>JBBHKE010002167.1:20592-76298 GCA_037447655.1 Zygnema cylindricum | reverse complement strand
ACAAAAAAGATAATAGGACACTAAAATTAAAAATAAAAATAGTAAATTAATCATTCGATTTTATTTTCTAGCGAAGTAAATTGAAGCGTTGAATGCTTCAATAAAAGAAACAAATATGAGAACATGAATAATTGTCCTATGTTTTTTTTGTACCAGGTAAATCTTAGCTTTAAATAAATAAATACAAAAAAAGATGTGATTAAAAAATGGATTCGATTGGACCAATTCAAACATTGGTGAAAGTTTTTTTTGTCTTTTCCTTTTACGCTTTTCCTTTTTCTTATTCTATTT
The DNA here is from genome assembly GCA_037447655.1 of Zygnema cylindricum. Lineage (NCBI taxonomy): Eukaryota > Viridiplantae > Streptophyta > Zygnematophyceae > Zygnematales > Zygnemataceae > Zygnema > Zygnema cylindricum. The sequence continues at coordinate 76,007 of JBBHKE010002167.1, read as the reverse complement.
TACTACAAGGTTGATTTACTCTCTTCTTTTATTCTTTTATTCTTTTTCTTTTCCAATTCTCATATATACAGTGAAGTATCAAACTTTAGAACCATCAATAACTATAAGAAAAATATTCAGACTAATTATGGTAAATATAGTGGGGCAGAGATAAGGAAAGAGAGGAGAAAAGAGAGGGGCAGAGAGAGAGGAGGAGAAAGCGAGAGAGGATGCTAGATTGGGGGAGAGGATAAGATCTATGGAGAGGGAGAGGGAGAGGGATTTCAGTGACAATATATTACATGCTAATTTAGTGACGGATCCAGTAATGGATAAAAACCCACTGATTAGTGGTTTATTTTCACTTTTTCCTTCCTTGCCCTTCCCTCCTCCTTTCTCTCCCTCTCAGTTTTTTTTTGTTTGTTTTCTGTATTTTTTAGGCGACTGCTGGCCGCGATACAGAAACAAGTGGTTGAAGATACTTTAGATAGAAAAACCCTTAAACAATCCTCCTGAACTTAAATTTCGAATTCTCTCCTCACTCCCTCTCCCTCCCTCCCTTTCCACTCAAACTGTTTTTCTTTGTTTACTTTTCTTTTTTTCCTTTTTTATCATTGTTTTTGGTTTTTTTTTATTAGGCGACATCTGCCCTCGATACAGAATCTGAACGAGTGGTCCAGGATGCTTTAGATAAATTAATGGTGGGCCGTACCACAATAGTAATTGCCCACCGACTCTCGACCATTCGAAATGTCGACAAAATTGCGGTTATTCAAGAAGGAAAAATTATTGAAATGGGAAGTCACGACGATTTAATTAGGCGTACAAATGGGGCGTATCAATCTCTTGTCAATTTGCAACAATCGACCGGAGGAGCTCCGCTTTGATATACAAGAAAAAAACCAGAAAAAAGAAAGGTGAAATAAAATGATAACAGCGAAAAGAAATGATAATGGTGAAAGAAAATGATAACAAAAAAATAGAAAAGAAAGGACGGAGGAAAGCGGAATGGAAATGGAAGTAGAAGTGGAAATGGAAATGGAATATGGGAACTGGAACGGAATGGGGAAATGAATTACAAAAACCGTTATGGGAACAGAAACAGGGATGGGAATGGAAACAGACTATGGAATACGAAATATCGAACAGAGATAGAAATAAAACCAGAAGCAGAAAATGTAAGCAGAAAACGAAGCGGAAACGAAAATAGAAAACGGAAGTGGAATCTTAAACAGAAACTGGAAGTAGAAGTAAAATTGGAAACAGAAAACGGAAACGGAAACGTGATGTCGAAACTGGAAAAAAAATAAAAAAATGTAAGCTGGAATCAAAATCGACAGTCGAAAGAGAAGATCGTACATGGAGATAGAAAAAAATGACGAAGGAAATAAGAGCTTTTCGTTTTGGTGCAAGAGTTGTGGTTGAGAATTCGTGGTTATTTGAAAGAAACCGTCTATGATGTAGATTATATTCGGTTTATTTCTTGGCCGATAATTTGGGTATACTACCATATTTTGCTACTATCCTCCTTTTAACAGAAAACTCGACGACAAGATATTTGTTTTTTATTTTTTTTGTTTTTTTCGATTTTTCTGTTTTCGGAGGATGTGGACATTATTGTGACTTTACACCTTCGGAAATAAGTTAGTTTTTTGGGGAATTTTTAGAAAGGTAAGAGGATTTTCTAGAAAACATGCGGTTTTTATATGGGGTTTTCTAGAAAATACAGGGTTTTTAGAAAATACGGGGTTTTCTTAGAAATTATGGGGCTCTTATAAAATATGGGTTTTTTGAAAAAATATAGGGTTCTTCAGAAAATAGGGTTTTTAGAGAATACCGGGCTTTTCCATCGTGTGTCAAGTGAGATTCATTGTTTGAACCTTTTCCAATATATTGAGCTTACAATGAATTGAAGTATTTTTTTTTACTTTTTTCTTCTCTCTCCCTCTATCGCATGTCAACTGCATTTTTTAATCCCGACGGTTTGATTTTCAAATCTAGAACCGATACAAACTTGACTTTATCAGGTGTTTCTCTGATAAAACTTGGCCGACGTGTAACAATATTGCTGTCATCCGTGTCATATTTTCAAAGGTTCTATACCAATGTTCCATACTTCGAGTTATGCGAGACCAAATCTAATTCAACCACTACACTGCTAATTTTTATGGGTGCTGAAGTCCTTTTTGCCACTTGGAACATTTCTTTCTCTTGCACACTTCTCGGATTCTGGCACACTTGTCCGATGGTTGCCATTAGAACGGAAGATTCTTGCCTTCCTACTGGAGGTCCCTGATTGACAATCCGACAAGTGTGCACGGAGAAAATATGTTTTAAGTGGCGGAAAAAAATTCTAACGCTAATAACGATTAGCGGTATACTAACACTTCAGAGACAAAATATGTCACATGAAGCCTCACCTCATTCTCATATGAAAAATAATTTTGTGAATGCCGTGAAACTGTAAACCATACACATACTACATTTCGGGGCAATATTTGTCGATCAGTATAGGCATACATATCCATCTAATCCGTTTTTACTTTCAAAAGTCTGGTCAATCAGCACATTGTTCAGAATAGACGTCCAAGAGGGAATGCGAAAAACAGAGACCCACTAAAAGTGTGTGCCCATGTCCTAAAAGTACAGGCTTTTTTTGTCGTTTTTCTCGAATGGTCCCAAAAACCAAAGTATAATTTAGGAAATATGTACTCTTACCCCTTTCAACCCACTGTCTCAGCTCGTCTTGAAATTCTAACCCAAATCGCTTAGAGAGTTGATTATAGTTAAAAGTAACAAGTGACCAACGAATAGGAACACACCTTCGCACATACCATATGATTTTGAACATTTTTGCACGGGGGAGAGTACACATTATCTTTTTTTTTGCTACTCACTTGCATGACCGAAAAGAGATAAGCTAAGGGTTTGGGACCTCCACTCGTCGTCGACTCTCCTCCTCCCTCTCCCACAACCGCTCACCTCTCCTTCTTGTTATGAAATTCGACAATAATAGTATGGAATGAAAGAGTTCTAAAAAAAATTATTTTTTGACTTTAATTTGGTGACTGGTCGAGTTAGAAATAAAAAAAACAAAATCAAAGAGTCATGGCAGCAAGTTCTAGAATTAATGACGCCGACGTTGTCACTAGTCAGCACGACGTCACAATGTCACGAAAACCTAGACATTTACAATGTCACATAAAACGAGAAGTCTACTACGTCACAGAAAATCGACGTCTACAAAATTTAAATTATATTAGAATTTCAAAATTCTAGTGTTTAATTATCACAAAATTATGTAGTATCTACAGCCGACACAGAATTAAGAAACGATTTTGTTTTCCGGCATTGGAACACCCCTCAAAATTAGTTTGGAGAATCTTCGAGGAAAGACAGTCACATCGCTAAGTTACGGTTGCAAGGACACACCCCACACACCCTAAAGTTGTGTGCCCATGTGTTAAAGTGAGGGTTTCTTTTTTCCATTTTCCTCAAAAACTGAATGCTGCACCAAGAAAATCTGCCGTACAAATGAAGTGTAAAAACCAGAGTACAATTGACATCATCATGAAATTTAGTATGTACTTCAGATTGGCGTCTTCCCTTTTTCGACCCACTTCCACATCATGCCATCTCATCTCTAAACTCAAATACAAATCAGCCCAAAAAAAAAAAAAAAAAAAAAAAAAATATTGAAATGTGAATAAAAGTCAGTGAATATCAATAAGGTCAGTCAATGTTGTCAAGGGCAATAAATTTGGGAATAAATGTAAAATAATATGACTAAATTAATGTTCAATGTCAAAAAAAAAAAAAAAAAAAACGTTTATGACGATTCGAGTTGTACTATTTGTAAACCACATTTTCATCGTTCTTGTCGGGTCTCACCATAAAACAAATTCATGCATTGACTAATTTCGATATGTTTTTCAGGGATGTCATGCGCGATTTACAGATATTCTTTTTACAAATGCAGATGAATTTCAGGCTCTCGCAGGTTTTAGTCCGTCAAGATCACCAGCCTTGACTGCTCGACACCTGTTTTCATTTTGTCCACTAGTGTCGACTGGTTTTTGTGACAGATGGCGATAGAGGAGCGTGTTTAGTAGTGTTGGGTATCGAGGGCCCCTTGCCGATATTCGATATGTACCGAAATTTGGGTAGCCGACAATCGATACATCGCATCGATATATCGAGGAGCTCAATATCGCGATATATCAACCCATATCACGATATATTTTAATCGCGATGTATCGAAGTGACGCTAGGTCAATTTATTTTCCCAAACACCCCCCCCCCTCCCCCACGCCTCCGTGGCGCGCGCTCAGTGGGGGGACGACTTCCACAAATATATGCGATAATTTATGTTGTCCGAGCGATATTAAAGTCGACCTCGATAATCGATATCGATCTCGGATTATCCGATATGATTTTACCATGCTCAACAATAAGACTCTGTTTATTCTTAAAAGTGAATCTGCAACATTACCTCTTTTTTCTCAACAACTTTTCTCCGTAACATTTGTCTAATTTCAATTTAAGACCGCCATTGGGCGAGAATATTACCTTCATCTTGCGTCATATCCACAATCCAACATGTTTGTACGAAGAAAAGATGTTTTAAGAGACAAAAAAATAAATTAACGCTAATTACGATTCACGGTGCGTGTAGTATACATCCTTCCCTTTTATTTGTTCTCTCGTCGAAATTTTATTTGTTCTCTCGTCGAAACTTGCGGGGTCGGAAATGCTTATACTGCGGGAGTTTTATTTTGTCTTTTTCAAAGAGCTTCTAATATTAGGTCTACATGAATTTTCGCTTCTCGAGTCGCGGCAATAATAGTGGGACAACAAGGGAAGAGGTTAAGAGAAGAAGAATGATGTGAACTCGCTCAAAAACTATTAAACTGAACTAAATTCCGTTTTTGGAAGGGAGAGTGGTGAAGAGAATGGGGATCAGAAACAGTACATGAAGAGAAATGAATACAAATGTTTCGTTGAGAAAGAGGTGTGAAGGGAGGAGAGAAAAAGGAGCAGGAAGAGAGGTTTTCTGGGGATGTGGGAAGGGAGGAAAAAGGAAAGGAAATGTGATGTCAAAAGAAAAAGTATGGGAAAGGTTAGAAAAGAGGTAGGAGATGATCGATCGAGCAGTTTATAATGTTAAAAAAAAAGACAATAGAAGAAAATTAGGTCCACTTGTTTTGGTTTTTCATTTAGGGCTCTCTGAAATTTTTCGGAAGGGAAAAAAGGAAGGGAGAGGAGTGTACGGTTTTTTTAGACTTGATGATTACAAGTCCTGTGTTGTTTATCGTCAAATGTTAATCTTTTCCCAAAATAATTGACGTTTTTGAAATTGAAGAATATGACTCTGTAAAGCCAAAAAAAAATTACAAACACGATAAAACATCGATAATTTTTTTTAGAGACGAGAAAAAATATTGACTAAGAAAAGAGATTCCTATATTTTTTTAATTTTATTTCTTATATAAAATCTACGTTCTTTTGAAAAGCGTCAACCATTGTTTACAACTACACGACAAGTTTAATAGATATGCCACCCAGATGACAACGTGTTTTTCCTTTTTCGACAACCTTATGTTACAAGCAATGGCAGGGCTTTACCTCCACAATATGGAAGTAGAATAACGTTAAAAGTAGTGGTATCTCATTTGATGCAAAGCCTCCCACATACGCTAGACCTCTCAAGTTATTTCACAAAGTAGTAGAAAAGTCACTCTCAATATGGTTTTCCTTTCCCATTGATTTTTCCAAGCCCCTTCTTTTTACCGTGGTTTCATTAGATGTCAGAGCCCATTCCACTAGGGGCCAAAATCGAGAACGACAGTGAAGATTCTTTGCCCTAGAACGTGTTAGTTGGGCGTGTCCCAAAGTCATAGTTTATCCTTTGGTGTTAGAATGGATAACCTTCCAAAAGGAGACAAAAGGTTAGCACATGAGCAAAGCAAATTGACCCTCATCTATGAGTGCTCCTTCCCCGATGGTTTTTGTTATATATAACGTTTCCTAGCTTTCATCCGAAATAATACTTTAAAGTTATGTGCGCACATGCTTAAGTAGGGACATTTACTTGATAAGGCCCAAGATGTTGTTTCTCCATTCTCTTCCATTGTCACCAATGGTCATTCACGAGTACAACAGTATATCACCGGTAAGGTAGAAATCGCCGCTTGCGAGAAGCTTTTTGGGGCATTATCTAGGGCAGAAACATGGGCTCAAGTTTGCTTTTGTTCGAGGCCAAGGCTTGGGGCTTGTCTCGTTGCTATTGCAATTTTTGCCTTAGTCCGTTTATTTTCTTCTCGCTTTTCTTCTGCACTTCCTATACGTATCGGCTTGCCACACACATCCCTCTTAGGCAAGCCCCATTGCATTTATGGCGAGTCTATCGATGACCAGGGCATCCATGTGCTCGGCTGCTTACACGAAAGAGATCGTACAATAGCACATGATTTGGTTCGGGATGCAATCGCTACAGCGGGTAGCAAAACAAGATATACAATTAAACATGCGGTGTCGCATATACTCCCTAGGCATTCTCAATCTAGGGTCCTATACGACCTTAGCGTGGATCTTGTGTTTTCATACGGAGCGGAAAGAACTTAGGTTGACGTACTTCTTACCAATCCTACGGGATCCTGAGTTTCCACACGTGCACCATTGCATATTAGTGTTGTGGCAGGAGATGCGAGGGCCTCCAATGAATATGATTACGCTCACAAAACCTAACAAACAACTTCATCCCATTTGCTTTGGGGATATTTAGGACCTTGGACTCTTCTTTTGACAACTCTTCCTTGATTGCGCTCGACGATATTTTGAATGACAACCCTCTTCAACTCTCATGTTACCTTGTTAGTGGCAACGTATTGTTGTCACCTTTTAATGCTCTCAAGCTTCAAGCCGCCCTTCAACGCTTTTAAGTGTCAGTCCTCATCCGTCAAAACACGTTAGGGAATGATGGTCGTGGACAAAGAGACTTACATCCGTGCCACTCGATGCACATCGATGATATTTGTCATTCCGACCTTTAGTGTGGACTTGTTTTAGATTTTGGGCCGACGACCCATTTTATCTTTGTCTTCTAGATTACTTGTATATCTTGGTTTTGAGTGCTTTTGTAGTTTTGTTTTTTTATTTTCATTCGTTTTTCTAGATTTCAATATCTCACTGTCAATGTTTTGTAGTGTTTGTTAGTCTTTTTGGCTCTTCCATCTCTAACCTTTGATGGTAGTCGACAATATTCCATTTCACTCATGTTTCACACTTTGATGTTTTCAAGATGACGTTTTTGATAATAAAATCTTCATGTTGTGCTACGGGTTGTGTAGAATTACCACAAATAAGTGATACAATAGATGAACAACGAGTCACTTAGGAAGTGTGCTCATCTAACCAAAACTTTGAAATGTAAATTTGTATTTTAGTGTAGATTTTAACTACTATTTTTCAAAGTGTTCCAACGTCCGAAATCGAATCGTTACTTAAATTTTTGTAACTTTAATTTTGTGATTGTTGTAGACGTCTACAAAACCCACGATGGTTGTTGACGTCGACAAAAATAGTGACAATTATAGACATCAACAAAACTATCGACAATTGTAGAAAACCACAAATATATGTTGTCAAAACGCACTTTGTCGACATTTTATGTCATCAATGGTTTAAGTTTTGTGACATTGTGATGTTATGCTCACTTGTTACAACATTGACGTCACTAACTTTAGAAATTTTTTCCATGGCTTCATGATTTTGTTTTTCTGTCTTTTATCACTCGATTTGCCACAAATTTTGCCTAAATGTTTTCTATTAGAAAAAAAATAGCTCTTTCATTTCATACCAATGCTGTCGCATTTCATTCCGAGAACAAAAGGAGATGAGCGGCTGGACAAGCAAGCACAAAATAAGCGCGTACTTTCACTCTTGCACAAACTTTTTAAAAACGTGTGACGCGTGCAACAACATTTCATACGTAGGTCAAGTGTTACCTTTTATAAAATCGATTTTTGTAGAAGTTTGAAGATGAGATGGCGTGACACGGCAATGGGTCGAAAAGGTAATAGGGCCGAATTGGAGTACATCTCAAGTTCCAGCATGACGCGAAATGTACTTCGTTCTAGGCTCAATTTTATAAGAAAACTACAAAAAAAACCTTTACTTTAACACATGGGCACACAACGTTACATGTACCAAAAAACAAGAACACTCGGGCACATTCGACGCGAATCCAACAAAACACAACAAAAATATTCGTAGGAAATTGTCTGCTCATGTTTTCTTTACCTTACTTTTAAAACCTTTGTGGTTTGCGCGCTTGTGGATTTTCAAGTTTGAACATTTTTAATACATCTTGTACAATTAGCTAGTACGTTAGTTGAAATTTGACATTTAGATTGTACATTTAAGTTTTTGAATTTTTTTGATGATTTTAAGCAAACCAATGTGATTCAACCTTGAACATGGCATATACGCTTTAAGAATTTTTGATGGACAAGTAATAAAAGATAACTCAAAATCCATGATGAGGATTTCTTTGAAACATGATTGTCGCTTCTGGCCGCTTGGACATCAATTTAAAAGACGTATGGTAATCAAAAAAGAGGATAGGGTTATTGCCCATGTAATTGTAACTTAACGAACTTCCTTTGTATTGTAGCGAGGATTCCGTGTACACGATTTTCAAGTGTCCCAATGCGTAACTACAAAATTGTTACTTATGGCTGTGATGATTGTATACGCGACAACGCTCGTGACCGCTGTCAACGTTTGCAATCTGTGTGATGATTGTATACGCGACAAAGCTCGTGACGGATGTCAACGTCTATTATCTGTCTTGACGCACCGTATTCTTTGACACGATTTGGTACGTTTTAAGACACATCATATTTCTTGAAACGTTTTGGGTATGTCACATGTCCTTGCGTGACATGGTAGACGTATAACTTTCCACCATATCCTTTCTGGCTGAATGCGTTTGCCTTTCTTGTCCGGTTGCGTTGAGCGGACAATTCTTGAGGCCCCTCCAATAGATATATTGTGCGTGTTTGTTGAAAGCTCTGCGCACGTGCGGTTGCCCTCATCATTGTGCCTACCTCTATTGGTGTCGTGATGTACTTTAGTGAAGTTTGAAGGAGTGAAGGAGATGCAAGGTGAGCAAGGTGAGAGAGGCGCAAATTGTAGTGGCGCCTTCATAGATTTTTCACCTTTCTGTGAAATGGCATATAAACCTTTAGACTGTTGCAAAAAAAAAATGTATAGGATGCAAACGTACAAAATAAAACAATCGTGTACTTCTCTTCGTCGCAAACTTTTACAAACTTTTGACATTTGCAAATTTGTTTTTTTATTTGTGGAGTGGTGTTACTTTATTTTAAAACACATCTCCAATGTGTTTTAGGGTAAAGTTTGAAGATGACGTGGTCGTGGGTAGAAAAACAAAAGACAGTTTTGTGGCACATGATATGTTTGAAGATGACGCAAATTGTACTCCACATTTTTTCAATTTCTTCGTGATTGTGTAACTTTAGCAATTTAGAGTTAAATTTTTGAGGAAAACAACAGAAAAACCGTTACTTTGTCACATTGGGCCGTACTCTAAGAAAATGTGTTAATTTACTTTTCATTTTTGTTTATTTTCTACAAATCTCTTTCATTAGTTCTCAATTGCCAAGTGCACATAATATAGTGCCAGTTGTAGTCCGAGGAAGGCGGTTTTATAAACCTAACATCTAGATAATACCGTCCTACACAATAAAATAACAATTATAGAGGAGCGGAAATGACACTACACCGTGAATTGTAATTAGCGTTAACACTAATTATGATTTACGGATCACGGATAATGTAGCGTCACTCATGATAGGAATAAGAGTCAATCGGAATGCGCTCACAATTACATAAATGTCTCAATGCGGAAGCGAAATTGAAATTAAATCAAACATGATAACACAGTGAAAGCTTATAATCCAAGATAGAGGCAAATTGAACACTCAATAAAATAAACTCATATTTACTCAATCCTTAAACATTACACTTCTCTTAATTCATTCTTCCTTAATTGACTCTTGATTGATTCATAATTTGACTCTTACATATCTCTTACTTCATTTTCTAATTGATTCTACCACACTCACACGATGGCTTTTTAACTTAGCCACGGAAATAATTTAGAACACTATTTCTAGAAGCGTCACAATGTACTTAGACGCAAATACGGTACAACGCAAAATGAAACTACTAGAAACAAAACTGACAAACTCCTGTACGACAAACTTAACTTATACGAAACGAAATAACTAGATGTACATCGCGCGAAATGAAACTTTTCGACGTACGGTACTAGAACTTGAACAAAACAAAATAAAACAAATCAAATCAAATTTCGTACAAGCGAAACGTATACGCACAAAATACCAAATCAAACTAAACGAAACAAAACCAAAATAAGCGAACCGACGCACGACCAAATCTATATCCACACTAACTACGGACCAAAATTGCGTAATCAAAAAATTCAACCATTGTAAATCCTATCAATCCCCCTCTCAATGTTGAATCTATACTAAAACTTAACCAAACTCAAAATGATCATAACTTAGGCCTTCCTCTTACAAAGATATCATATATAGCAGCTTTAGTTAACATGTTAGCTGCTTTTTCAATCGTTGGTACAAAAATGAACTCAATCTCACCAGCATTTATTAAGTCCCTCACAAAATGCCACTGAATCCTAATGTGCTCAGTCCTCTTATGAAACACTGGATTCTTAGCCAATGCAATACTTCTGAAAACAACTTCATACACTTAATAAAAATTCCCAACTCACTTAACATTTCTCTTAACCAAATTGAAGCTTTAGCAACATGGCGAGCCGCCATATATTCGGCCTCCGTCGAACTCAATGCCACCGTAGGTTGAAGTCTCGAACTCCATGAAATTGCAGCTCCACATAATATAAAAGCGTAACCGAATGTTGACTTTCCCGTGTCAAAGTCTCCACCCCAATCGGTATCGCAATATCCAAAACAATCTAACTCTGAATCCGCATATTATACTAAACCATAACTTAAGGTTCCAACCAAATAATTATAATTTCTTTTAACACTCTCCCAATGACATTTTTTAGGTGCTTGAAAATACTTACTTAGAATACTAACAACAGCTGAAATATCTGGTCTAGTTCCAACACTCAGATACATCAAACAACCAACAACTTCTTTATAAGTTACATCAATTGTTGGCTCACTTTGTGCTTTACTCAACTGAACTCTAGGATCCAAAGGTGTAGTTAAAGGTTTAGCTTTAAACTTAGAGAAACTAGCTAAGACTTCCTTACAATATTGTTCCTGACTAAGTTTAAAGGAACCAAACTCATCTCTTATCACCTCAATACCAAGAACGCATCTAGCTTCTCCTAAGTCTGTAACTTTGAAGAATTTACTAAGAAAACATTAATCCTTTCAAGATTATCTGAAATCATAATAAAATCATCAACATACACATTAAAAATAATATGATCACCTCCTTCTCCTTTCACATAAACACCTAAATCCAAAAATGTACAAACAAAACCAAAATCCAAAAGTACCTTGTGAAGACGAGTATACCAAATCCTTGGTGCTTGCTTAAGTCTGTAGAGAGACTTCTTCAACTTCCACACATGTCCTAGTTTGCCTGAAACTCCTTCCAATTCTCCATTAGAAAAGCAGTTTCCACATCTATTTGGTAGATATGCTTTCTCTTAGGGAAGCAATCGCAATAATCATACTTAAACTATCAAACTTAACCACGGGTGCATATGTTTCTGTATAATCTATACCTTCTTTCGGTTGAAAGCCTTTACCAACTAATCTTGCTTTATGTTTACTAATTTCACCCGATGCACCCATCTTCGTCTTAAATACCCATTTACAATCAATGGTTTTTTTTCCCTCTGGTAAAACTATTTCTTCAAATGTTCCATTATCAATAATAGACTAAGGTTCTTCCTCAAAAGCTGGTTTCCACTTTTCATTCCAATCACTTGATGCTACAACTTCTGAATAGGACTTAGGATCCCCATTCAGAGGCTCGCTTAGTAATTGCTATAAAAAAACTCATTTAACCTAGCATCTGAAATAAAATTAACCGATTTATCCTCAGCATTCATATGAAGAGTTAATCTCTTAGGAGCCTTTCCTATATTCGCTCGATTACTTCTCCTAACAACAACTTCTTCTTCAACAACATCATCTCTCTCACTCTTCTCACTTACACATGACAAACTAGATTCACTTCTTTCTCTTCTAAGGGATCTCTCATTAGACTTAGAACTTTGACTTCCATTCTATTTTAAGCTTTTGTTGAAGGTCGTGCTTTAGACTCGGCCATGATCCACTCCCACTAGGAGTCACACTTACACCAGCTGGGATATTCGTCCATGGAGAAGCAGGTAGAACACTAGGGCTAATAGGAGCACTTGCTGCAGGAGGTGAGCCATTATCAGACATGTTAGCAGAAACAAACCCAAAGAGGAATACCTATCGAACTAGATCAATACTGCAAGATATGTAACAACAAATGAAAGAGGTCTTTCAACCAAACAAACATGTACTTCAAGCAAATCAAAGACAATAGAGCACAAAACACCTTAAACTGCACTTAGTGCTCTCATTTCCTTAACTATGTGTTGAATGTACATTCTATATCAAATTGATCAATCCTAATTGATCTAAATACTCAAAAGATCTAGAAAACATCTAAAACTTATGTACAGGGTTCACATGAATATCTACAGACAAAATTCTCAGTACTTGGACCAATATTGCCTAGAAATAATATCTAGACCCTAAAAATCCGGTAGATATGTTTCACGTCTACATTCATAGGCGGCCGTACACACTAATTTACTCAAAGATAACTATTCCAGTAGATACTAAAAAATCCACACTAAATCTACCTAATATTGAATAGTTGGTTGTCCAAAAATATTCTAAGTCCTAGACTCTAATTTCTAAGGCTTACTAAAGCTTACTTTTCAATACTCCCCTTAAGCTTTAGAAGACCTACTCACGTAAACCACATGCTTTTCTGCAGTACTCCAACTTAGGAGCTGGAAGGACTTTTGTCAACATGTCAGCAACCATTTTCTCATATGGCAAATAGCAAAGTTTGACCACTCTTGCAAATACTTTTTCTCGTTCCAAATCTAGCCGAATGTCCATATGCTTACACTTAAAATGGTGACTTAGGTTTGTAGCCACAAAAATGGCTACCTGATTGTCGCACCACATTATTTATGTTCCGTGTTGTGTAAAACCGAATTTTTGAAGAAATGCCTTAATCCAAAGCAGTTATTTCAAGGCGGCGCTCGCAGCCATGTATTCGGCTTCAATATTCGATTGTGCCGTGAATTTTTGAAGTTTTCTACTCCAACTATACGTTCCACTTCTAATCTGAATAACATGCCCAATTGTAGACTTCCTACTTAGACACATCACCAAAGCTTGCATCACTCCAAGAATTAATGCTAACCTTGTCCCCTCCCAAATTAAGCTAAAGATTTCTGGTCCCAACAAGATACCTTAAGACCCTTTTTGCTGCCTCCCAGTCTCTTCTTTGTGGATTTTGAAGACTTCTGCTCAACACACCAACAGCTGCAGCTATATCGGGCCTAGTGCAATTCATGAAGTAAATCGACTTCCTACTCCTTGTCTATAGGGTACTTGGGACATAAATTTTTGCTCTTCTGCATTGATTTCCTCATCTGCTATGACTCGAAACTCATGCTGCAATCCTACAAGTTTTTGCTTATACTCCATAGAAGTTGCACAACCTTTAACATCAGCCAAGCCAAATTTTTCCGACATGTTTCCTATTACTTCTTTTTGAGTTAGCCTAATGATTTTCTTTTCTCTATCTTTTTCAACTTGTTTTCCAAGGATATATTTTGCCTCACCCAAATCCTTCGTTTCAAATTGTGAATTAAAAGCGTGTTTTACTCTAGCAATTCCTTCGTTGTTCCTACTAATTAGCAGCAAATCATCAACATACACAACAATAAATATCACCTCATCAGGATTATCACCACACATCACATATACCGAATTATGTGAGCTAATTTTATTAAATCTTAATCTGTCAAGAACTCATCTAACTTTCGGTTCCATTGCCTAAGGGCCTGTTTTAGGCCATACAAAGATTTTAAAAGTCTGCACACAAGATTTTTTTTTCTGCTTCTTCGTAACCCTCTGGCTGCTTCATTTAAATGACCTCATCTAAATCACCACGCAAAAAGACAGTTTTGACATCCATTTGGTGGATGTCGAAATCCTCTATGGGAGCTATTGTAAAAAAGATGCGCACAGATGGAAACCTTACAACCGGTGAAAAGGTTTATTTATAATCAATCCCCTCCTTTTGATTATATCCTTTAGCAACCAAGCCAGTCTTATACCTGTCTATGGTATTTTCTAGGTTCAATTTTAATTTAAACACCCATTTAGTTCCAATTGCTTTTCTTCTTGGAGGAAGTTCCACCAGATTCCATGTTTGGGCCTCCATGATGGACTTCATTTCTTCATTGATCGCTTCCACCCTGTGTTCCTTTTCATTACTCGAAAAAACTTCCGTCAATGTTAGAGGCTCTTCTGTGTGTGCTGAGTGAGCAATGGTTGCATTTTCTCCCTTGAGTCGCGCACTTCGCTTAACTCCACCTAGAAATTCTGTCGCTGGTATAAATGGGTGGGTCCTCCTCCTCGATTCATGTGATTCTTATTGTGATTCAGTTCAGCATGAGGTAGAGGAGAGTCTGCAACTCTTTCAGGCATAACACTTCTTGTTTCTGGTGAATAAGATGCTTGCAAGTCACTTTGAGTTGATGTAGATGCATTTTCTATATTTTTCTTGAAAAACATAGGATTTTCCTCTAAAAAGACATAATCAACACTTCAATCTTTCTTTTCATCTGTACGTCTACTAAATACATCTACTCCTTTTCCCTCATCCTTCACTATGATGTTTCTGGCTACCACGACTCTATTTCTCTTAATGTCATATACTTTATAACCCTTGGCATGATCATCTTACCCTAGAAATATCCTTGGTATGCCTTTTGGATTTAATTTCTATTTTTGTGGATCATTATCTAGCAAGAATATCTTACTTCCAAAAACTTTGAAGTGACTTACATCTGGTTTGTGTCCAGTCCACATTTCGTAGGGAGTTTTATCTTTTAGTGCTCTTGTTTCTAGCATGTTTCTCACATACGCTGCACAATTCATAGCCTTTGCCCAAAATTTGAAATCTATGTCCATATCAACCATCATTGGCCTAGCACACTCTAATATGGTCCTATTCATCCTCTGTGAAACACCGTTTTGTTCCGGAGAATAAGGAACAGTTAGTTGACGTGAGAATCCATGCAATTTTAGGAATTCTGCAAACTCATTAGAAATGTGCTCCCCTCCTTTATCATATTTGAATCCTGCTATCTTTCTCTCATGCAGGTTTTCAACCTAAGCCTTATACTCTTTAAAGTTTGCAAAGACTTCATCCCAACTTTTCAAAAAGTAAACTGTAGTAAATCTACTATAGTTATCAGTAAAGGTAAGCATAAACTTAGCACCTCCCAGAGATGGATACCTAGATGTCCCCCATACATCTGAATAAATTAGTTCTAGGACCCTGCTACTTCTATGATCAGTTTGCGAAGGGAAAGGCAACTTAATAATTTTTCCCATTGCACAACCATCACATACATTTGATGTTGGTTTTTGACTAATTTTTACACCTTCCACCATTTTTTGATTTACCATCTTTTTTAATCTATCATAATTCACTTGTCCTAAACATTTATGCCATAATTCACAATCACTGATTACACTTGAGTACATAACAACATTGTCATTATCATTTGCAAGACTCAACCGATACAAATTGTTTCCTCCAACAAATCCCTCAACAACTATTTTCCCATTCTTACTCACTGTTTTCTTTCCATTCTCTGATATAGTTTTAAAACCTTTCTTTTCTACCATTGACGTAGAGAAAAAGTTTATTTTAAAAGCTGGGACGTGCAACACATCTTCCAAGACCATTTTCACAGGTTTTCCATGTACATTCAACATAAGTGACACCCTCCCTTTTGCTTTCGACTCAACAAACGTATCATCACTAAAGTAAATTTTGATGGGTGAAATAGATTGAATACTCTCAAACCGATGGCGATTGCGGCACATGTGGGTAGATGCACCGGAGTCCATTATCCATTCGTCTTCCTCCACGCCTTCCGTTGCTTGTGCAATCGCAAAGTATTTCTTTTCGCTGTTGTCGGGAAAGCTGCTCACGTCCTCCTCCTGAAGTGCGTTGGAAAATGCTGTTGGACATCCACTTGACTTTCATCCCAACCAGAGCGAAAATTTCTTGTAGATTTCGCTCTCTTATATGCATTTCAAAGCCTGAAAACATAGCCTTTCTCATCACAATAATAGCATGTTAAAGGTGGCCTTGTAGGACCACTACCTCTACCACTGCCACTGCCAGTCTTAGAATCAGAAAATTGATTTGCTAGTGCTTGAAGAGACTTAGTATTACCTCTTTGTGAAATCTGGTAAGCTTCTTCACTCAAAATAAAATGCATTGCTAATGCTATGTTCCACTGACGTTGTGGAAGAGTTCTAAGCATATCCATGGCTCCCTTATATTCATCTGGTAAAGTTCTCATCAATAACAAAGCCCGTTGAGGTGGTGAAAAGTCACCACCTGCACTATGTACTCTGAACGAACAACCTTTTTATAGCTTGGCAATGATTTGACATACTACCTCCAGAATATCTAAATTCAAAGATTTCTGTTGCTAAATTAGTCTGAACAGTAACATCAAGCTGAACATACATAACATGTACACTAAACCAGATTTGAGAAGCATTTTTCATCTCAAGGTAAGACATTACCAATTCCTTTGTCATAGACTACTTCATGACATTGAGGCAACGGAGATTCTTCTTTCTCCAATCCGGTGCAGTCTCATCAACAGTCCCATCCACAATGGTTGACAAGTCTCTCTCTTCAAAATAGGAGCTCAGGATATCTTCCCAGTACAAGTAGTCCGATCCATCGAAGATATGCAATTGTCATGGGCATTTAGACTCGGCTGTGATCCACTCCCACTAGGAGTCACACTTGCACCAGCTGGGATATTCGTCCCTAGAGGAGCAGGTAGAGCACTAGGGCTAATAGGAGCACTTGCTGCAGGAGGTGAGCCATTATCAGACATGTTAGCAGAAACAAACCCAAAGAGGAATACCTATCGAACTAGATCAATACTGCAAGATATGTAACAACAAATGAAAGAGGTCTTTCAACCAAACAAACATGTACTTCAAGCAAATCAAAGACAATAGAGCACAAAACACCTTAAACTGCACTTAGTGCTCTCATTTCCTTAACTATGTGTTGAATGTACATTCTATATCAAATTGATCAATCCTAATTGATCTAAATACTCAAAAGATCTAGAAAACATCTAAAACTTATGTACAGGGTTCACATGAATATCTACAGACAAAATTCTCAGTACTTGGACCAATATTGCCTAGAAATAATATCTAGACCCTAAAAATCCGGTAGATATGTTTCACGTCTACATTCATAGGCGGCCGTACACACTAATTTACTCAAAGATAACTATTCCAGTAGATACTAAAAAATCCACACTAAATCTACCTAATATTGAATAGTTGGTTGTCCAAAAATATTCTAAGTCCTAGACTCTAATTTCTAAGGCTTACTAAAGCTTACTTTTCAATACTCCCCTTAAGCTTTAGAAGACCTACTCACGTAAACCACATGCTTTTCTGCAGTACTCCAACTTAGGAGCTGGAAGGACTTTTGTCAACATGTCAGCAACCATTTTCTCATATGGCAAATAGCAAAGTTTGACCACTCTTGCAAATACTTTTTCTCGTTCCAAATCTAGCCGAATGTCCATATGCTTACACTTAAAATGGTGACTTGGGTTTGTAGCCACAGAAATGGCTACCTCATTGTCGCACCACATTATTTGTGTTCTGTGTTGTGTAAAACCGAATTTTTGAAGAAATGCCTTAATCCAAAGCAGGCATTTCAAGGCGGCGCTCGCAGCCATGTATTCGGCTTCAATAGTCAATTGTTTCGTGACTTTTTGAAGTTTACTTCTCCAACTTCATGTTCCACTTCCAATCTGAATAACAAACCCAGTTGTAGACTTCCTACTAGGCACATCACCATAGCTTGCATTACTCCAAGTATTTATGCTAACCTTGTCCCCTCCCAAAGTAAGCCAAAGATTTTTGGTCCCAACAAGATATCTTAAGACCCTTTTTGCTTCCTCCCAGTCTCTTCTTCGTGGATTTTGAAGACTTTTGCTCAACACACCAACAGCTGCAGCTATATCGTGAATAGTGCAATCAGACTTCCTACTGCTTGTCTATAGGGTACTTCGGACATAAGTTTTTGCTCTTCTGCACTGATTTCCTCATCTATTATGACTCCAAATCATGCTCCATTCCTACAAGTTTTTTCTTATACACCATAGGAGTTGCACAACCTTTAGCTTCAGCCCAGCCAAATATTTGGAGGACCTCTGTTCTTTGGAGATCCGAATCCTGATCAAAGCATTGGATATCTGGAAGTAGATGAGGAGGAGAGGAGGGAATTGATTCGAAGGGGAAAGTTTTACATAGATGATGATTCTGATCTTGATGATAGGAGTGAAGGGGACGAACAAGTTGAATCTATGTCTAGAAAGCTCGTCATCTTCAAGGGAACGAATAATCAATCGTGGAAAAAGTACATCAAAGGTCAATATAAAATAAAACGACTTTGGAAGGTGGTAAAAGATGTTGAGAAAATGCCTACTTCGGATCGGAGGGCTTATCACGTGTGGACGAAGAAAAATCTTTCCGTCGTCGGCGGTTTATTCCAATCATCTAGCAATTCAATACATGATCTATTTCATACCCAAGGATTCGCCCATGATTGTTGGGTGGCTCTTGAAAATCACTTTGAAAAAAGTCTTCAAAATAAGGGACAACACATTTACATCGATTATACATCTTTCAAAGTGAAACCAAATGAATCTATCGATGAGGCCGCAAAGAGATTTATTATTATTCTTGAGCAACTCGCAAATATGGGAAAATTTATCGAAAAAAATAATAAGGCATCGTTCTTCACCCATGCTTTATCAGAGAAAATGATACACTTAAAGTATTTTCTCTTATCAAGGGATTCGGATACTTTGGACTCGGTTATCACATTCCTTAAATCGACCGAGGCGAATCGTTCGAGCTCATTGAGGGGAACCCAACCCATCGGTTCTTTCAATGCCACGTCACCAAAAACGCCCAATCTAGATTATATTCTAGGAAGAGTAAGAAGAAGAAAGGGAAATCCATGGGGAAGAGGGAGAAGAGGACAAAAAAGGGCCGAGAGATCTCATTCCCAGCCGCGATGTTCCCAGTTGCGATATTCAGATCTATCCAATATTGCCTGCTTTGAATGTGGCAATCTTGGTCACATGAAGTCTTTTTGTCCGGATAAGGAGTGCCAATGTCTCTTTTACGGAAAATGGGGCTAAATAAGCCCCTAGTATGTTTCAAATGCCGAAAATGGAGGCGGCGACGGTAGAGGAGACAGCGACGTCCGGAATGGTGGACGCGGCGGCGGTCTTTTTGGCGGCCGCGAAGGTGGTGGAGGCCGCCATGGTAGAGAAGGAGGATATTTTATAGGCGACGATACTTTTGAAGGAGGAGAAGGCACGCAGATCTTTTTTGTGCTTAACTTGTCGCAACTTGTTGCTTGATCTTTTGGCCGGTGCTACGCAACGATAAAAAGAGTGGATTATTAATTCTGGTGCGTCACATCACGTGTGTACTGACACTCCATTTTTTGACAACATGTGCAAACTCACGGTCCCAAAACAAACCACTATCGCAAGTGGACAACTAATTTCGATAGGTGTCCAACTGATTTTGATAGGTACACAACTGGTTTCAATAGGTACAGCTAGTACTGTATGTTTGGATATTCTAATTTTGGACGCACGAGGAGTGGAAAAAGAGACACAAACGAAGCCAATAAATGTTCTGTACATACCTGACGGGTCAGTGAACCTTCTAAGTGTGCTACAGATTCAACGAGTGGGCAGCAGCGTACTTGCGTATAAGACTCCACCATAAAAATAGTACGATCTGACGGCGTACTAATCAGCAAAGAAGAGGTAATGGAATCGATGTATTGCCGCTTACTACGCCGTCTGCCGAAATCCTCCCCAATTTCCGACGGCATTATTTCGCAAATCTCCAAATTGAAATGTGATCTAACTTTGTGGCATCACCGGATGTGTCACACATCTGAGGGGAGTTTATGTCCGATGATTAAAACGGGAGCGTAAGGGGACTAGATTTGGCGTAGGGAGAAAAAAATAATGGATGTGAGGGATGTAGTAAGGGGAGACAAATCGGAAAACAACATTCGGCTAAGGATCCGATGCATCGATCTAAGCATCCTCTTGAATTGGTGCATATTGATTTATGTGGGGACGTAAAACCGGAGACGATTGGTGGAAACAAATATATATTAGTGGTGGTGGACGACTTCTCTCGCTTTAAATGGGTATTTTATACACAAATCTGAAGCATTTTCATGATTTCAAGAGTGGCATGTGATGGCCGAAAGGCAATGTGAGAGAAAACAAAAATCTATTAGATCGGATAATAGAGGGTACTTTCTTGCTTATGATCCTTATTTTGAAGAGTGGGGAAATTCTCACCAATATACTGCATCTTACTCACCGCAATCGAATGGTGTCACCGGAATCGAATATCTTACTCACCGGAATCGATTGGTGTCATCGGAATCGAATGGTGTTGCCGATAGGAAGAACCGTACTCTTCAAGAAATGGTACGATCCATGGTACACGGATCTGAAAGAATCATTAATTTATAGGGCGATGCGATTTTGACGGCAAATTATATTTGCAATCGGAGGATTACATTGGTTGCGAGTGACAAAACTACATACGAATTGTGGTATTGCCGAAAACCTACTTTTCACATCATTTGGATTTGGGGGTGCCATGCTTTCGTTTATATTCAATCGCTAAAAAAAAGGGAAAATTTGCATCAGGATGTTGGAATGGTTGTTTTGGAGGGTATAACTCTAAAGGGAGTCTTTATCGAGTGTATGATCTGGTTCGAAATGTTATTGAGGAATCGAGGAATGTGGATTTTCACGAAGATTCATTATCCATGATTTCTCGATCGGCAAAATGACCTTCTAATCTTGATATTCACCAAGAATTTCCTATTCGGGATTTTAACGACATTGAGGATTCCGATTCAAAAATTGAGCCAAAATCCACCTCCAATTTTAAGAAAGGGACAGGTAAAATTGTGGAAAATGTAAATTTTGATAACATTGGTGGGGATTCATAAACCGAAAATTCTCGAATGTCAAGCGAAAACTCTTGAATGTCTTCGAACACGCGAAAATCTTTGTCTTCTAAATCGAGTGAACCGAATATCATTGAGGAACCGAAAAAGGAGGTGAAAGGTGTAATTCTGTGACCTCCATTGGTACACAGAATATGCAGCTTACTTCAAGCCTCTAATATAATTTTAAATGCATCCCTTTCACTTAGAACAAAGCCAGACAATGACTTTGACTACCTTCACCTTTGTGAAGGCTAGACTTTCCGAGGCCCAATGCAAAAATAATTGCTCAAAAACGCCTAATCGGGCGATTAATTATGAAAAGGCAAACATGGCACTTTTTATACAGTCTCTTTGAGAGAGAGGCGGCTACCTACCCAAAATTCTTTAAGTCCTAAACCCCTCTCTCAACCCCCTAGTACTAAGGGAAGGAACCAATCAAATGAATGTACAGTACAAGAAAGTACCTACCCGAAATTCTTTAAGTCCTAGACCCCTCTCTCAACCCCCTAGTACTAAAGGAAGGAACCAATCAAATGAATGTACAGTACAAGAAAGTATTACTAGCGATGTACTTCCTGTATGATGTACTTCATGTACGGCCACTGTACGACAAGGCCATGGAGAGGATGCCCGTCACCTTTAGACTTGTCTCCGGGTTTCTCGTAAATTGTGCAAACAACTGATAGGGTGCCATGTGACGTCTGGTGACGTGACGATCGCAAACAACCAAATTTAGCATTTTGCAATGGTGGCTCGAATGTGAGACGTTCGATGTTAGCAATCTTTTAATTTGTGCTGTCAAAATTAAGTGGTGTGAAAATTGTGCAAACGACTGATAGGGTGCCATGTGACGTCTGGTGACGTGACGACCGCAAACAACCAAAGTTAGCGTTTTGCAATGGCGGCTCGAATGTGAGACATTCGATGTTAGCAATCTTTTAATTTGTGCTGTCAAAATTAAGTGGCCACACCAGTGAATTTTGTGTTGCCGAATGTGTATCAATGTGGTCAACAAGTTTTCTCTGTGAATATATGTTACAATCTCATAGTTCACTAAGTCAACCTAACCGATTAGTTCTTGTTTATATAGCTATCAAACCCTATATAGGCTAGCACACCAACGAATATACCGGCGTGCTAATCGGGTAGACTGTAGGAACCACGATCAACTCCTTGGCCCGTCAGCCTTTTACTGAGAGGTTGATCCCCCTTTCTTCTCTTGGCCTGCTCAGGTAGTCGTGGCTCTTTCTCTCACTCTCCTATCTTTAATGAAAACAACAATTATGGGGAGTGGAGAGAGAGAAAGCATAACTTTATTGTTAAATGAGACCTTTTATTTTTCGCACATATTGACCTAGAAAATACAATATAACTCATATTTCAACACTCCCTTTATTTTCTAGCCATTTTTCTTAAACCCAGGTTGTTCTCTACAAAATTTTAATTTGGGAGATGGGACTGGCTTTGTCATCATATCTGCCACCATTTACTCATCTTGTTTATACTCCAAACTCACAATTTTTTTCTCAACCTTTTCTCTCACAAAGCTCAACCTTATATCCATGTGCTTAACTTTGAAATGGTGTTTTGGATCAACTGCGATTGCAATGGCAACTTGGTTATCACAAAACACTTTCTGAACATGAACCTTCATGAACCTAAGTTCTTGCAAAAGAGACTTTACTCAAATTAGCTCTTTGACAGCAGAACAAGAGGCTATGTAATAACCTCCACAGTGGACTGAGCAAATACCTTTTGTTGCTTACTAACATCGAGTCTATGGGATGCTTCCACTACACCCAACTTTTTCATTTCCCTCAATCTGTCTAAATGCACATGACCTAACCGCTTATGCCATATCAACATCTCGGGGACACCAACATAATATGCATTCTTCTTTCATTGCTCTAATTAAGCCCAAACATTTCTTGACTGCCCTTGTCAACAGTGAAATAGACCTCATCATCATACTTTAGTGTGAAAGTTCCCTTCCTAGTGTAAGTCTTAAAATCTTTATCATCTAAGACAGAGGTAGAGCTGAGATTCTTACTTAACAAATGTATATTTAGGACATCTGAAAATGTAACTATGGACTTCTAACTCTCCACTAGTACTTTTAGATCTACCGATCCCACTAGATTTGTAGTTACGACTCTCCCATCTCCATACTCTATCTCTAGAGTGGGAATCTTTCTAAGCTTAGTAAATAATTGGTTTTCACGGCACATATGCATTCAAGCACCCGATTCAATAATCCAACCTTCCTGTGGAACTTCTCAAACAACTCTAATTGCACATTTTTGTTTCCTTGGGATCTCCTTCTCCTCTATTTTTTCGTTGAGAAAGAGCTCCCCATTCTTTTCGTCCGAGGTCTCCTCCTCTCTAAACTCCCTTTTCACGTGTGTGGTCACAAGTGCCCGCTTATTTCTGGAAGGTCCACCAGATTTTTTCTCCTTGAGCTTGAGCTCCTTAATTTGTTGCACTCTGCCATTTAGTGATCTGTTTTCTTACAAAAATGGCAAAGCCCTTTGGAGGCCGAGATTCGGATCCATCCGTTGAATTCCTCCTCCTCTATCAAAACTCCCATAAGGTTTCTCGTTTCTTCGATCTCTCCAATTGTATCGGTGTACAAGGCTCGACCACTTTCCTCCTCGCCCGGCTCAATGGTGTTTTCTAACTGCAAGATCATTCCAACCGCTGTGTTCCAAATCCACCAGTTGTCCGGCAGATCCTGAACCCTATTGACAATATTGTCATACTCTTTTAGGAGCTTCATCAACAAGGTATTCACCTTCTCTTTTTCAGATTCCACCTTTTTCAGCACTCTCCAACTCCACAAACAAACAAGCCAAATCATTACAAAAGATAAGCATTTTCTCTCCTTCATAAACAAATGCCTGAATTTTTTAATCTGCGAGTTTTTGTTCTTGAATTGTGCCACTTTTTTGAATGTCTTTAAGTGCCTCCCACAAGTCGGCTATTACTTTTACATTAAGATGAGGTGTGGCCACTTTCTGAGAAAGGTGACTAAAAATGAAATGATATGCAAGGGAGTTGTAAATCCTAGACATCAGGGTCATTCTTCTCAATTTTAGGCATCACTTCCACCGGTACCAGCTTTGGTGCCGATCCCAAAGTCACCGCTGTCAGCTTCTCCTTTTCTTTAACTATATAGGAGATGCTACTCTCTCTTTTATCATCCTCGTTATCAAACTGCGTGTATCTTATTGAGAATCGTAGTCCTACAAATCTCGTTGGGGCTCCTAATGATGTGGATGGCCGCCCCATACGGCCACTCACAATACCCCATAATCTTTTTCCAAGAAGTGCTCCCCTCATCATCTTGTTCCATTAGATGAACCTTGTTTTATCGAATATGGGCACCTTAGTGGGTGGGCCCATAACCTGTAATTCTGTGACCTTCATTGGTACACAAAATATGCAGCTTGCTTGATGCCTCTAGGATAATTTTAAATGCCTCCCTTTCTCTTAAATTAGCTGCCACCCTGGCAATCAATGACTTTGACTGCCTCCACCCGTGTGAAGGCTAGACTACCGGGGCCGAATGAAAAAATAATTGATCAAAAATGTCTAATCAGGCGATCAATTATCAAAAGACAAAGATGCCAATTTTTATACAAGCTCTTTAAGAGAGAGGCGGCTACCTACCCAAAATTCTCTAAGTCATAAACCCCTCTTGAAACCACCTAGTATTGAGGTGAGGAACCAATCAAATGACTGTATAGTACAGGAAGGTATTACTACCGATGTACTTACTGTACTGCCAGTGTACGACAATGCCATGGAGAGGATGTCCGTCACCTTAAAACTTTTCTCCCGGTTTCCCGCAAATTTTGCAAACGATTGATAAGGTGCCATGTGGCGTTTAGTGACGTGACGACCGCAAATAGTCAAAGCGATTATTCCGCAATGGCTGCTCCAATGTGAGCCGTTTGATGTTAGCCCGCTTTTAATTTGTGTTGTCAAAAGTTTATTGCCTACACCACTGAATTTTGTGCGGCCGTATATGTATCCATGCGGTCAACAGGACTTATGTGTGAATTTATGTTACAATCTCATTATTCATTGAGTCAACCTAATCCATTAGTTCCTGTTTATATAGCTATCAAACCCTATATAGACTAACACCAAGTAGTAGACTATCGTATAAGCTTGTCGTCTAATTTGGTAGCCGACTGACTAATCCGGTAGTTTGTAGAGACCACGTACAACTCCTAAGTCTGTCAACTTTTTGCTCAGGGATTGACCCCCCTATAATCTTATGGCTTGCTTAGGCAGCCATGGCTCTATCTCTCTCTCTCCAGTCTTTCGTGATTACAACAAGTATGGGGATTGGAGAGAGGGAAGGCAAAACCTTACAGCCAAATGAGACTATTTTTTCTCCTACACCTTGACCTAGAAAATAGAATAAAACTCATTTTTCAACAAAAGGATTTGAGCCGAGAATGATTATGGGGGAAGGTAAAGGAAAAAAACTGGCTCGTCTTTCTTTTGATGTGAAGGGAAATGTGAAAAATTCATATTATTATATTTCGGCGGCAAGGGAAGACAATTTTCTTTAACAACAATCATTATGTGAGAATAAGCCGGGTGATCCTCAATCGTATGTGGAAGAACAAAAATCATGCGATTGGAAGACGCATAGGAAATCGGCGTGGGAAAGGGAATTTCAATCGATTATCGACAACCAAAAATATGAGGAGGAAAGCCTACTAGAGTGTAAAAAAGCTTTTGATGCGAAGTGGATTTTCAAAACTAAAACTGGTGCATCACAGGAATAAGTGAAGCATATGGCTTGGCTAGTTTGTAAGTGATTTCAATAACGTGAAGGAGTAGATTTTATGTAAACATATGCACCGGTAGTGAAAATCGATTCTTTGAGGATGATTATTGCTATTGCCGTTGCCGGTTATAAGCATATTCACCAGATGGACGTTGAAACGGTGTTCTTGAATGGTGACTTAGAGGAGGAGGTTTATATGAAGATTTCGGAGGGAGTGATGTCGAAGGAGGGGAAGGTATAGCGGTTGCGAAAGTCTTTGTACGAACTTAAACAAGCGCCAAAGACTTGGTATTTACAATTACCCAAAGTCTTGACTGAATTCGGATTCGTAAGAACAGTTTTAAACTATGGAGTTAACGTAAAAGGTGAGGGTGAGGATCAAATTATATTTTCCATCTACGTGGATGGCTTTTTGATGATATGCCACAAGTTGACGCGACTCGCGGAATTGAAAGAGTACCTGCGGCAACATTTTAAAGTCACGGATTTGGGTGACGTACGATATATACTTATCGTGGCGGTTTTATTGGGATTGTTTTAGTTATTTTTTATTATAAATTATTCCAATTACTGCGATTGGGAGTTTTTTTTAGTTCCCTTTATTGGGATTGTCCCTTCTATCCCTCGATTCTACAAATCTTAACATGGTATCAAAGCCTCGAGGACTAGTTATAAGTCGACATTTTAAGCGCCTACCTCTCGAGGGGGGGTGTTGACGTACGTGAAACGTGCCGATCGATCCCTAAAATTGTGGTAATTTCCACATTAAAATATAAATAAAATTAGACACTCCGGTCTTAACATTGAGCCGGTGGCACACAACATTGAGCTCGTGGCATAGAAGTTAGTTCTTTCGCAACCAAAGTGAAAGGTCTTGAGTTCAAATCTTGGTTGGCTCATCATTCCTTTAAGCGGGATCGTCCCTCCTATCCCTTTATGTTGGATTGGCACGTGAAGCCGGTCCAATACAGGGTATAATATGGAATATCCATACTCGAGCCGCCGGCAATAAATGGGTACGGACCCGCCAGTCTCTACATCGAGGTGGTGGCATAGAGGTAGTGCGTTCGCAGCTGAAGTGAAAGGTCCCAGGTTCGAACCCTGGCCGGCTCAATTTTCCCAAGTGTGGGACATGCCGAATCCCAGATTTCTAGGAAATCTAACTTCTCTCCCCCTCTCCTCTTCGTCTCTCCCTTTTGCTAATTTTTCTGATATGTATATAGCTATCAACCAATTTGAATTGAATTATCTACGTGAAGTCGGTCCAATACGGGGTATAATATGGAATATCTATACTCAATTTTCCCAAGTAAGGGACATGCCGAATCTCAGATTTCTAGGAAATCTAACAATTTATTCTTTGAAACTTAACTCCCTCCCCCCTCTTTTTATTCTCTTCCTCTCCTCCCCCTCTTCTTTAGTTCTCCCGCCCTCTCCTCCTCCATTTCTCTCCACACCCCCTTTATCCTCACAATCACCTCTTCCCTCTCCATTTCCTCCTTCCTTGCCCTCTCTCCCTCCCCCCACCCCCCAATTATTTAACTCTTTTATCTCGCATGTTATTTTGATTTCTTTTAGCGAATTTTGTTCAAGGCCATATAACATTGTCTCTAGCTTTTCTTGTTTTCCCTAAATTTCTACTTCCACTACTTGAATTTCTACATCTGGCATCTGGCACTCTACTATATTTTTTCTTTAATGCAATTTTATGTACTTTACTTAGTATAATCTTGTCGTAGTATAGTTTTGTCTTAAATATCTTTGTCCGTATGTATTATGTAATTGTGTAGGCTCTATTGCCACAAAGAATTCGCAGGTCGAAAGAAGCTAACCTAGATAGTGCGGACTCCAAATTTATATAAACCCAAATGATTGACCCATTGATAATCAGAACCCCATTACATCTTCACCCCGTGAAATAAGACTTTTTGTGTGCTCAGCTCCACCACAAAATGCAAAGTTAGAATATGAGTTTTGGATAACATTCCCCACTTTGAATTTCCCTTAGAAATGAAGCCACCCTGGCAGGCAAACACTCTGACCGACTACACCCTTGTGTAGTTTCGACTCCGTTGAGTCCGCAGCAAAAAGAATCACTGAAAATGGTCAACTGAGTTAAAAGTTATGGTTGGCCAAAGTTAACCTTTTATACTAAATGCTCTCTGGGAGAAAGGCGGCTATCTACCAAAATATTATAAGTCCAAAAACCATTTTCTAAACCCCTTAGTACTGAGGTACACACCAATTACATGGTTGTACCGTACAAGAAAGTACAGGTGTCGGAGTACTATCTGTACGGTCCTTATACGACATCGCCATAATGTGACATTTGTCACATCCGGAATTGTCCTCTCCCTTTCCGAAGATCCCGCAATCCTCTAGGATATTGCCATGTGTCATCCGGAGTGGCGGCGCCCGAAAACGCCAAGGCGACCATGCCGGAATCTCGGCTCGCACCATGGTCGTTGATCAATGTCGGCTTTTGATACGGACCGTCGAAATAAATGCCCGTATCATTTATTCCGTACGATATATAAAGTACAGTAGGATTTATGCTATATGATTCCGTTCTAACAGTTAAATGGAATGTTCGTCGAGTATCTATTTAAATATGTATCATACCCTTTGCATTTTAACATTGGTCTTAGGCTATTTGATGAAGCTTATGACTACGGTCGACTTGACAGACGGTAGGTACCAGGATCAATTTTTGGGTCCGTCAGAATACTTTTGGTAAATCTACCATATCTGCTACTTCTCACTCTAGACAACTTAGACAGCCATGACTCTAGCTTCCTCTCCAGCCTTTAGTAACTACAAGTGTGGGGGCTTGGAGAAGGGAGTTAGAGGCAGACTGCCTCTGCCTTTTTCCTATCCTAATACAGACCTAGAAAATACACAAATCTCAACACTCCCCTTATTTTCTAGTCTGCTATCTTTTTAACTCCCACACAAAAAAAACAAACAACCACCCGCTCCCCCTTTTTCTTTCTTTTTCTTTTCCTTTCATAAAACTTTAAGAAAATACATCATATTTCCAAAGGTTTTATAGATGAGCTGGAATAAACATTCAATCTTGCTGATCACACATTTTATTAAGCATCCCACTTTTCATAATTCCGAGCATAGATTTTATCCACCTCATCTCTTTTCCATCCACACAAAATCCGATTTCCCTCTTGCGGTTCAAATAGCCAGCCCCATCTCCAATCTGCAACACACACCCAAATGCAATCCCTTTTACCTCCAGATGTTATCCCTTTTACAGGCACACCTTCATAGATGGAATCACTCCTGTTTTTCTGAACTTTCCTCACTCTCTCCCATGGAGTTCTTTCCACTATCATTTTCTGACTTTATTCCCAATAAACATTTCTCCTCTCCTAAATCTTTCATTAATTATTTCTCTACTCCACTATCCTTTAAAACCCCCTCTAGTTTTACTTCTCCCCTTTCCTTAGAATATGTTGAAGTCTCCCTATCCGACCAGTTTTCTATTTCCAACATATCTATAAAATTATCCTCATTATTTGTAACTCCTTTAAGTACCTCCCTTCCCTTTACTTCCTTTACACCTCCAAAAGCACACTGTTGCTTTCGTGGAATTTCTCTAAAATTTTCTCTCTTCTCCATTCTACGGATCTGAAAAAGCTCCAAATTTTCTTCATCCTCTTTCTCGTTTTCCCTTTCTTCCTCCTCATCGACATTCCAACTTCTGTGTTCCTCCAAACAAGGGCATTCCTCTATATAAAGACCTGATTCCCTAAAAAAGAAGCAAACCCCCTTTTTTAGAGCTCCCCTTTCTTTTCCTCTCCCTCTCTTTCCACCGAATTTACGATAAGGTTTACCTTTGTCTTTCATCTTTTCTTCACGCTTCCGCTCGTCAGCGCTATTCCTCTCATCACGTTTCCACCTGTCACCACTAGCTGTAAATGCATTCACCCTGAAACTTCCGCTACGAAGCTCGAAAGTGCTTTCCCTCACAAGAATTATCCCCATGGTAATGCTCCAAGTCTATGAGGAGCCATCCATTCTCCACATACGGTAAATGATGTTTTCGTACTCATTTGGAAGTTTTATGATTAGTGTATTAATCTTTCTCTCCTCAGATTCTACATATCCCGCTCTAGAAAGCTCAACATATAACGCAGAAATATCATTGCAAAACTCTATCATGCTACCGCCTTCATTAACATAGACCTCAATTTCTTGTTTTACTAACTGCTGCCTCTATATACTCTTGCTGCCTCTATATAGTCTCACTGTTATAAATCTGAATTAGTGTTTCCCAGATTTCTGAAAATGTGGTTACATTTAAAACAGTGATAGCTATGGACTTAGACATATATCTAAGCATGAGATGTTTTGCTATTGTGATTTTATATTCTGAATTTTTTCTGTAATGTTCTTCAGTTTTTGGTTCAGTTATAATCCCCACAAGTGGAACCGTAGCTGAGAGCCTAGCTCCCCTCACCATCGATGTCCCTTTATCCTTCTCCCCTTTTCCCCCTTCGATGGTAATGATTTTCCCTTCACCTTCTGTTGCATCCTTACTCCGGTTGGTTTTCAGGAAAGCCCCAGATGATTCTCTATAGTGAGATACACTGAAGCCTAGTGGCGAACGCCTCACTTGTCCGGAAATAATTCCCTATAAGTGCTTTTCGAAAAGCAATCCCTCCATCGTGAACTCTTAATAAGTGAAGTCAAGCAATCCCTCCATCGTGAACTCCCAATAAGTGAAGTCTCTTCCATCAAACATAGGCACCCTAGATGGTGGGCCCATAACCTAAACTCTATATTCTCCATTGCCCACAGAAATCGCAGATCCAAAAGAAGCTAATCTAGATACTATCAACATCAAGTTGATTTAAAACCCTAATGATTGACCCTTTGACAATCAAAACCCCACTACAGCTTCACCCCTGTGAAATAAGACTTTTTGTGTGCTCAATTCCACCACAAAATGCAAAGTTAGAACATGAGTTTTGGATAATATTCCCCACTTTGACTTTTCTTTAGAAATACAACCACCTTGGCAGGCAAACACTCTGATTGACTACACCCCGATGTAGCCTGGTCTCTGCTGAGTCTGCACCAAAAAGCATCACTGAAAATGGTAAACTCAGTTAAAAGTTATGGCTTGCCAAAGTTCGCCTTTTATACAAGATGCTCTTTAAGAGAGAGGCGACTATATTCCATAATATTCTAAGTCCTAAAACCCCTCTGTAAACCCCCTAGTACTGAGGTACCCACGAATTACATGATTGTACCGCACAAGAAAGTACAGGTGTCGGAGTACTTTCTGTACAGTCTTTGTACGACATCGCCATAATGTGATATTTATCACATCTTAAATTGTCATCTCGCGTTCTGAAGATCCCGCAATCCTTTAGGATATTGCCACGTGTCATCCGGAGTGGCGGCGCCCGAAAACACCAAAGCGGCCATTCCAGAATCTCGGCTCGCACCATGGTCGTCGATCAATGTCGGCTTTTGATACGGACCGTCGAAATAAATGTTCGTATCATTTATTTTTGACGGTATATAAATTACAGTAGGTTTTATGCTATACGATTCTGTTGTAGCAGTTAAATGGAATGTTCAGCGTGTATCTCTTTAAACATCTATCATACCCTATGTAGTTTAGCAGTGGTCTTAAGCTATTTGATGAAGCTAACGGCTACGGTCGACTTGACGGATAGTAGGTACTGCGTCAATTCTTGGGTCCGTCAGAATACTTTTGGTAAATCTACCCTATTTGCTACTTGTCACTCTAGACAGCTTACGCAACCATGACTCTATCTCCCTCTCCTGCCTTCAGTGACTACAACAAGTGTGGGGGCTTGGAGATGGGAGTTAGAGGCAAACTTCCTCTGCCTTTTTCCTATCCTAATATAGACCTAGAAAATACACAAATCTCAACATATTAATCTTCGTGCGAACTTATATTTTCACTTGTACAATACCCATAATTGTTCCCTTATTGGGATTAAATCAATTACGTTGATTCAATCTCATGCACTTTCTGGCTTCGATGAGGAACTTGGATTTCATCTCACGTACTATTATAGTTTGTTGTCTATAAAGGCAAATTTATTAATCTCACTCTTTAAAGTTTGGCAATGCGTGCGTTCTACCCCGTGTTTTGTTTGCAGTAAATGTTGTTATGAGACTTTATATAAAAATAACTCTTTGCTATTGAATAACAGCCTAGTTTGAATTTTTAATCATCAAATGTATTGAGAAGCATCAAGTTTTTGTGCGCATTTTCCTTCATGTCGTCAAAAACTCCTTCTTCATTGGGTTATGGGCCTAACCATGCCGCCACTTCAAACAATTTTATCACTGGTTTTCCTTACCTTTTTTAGAGGACCCATAAATGAAAGCGGAGGTCCTTGACCCTTACAAATGTTTTACGAACGTGCTCCTCATTTTTTTTTGTACATGCAAAAAAATAGCGTGTACTTTCACTCGTGCAAAAAGAATAAAAAAACGTGTGACGCATGCGATTACGTTTTCGTAATCGTAGATCAGATGCTACATTTAATATTAAATACAGGGGGGCGACTTTATTAAAAAGCGCGATGGTAATCCATCTGATAGCCTATTCCCACCGGAAAAAAAAACACTTCCGCAACAGACGGACGTTCGAATAATGTACGGCTTTCCGAGCACCGACTTTGTAGATTTCGGAAGTTCTCGGAAAGCCGTACAAATGACCTTGCTCAAAATATTGCGCGATGTAGAAGTAGGGTAAAAGTATCGTATTTCTGTGAATCAGACCAACGGTAACCCGAAAAGCTGACTAAGCAAACACAGCATTCGAACGGCTATTTCGTTGTTCCCGCGCGAAAAAATAGTCCAAGCTAAACCCTAAAAGTTTGAAAATGTGCAGGTTTGTTTTCGCGCCTATGTTTTATGACGTCGAAGCGTGTGACGTGTCACGTGACACCTTCAATCGGAGTTACGTCCCAAAATTTTGGTGTGAACAAGACCCGTTTTCCGATGACTTTTCGGAAAATCATCGGAATGGGCAAAAAGTTACAAATGCTCCGGTGGGTATAGACTATGAGTCCATAGGAACAAAATGACGTAGCATTTCTAAAACTGAAAGAACCACATGAGAAGGGAATAAACAAAAAGGAAGATGAGCTGGTCTGACGCAAAATGTGACGCAAACGACGCAGAATGACGCAAAATGTACTCTGATTTTAAGATACGCGTGCGACAACGTTTTCTTAATCGTACGTTACTGTTACTTTTAAGATAATCAATTTGTTTGAAGATAGATCGATTCTGTTTGAAAATGAGCTGGCCTGACGTGGCAATGGGTCAATGTAATAATAACGCCAAATTGTGGTACATTTTAAGTTTCAGGATGACGCAAAATGTATTTTTGTTTTCAAACATTTTTCGTACGGCGTAAGATTTTGTCGTTGTAGACTCAATTTTAGAAATCCGACAAGAAAGCCCTTACGTAGTTCCATTGGGCACACAAGCGCTATTTTGTCGTAAAGTGGCAAAAGCTATTTTGTCGTGAAGCGGCAAAAGCTATTTTGTCGTGAAGTGGCAAAGGCTGTTTTATCGTGAATTGACAAAAGCTATTTTGTCGTGATGCGACAAAAGCTGCTTTGTCGTGTAGTGGCAAAAGCTATTTTGTCGTATATTGGCAAAAGCTATTTTGTCGTAAAGTGACATAATCTATTTTGTCGTGAAGTGGAAAAGTTGTTTGTCGTGAAATGTCTTGTCACGTTTCCATTGCCTTCCGTTACGACCACTTTAAATTTGTTAACCGCGCTTGTGGATGTTCTATTTTTAACATTTTTTTAATATTCTTACATCTTCTACAGTAAGATTGTACGGTTGTACGGTTATAAGGATGTACGATTGTACCTCTGCTCGAATCTGGCATTTAGATCGTACGCTTCCAATTTTTTTTGACGATTTTTATTGTCTTAAAACAAACCTACGTGAATCCACTCTAAATAGTGTGCGCATGCCGCCAAAAAATCAACGATCACGATTTCACGAAACCAAGATTGTCTCTTCTGGCCACGTGGAAATCAGTTTTTGAAAGAGGCACGATCAAGAAAGAGGATAAAAAAAGTTTAAAGCATAGTTCAAAAGTAGGCGTTTTTTGGTAGGCCTTTTGTAGGCCGCCTTTAGCTTAAGTTGTGTTTCGGGCTTTCCATGTGATCTTCTTAGATCGCTACTTTCATCAGCGACCGTCCGATCGTCCAAATCTGACGATAGTCCTATCGTAAGTTGTGTTATAGGGTTTTCATGTGACCTTCTTAGATCGTTACTTTCATCAACGACCGTCAGATCGTCCGAATCTGACGGTTTAAATAAAAAATACCTCAAAACTCACAAAAAAATATTTTTTTGTCCGAATGTTTTTCAAAATTTAGACATGACGTTTAATTCTCTATCGATCCATGTGCAACTCAACCCTGTTACTATTTTATTTCATTTTGCGGCCAATACAATATGGCCTTAAGACCCATATTGTATGTTTTGCATACAATAGGCATATTGTATGGGCGTACGGTCACCTACTTTTGAACTATGGTTTAAAGAGGCGATAAAATTTCCTTCCCTTTTGCTACAGTACTTTTGTACGGATATTCTTTCATAGTTTTAAGTTGCCACGTGGCAAACAATCGCACTCTATGTATGGGTGCCAGCTGTAGTCCAAGGATTGTGGAATTCTGAATCTACCGGTCTAGATAATACCTTTCTAGATAATATATTAATACCGTACAACACAGGAAGGAACATTTATAAAGACGAGCGGAAACGAAACTAGGGATTTTTGGCGTCACTCAAATGTACGGAATGATTTAAGAAATCCCGACATGGTATGACGGAATGCTGACGTCACATTCGTACAGAGACAGGTGTGGGCTCATAGGACTGTTGAGTGTACGGAAATAAACGACAAAAGTACCGCTGTACTGTGGGAAAGACAAAAATAAAACAGTAAAATGTACATATATGAAGAATGCTGCTTTGTTTACGGCCTCATTCTCCCTCCCGACTCTTTCCTCCTCTGACCTCTTTTCCTCCCTTTCCTCCCCTTTCCTCTCCTTTTTCCCTTTCTCTCCCTCTTCCTTCCTCCCTCTCCTTTTTTATCTCTCCCTCTCCCTCTCCCCTCTCGATCTCTCTCCATCTTCTCTCTCTCTTTCTCTTCTGCATGGAGTGGAGGTAATCTGATCGATCGGCTCCCTCTCACGTTCTTCTGATCCTCCCTCTCCCTCCCATGGGCAGAGTCCCTCCCTTCAGCTTCCGAGGGCAGGTGGAGGCGGCCGCCTCTCAGGCCATTCCGTACAATGAGGCAGAAAACGACAAAAAATCCGTACTAGATGAAGAGGGGATAGGTGGGGATTGGGGGGAACGGGGGGACGGGGGGGGAGAGGGAGAGGGAGAGGGAGGAGGAGGGAGAGAAACAAGTGTGGTGTGCACGGAAAAAAGTTGACTAGTGTATATTTAAATTAAGTAATTAAATAGATAAATAATATAATTAAATAAATAAAAACATTGGCGGTGACGGCAGTAAAATTTGTACCACTGTCCACACTATTTTTGTTTCTCTTCGTTCTCCCCTCTCTCCCCCCCCCAATATTTTTGTCTTTTGTCATCACATTCTCTCATTCGCTTTGTCGTTTTCCCTTTTGTTATCTACTCTTAATAGGGTGGATTGACCAACTAATGATCCAATTCTCCTCATCCCTCTCGATCTTCCCTCTCCTCCCTCCTCCACACCCCTCTGGTCCCATCTCCTTTTTCTTTTTTTTTTCACATTATTTCAATTTTTCTAACGGATTTTGTTGAGGGTCATTTAGTGTTGTCGCTAACTTTTGTCGTTTTCCCTCCATTTCTACGGTCATTACTTCAATTTCTACATCTGGCACTTTGCTCTATTTTGTCTTTAATGCACTTTTATATACTTTACTTAGTATAGTTTTGTCCTAGTATAGTTTTGTCCTAGTATAGTTTTGTCTTAGTATACTTTTGTCTTATTATAGCTTTGTCTTCAAATTCATTAGTTTAACTGTCTTTAAAGTGTGGTAAAGCGTGCGTTCTAGTCCACAGTAATTATTGTTATGAGAATTTATATATAAAAAGAAACTCTTTGCAATTGAACAACATCCTAGTTTTTTTTTTTTTTTCAACTATCAAATGCATTGAAAAGCATCAAGTTTTTTGTGGGTGTTTTTTTTTCATGTCCAAAAACACTCCTCTAATTGATTTTCCCCTTTTTCTACGTTTTTTCTTGGTTTTTTTTTTTTTTTTTTACTCTGCTTTTCTCGGTTTTTTTCTCACAGAAGAATCAAAGGACACAAAGAAAAAACATACCCCCCCCCCCCCCGTCTCTTTTTTTAAACTTTTCGCTTTCGCGGTTTCTTTCGTTTATGTTTTAATTGCAATTGGTACCATTGAGCTATAGTTCACGGCGCAGCTCTTCCCATTTTTTTTTTTTTTTGAAAATTATCAACGATCTCGGAATAACGACATTTCGGGGCTCAGAAGTTAGTTCCCACCCTTTTTCTGTAGTTTTCAATATTTTTGTTTTTTTTTTGTTTTTCCCTCTTTTTTTTAATTTTTTTTATTTGCAGTTTTTCTTTTTTTTTTCCTGTTTTTTTTTTTTCTCTTTTTTCATCTGGTTTTGAACTTTAAGGATTACTTAGTTTTTTTTTATTGCTGTTTTCTTTTCAAGTTTCTTAATTGAAACCAAAACTGAAAACCAAAGTTAAAACGGAAAAAAATGGTTTTGGTTTTTTATGTGATACCAAATCCGAAACCGCAAATCGAAACCGGAACGAAAACCAAAATTGAAACTGGAACTGAAACTAAAACCGAAAACTGAAATGAAAAATTGAAAATGTGAAATTGACACTAGAATTTGGATTTTTTGGATTTTATTTGATTCCAAAACTGAAATTGAAACCGAAATTTAGAATTTGAATTTAAGTTTGAATTTGAATTTCAAAATAAATTTAAATTTGAAACTTTCGACAAACCGGGACCCAAAACAAAAAACTGAATTTGAAATTGAATCTGGAGTCAACACTAAAACAGAAAGGGAAATACAGAAACTAAAATTAAAACCGAAAACTAGAAACTGATTTTAAAATCGAAGTTGAAATTAAAAGTAAAACCAAACTTGATTCTGAAACTAAGATGAAAATCAACCAAACGGAAATCAAAATAAAACTGGAAATAAACTGAAACTAAACTGAAACTGATCCAAAACACACCTGAAATTAAACTAAATTAAAACAAAACTGGAACCGAAACCGAAACTGAAAGCGAACGTGAAACTGGAGTTGTAACAGTTCCTGAACCAAAGCAGAACATAAACTGTAAACCAAAGGAAATTGAAACCAAAATCAAAACTAAAGCCGAAACTGAAACCGAAACTGGAACTGAAACTAATGTTTCTTTGTTTCCATTTTTTCAGTTTGCACGATCATTTGTTTATTTGGGACTTGTGGTCATGGCATCCAGTTGGGCTGGTGAGTGTTTTACCCATTCACCCCAAATATAAAATCATCTCAAATTTTGTTTTTATACCTTGTTATTTTTACAAATTTTTTTTTTAACATAATCTTTTTGACACGTTAATTTTTTCTCACATTACTTTATGATCACATTATTATTCTACACATTTATACACTTTTGTTTTTCCTCGTTCATTTTTTATTTCTTTTTTAATTATTAAAAGTCTTTGAAAACCCTTTTATATCCAAATGTAAAATAAACATTATTTGCCGTACGTGTTTCTTTTTTTGCATTTTTTTTTTCTGCTCGCAAGATACATAAATTTTCCTACATTTAATCTTTAAAGACTTTTTTACGTTATAATTACCTTCAAAAACATCTTACAAAAACCTTAAAAAAACCGTCAAAAGACCTCAAATCTTCGCCTTTTTTGGTTTTCTTATTCGCAGAGGTGGCAGGATGGATGCAAACGGGGGAGAGGCAATCGGCGAGAATTCGAAGTCTGTACCTTCGATCCCTCATGAAACAGGAAGTCGGGTTTTTCGACAAACAAGCAAATTCCAAAGAGTTGGTGGGAAGAGTTTCGTCCGATGTTTTGCTCGTGCAAGATGCGATTTCGGAGAAGGTCTCTCTCTCTCTTTCCCTCTCTCTCTCTGTCTCTCTCTCTCTCATTTTCCCTCGCTCGCCCACTTGGTTCTCTCTCAAAATCTCTCTCTCCTTCCCCTTCCCTCTCTCTCCCTGTCTCTCTTCCCCTCAGACCAAAATTTTGCCGTCATTTTCCATCCACAATTTCTGACAAAACTCACTCTGTCAAAACTTCTAGCTCCTTTCCCCAACCATTCCGCACCCGTTTTTACTCCGTTTTTACTCTATCACCTGTGTCTTTTCACTTTGTTTTTGCTTCAGGTTGGAAATTTCCT
The DNA here is from genome assembly GCA_037447655.1 of Zygnema cylindricum. Classification (NCBI taxonomy): domain Eukaryota; kingdom Viridiplantae; phylum Streptophyta; class Zygnematophyceae; order Zygnematales; family Zygnemataceae; genus Zygnema; species Zygnema cylindricum. Next base: position 37,325 of record JBBHKE010002167.1, on the reverse strand, counting down.
TCACTTTTTCACGACATTTTTCACCGGTTTTGTTGTGGGATTTACAAGTATTTGGCAATTAACACTAGTTTTTTTGGCCATAGTTCCAGCAATCGCAGCCTGTGGGGCGGTCTATACCGTGATTTTGACGGGACTCACCAGTAAAGGACAAGAAGCCTATGCAAAAGCAGGAGGAATCGCAGAACAAGTTTGTTTATTTTCCCTTTCTCTCTCTCTCTCCCCCATCTCTCCCTCTCGCAAATGCCCACGATTGATTGGTTGCTCTAGAAAGCCTATGCAAAAACAGGAGGAATTGGAGATTTCACTCTCTCCCTCTCTGTCCTCCACTCTTCCCCTCTCTTGCTGTTTTTTTCTTTACGTTTCAAACTTTTTCAGTAGAGTTCCCTCTCTCTTTCTCTCCCTCTGGATCGAATTCTGTAGTGACTTCAAAGGAAAGCAGGCGGAATTGCTGAAAAAGTGAGTTTCTTTTTTCTGTCACTCACTCGCCCCCTCTCTCCGACGCTCCCTCTCTCTCTTTCTGTTTTTGATCTTCTTTACTATTCGTATTGAGCTCTTTCTATGGAGTTCTCCATCTCTAAAATTAAAGGACAAGAAGACTGCAAAATTAAGATAAATTGTAGGTTTTATTCTGTTTTTCTTTTTTTGAACATTTATTAATTATTCGTCTTTTCATTTTTTCTTTATTCAGGCCATCGGTCAGATTCGCACGGTTTACAGTTTTGCGGCCGAGGAGAGGACTTTGAGAGAATATTCGAAAGCGATGGAAAACACTCTCGTTATCGGGATAAAAGTGAGTACACAATTTTTTTACGATATAATAATAGAGATTTACAAAACTTGAACGGTTCCTTCTCTCTCTCTCTCTCTCGCTCTCTTCCCTCTCTCCTCTCCCCTCTCCCCTCTGCCCTCTCCCCTCTCCCCTCTCCCCTCTCCCCTCCCCTCTCCCCTCTCCCCTCTCCCTCTCCCCTCTCCCCTCTCCCCTCTCCCCTCTCCCCTCTCCCCTCTCCCCTCTCCCCTCTCCCCTCTCCCCTCTCCCTCTCCCCTCTCCCCTCTCCCCTCTCCCCTCTCCCCTCTCCCCTCTCCCCTCTCCCCTCTCCCCTCTCCCCTCTCCCCTCTCCCCTCTCCCCTCTCCCCTCTCCCCTCTCCCCTCTCCCCTCTCCCCTCTCCCCTCTCCCCTCTCCCCTCTCCCCTCCCCCCTCTCTCCTCTCCCCTCTCCCCTCTCCCTCTCCCTCTCCCTCTCCCTCTCCCTCTCCCTCTCCCTCTCCCTCTCCCTCTCCCTCTCCCTCTCTCTCTCCCTCTCTCTCTCCCTCTCCCCATCCCTCTCTCGCTTTCTCTCCCCCTCTCTCTCATTATCATCCCCCCCTCCCTCGCATTGACACTCTCTCTTTCTTTCTCTCTCTCTCTCTCGCTCTTCCTTGATCATTTTTAGGGAGGATTTGCAAAAGGCGCCGGGTTGGGGGCTTTATATATCATTCTATTCGGATCCTGGGCCTTAGAATTGTGGTTTGCGGGGACTCTCGTGAGAGACGGAAATGCGAATGGAGGAGAGGTGCTTACCACCATGTGTGCTGTTATTATAGGCGGAATGTGAGTTTGACAATCTCTCTCTCCCCTTCTCACGCGGTCTTGAAATGTGTTTCTCCTTTTTCTCTCCAACACTAATTTCCTCTCTCTCCAACGATCGCTCTCTCTCTCTCTCTCTCTCCAATGATATCTCTCTCTCCCTCGATCTATCTTTCGTAATAGATGAAAAAACAAATGGAGGAGAGGTCTTTACAGCCATGTTTGCAGTTATTATATGAGGAGTGTGAGTTTGACAATCTCTCTCTCTTACCTTCTCTCCCTATTTGAACGGTATATCTCTCTCTAGATATCTCTCTCTCTCTCCAAGAGTATCTCTCCCTTCTGGCCCTATTTCTTGTGAGAGGCAAAATTAACAAAATGGCTCTTACCATGTTCTCTGCAGTTTTTACAAGAGGAATGTGAGTTTAACAATCTCTCTCTATTTCTCTTTTTCCCTCTCTCTTTCCCTCTCTTTCACCTCTCATTTAAGCGATATCTCTCCCTCTCGCTCTTGCTCTAACTCCACTGTCCTTGTCAGTTTTAGGAGATAGCCATCCATTCATTCACTTACTTTTTTTTGTGGAGTACTTAATTGCTTATCTGTAGCAATGTATATCGACCAACACCGTAAGCGATATATCGCGATGTCGCTATATTGTAATATCAAGGAATTAAACAGTTGATATTTGTTGACGTACGTGAAACGTGCGCTCGATATCCAGAATTGTGGTAAAATCCACACTGAACACTATAAAAAATTGGACCCACCAGCATATCATCTGAGCTGGTGGTACAAGTGGTTAGTACATTCACGGCTAAAGTGAAAGGTCCCAGGTTCAAATCCTGGCCGCCTCATCAATCCCTTTATTGGGATCGTTCATTCTATCCCCCGATTCTAGGAATCTTAACATGGTATCAAAGCCAGGGGGACTAGGTTTCACATGGACAAATTATGACCGGCTACCTCTCGAGGGGGGGTGTTGACGTACGTAAAACGTGCGATAGATATCCGGAATTTTGGTAAAATCCACATTAAAAACCTATATAAAATCAGACCCACCAGTGTAACATCTGAGCTGGTGGCATAGTGGTAGTGCGTTCGCAGCTAAAGTGAAAGGTCCGAGGTTCAAATCCTGGCCGGCTCATCAATCCCTTTATTGGGATCGTCCATTCTATCCCCCGATTCTAGGAATCTTAACATGGTATCGGAGCCAGGGGGACTAGGTTTACATGGACAATTATGACCGGCTACCTTTCGAGGGGGGGTGTTGACGTACGTGAAGCGTGCGCTCGATATCCGGAATTGTGGTAAAATCCACACTAAAACCTATATAAAATTGGACCCACCAGCATATCATTTGAGCTGGTGGTACAAGTGGTTAGTACATTCACAGCTAAAGTGAAAGTTACCAGGTTCAAATCCTGGCCGGCTCATCAATCCCTTTATTGGGATCGTTCATTCTATCCCCCTATTCTAGGAATCTTAACAATATTAACTATGGACATCGCGGTAAGTGACGATAACTGACTGACAAGGGTACGGAATTTGGCACACAAAAAAAAGGACAAAAATATATGCGACTAAACTCTTGACCGAGCATTTGATTGGGAGGAGGTTCTGGGTACTTACATCCGAAAAATAAAAATCATGGTACGAAGTTGTACATAATTACTGTAACGCGTCAATTCCTTACCGTACGGTACCATTTTTTTTTTCAACCTCGATGGATTACGAAACAAAATGTTTTGAGTACAGTAGTACTATGTGTACCGATACTGATGATATTGCGACATTGATATCGTAATATCGCGGTTATCTGCGATACGGTTTAAGGGTTTAGATCAGAGGTCGCCATCGGGTACCCGAATCCAACCGTTACCTGGCCGCCCGCATCGGATCCGGTACGAATTCGAGTGCCAAATTTTGGGGGCCAGCCGGATTCGGGCGGGTGATTCACAAAAAAAATAAAAAAAATCAGGTACGGTGGGGTAAGCAAAAAACGAAAAAAATTGAAGGTTTTAGTTCCCGTCCATACTATCCAACATTATTGTACCTTGTACTTTTGGTATCGTGGAAGGTATAAGGGAGATTAACCATTAGTTTTGTACTTATTTACTTATTCGGCTACTGGCGGGTGCGAGTAGTCGCGAGAAATCGAGTTTCGGTTAACTTTTATTTTCGTAAACGCGTATCGGGTAACGGGTAACAATTTAGGAGCGTGACATAACCCGGTCGGGTGTCGGGTGTTAAGATTTTGAAAAAAAAAAAATTGTCGGTGTCGGTATCTAAAACTTTGACTTTTTCGACCTATGGCTTATGTGTATTCTATACGTAGACCCTTAAAATTCCTAGATCTTGATTTAACGGCAAAACCTGTATAAATCACTGCTTATTTGCTTGCTTCCTTTATTTTTCCTTTCCTAACCTCCTTTCTCCCGTAACTGTTTCTCTGTCTATTTATATACTTAATCTGTTTTGGAGATTTAATTTTGTTTTTTTTTGTTTTTTGTTTTTTGTTTTTTCAGATGTCTCGGGCAGGCTGCCCCGAATCTGGCTTCCTTTGCAAAGGGAAAAGCCGCCGCTTTTCACATTTTTGAAATGATAAACCGAAAATCTGCAATCGACTCCGAAAATGTAAATGGAAGAGTTCCCGAAGCAATAATTGGAGATGTTGAATTAAGAAACGTCGATTTTTCGTATCCCACTCGACCGGATGCTCCCATTCTTCGGGTATTTATTTTCTGGTGTTCACCGATGTTTTTAAGTACAAAATTCTGTATTAAACCTCACTTTTCGACTGATGTAACCATACCCTTATTCGGCTACTGACGGGTACGGGTAGTCACGGGTTAACTTTTATTTTAGTAAACGCGTATCGGGTAACGGGTAACAATTTAGGATCGTGACATACCCGGTCGGGTATTGGGTGTTCAGATTTTGAAAAAAAAAAATTGTCGGTTTCGGGTATCGAAAATTTTGACTTTGCGACCTCTGGTTTGGGTGTATTCTGCACCTAGACCCTTAAAATCTAGATCTTGATTTAACAAACCATAAATCATTGCTTGTTGCCCATTATTTTTCTTGTTCCCTCCTTTCTCCCGAGCTTAATTCTTTTCTAAATGTTTACTTAGTTTATTGTTTCTCTGTCTATTTATATACTTAATCTGTTTGGAATTTAATTTTTGTTTTGTTTTTTTTTTGTTTTTCTGATTCTCGGCGGGCTGCCCGAATCTGGCTTCCTTTGCCAAGGAAAAGCCGCCGCTACATTTTGAAATGATAAACCAAAATCTGCAATCGACTCCGACAATATAAATGGAAAGTTCCCGGGCATAATTGAGATGTTGAATTAAGAAGCGTCATTTTCGTATCCACTACCCGATGCTCCTTCTTAGGTATTTATTTCCTGGTTTTCCCGATGTTTTGTCTTGGTTTATTTTCTGTTTGTAAACCTTCCCTGTTTCTGATTTAAATAATCTTATGCTTTATTTTATATAAAACAAATTTCTCTCTCACCCCCCTCCGGGAAAAAACGGTGTACGGCTCAGCGAAATGGATCCGGAAAATCCACAATTGTTCTCTCTCTCTCCCTTTTATGATCCCTTCTCCTTCCCCCCCGAAAACCTTCCCCCTTCCCCTTCTTCCCCCCTCTCCCCCCTTTATGAGGGATCTGAACCTGTCACTTGTCCCGTCCTGCTCGGCAGGATCTATTCGAAGCATTGGCGGACCTGGTTCCGACCCAAAGTGAATCTGAGAAAAAATAGGTCTTATGGTAAAATAGGTCTTGCAGTAAAATTGGTATTATGGTAGTTTTTAGGAATAACGAGAGTAACACAGAGATATTCTAAGCTAGAAATATTTGTGCCAGTGGTTTCCCGAGATACTAGCAATAAACAGTAAATGATTTGTCAGGAGACCCGAATAAAATCCGGCGTAATAGTATATGCAGGGATCTGTCAAAGACTCGATAGGATCTTGTGTAACAGTTCTCAGGATCCGACGGTGGATCCAGACAGGGTCTGGTCAAAGATGTGTGAGATCTTGATAGGGTCTGACACTAACTATGCATCTAGTTACTAAATATATATATATATATATATATATATATATATATATATATTATTTATTTATTTTTATTTTATTTATTTATTATTATTATTTTTTTATTTTTTTATTTCCAGTGCCAAAGAGAGTCCGCTCTTGATGAAAGTCAATGGACACACTGCCAAAAGAGGCTTTGATGATGCACCCTTTCTTCTAAACTTTAAGAAAAGCCTCTGCCTTACCTCTTTAGTTGAGAAAAAATATTTAGACTTGTCTTAGAGAAAGGCAAGCAGATAGTCACTATAGACCGATAGTAGCAATGGTGCCTATTAGTAGCGATTGGCACCAATAGGCACTAAAGGTGCTAACACATGTTTACGCCTGATTTAGGCAATTGATGTGATGGATAATGAACTTGTGTACACTGGTACCATGTCCGAGTGTGATCTATAGCATAACAAGTTAGGGTATGTGCATTAGAAGAGATTACATACAATGGTAGATAAATATATAATTGAAGGGGTGAAACTAAACGACAAGTCAGTTAACAACATATTTGATAAGTGTGCTCTATGCAAGATTCACAAACTGCATCTGAGAGTACAAAGCTAGAGTTCGGGAACTCATCTACATGGGATGCTAAGTCCCCATACGTGAGAGGACAAAGATCTATGCTAACCTTAATTGAATGAATATACTAGATACACTATAATCTATCTTTTAAAATATAAGAGTGAAGTCTTTATATAATTCAACTATTGGAGTGAGAAACTACATGGACTTACTCTCATATTTGATAAAGGTGGAAAATATGTGTAAGGAGTTTGCAAAGTTCTTGAAATCTCTCACCATCCCATGGTTCCCTACTCACGTGGACAGAATGGAGATGCAAAAAGAGTGAATGGAACCTAAACAGAGAGTGCCGAAATTGCGTTGGCTAATAAAGGAATGGATATGAGATTTTAGGCAAAGTTATGAACTTTGTCGCATATGTCAAAAACAGAGTATAAACAAGAGGTGTGAAGGATAAAAACCCATATTAAATGTGGACAAAAAAAAAACTAGGGACAAGTCATTTCAAAATATTTGGAAGTAAAGTCTTTATTATAGAGAATGGTCCACAAAGATGGAAAATGGAACCAAAGGGAGTGCTCGGTTTCCATGTAGGGTATGATGACCACTCAAAAAGGTATAGAGTGTTTGTAGATGACAGACACAAAGTTGTTATAGTTAGAGTTATTCTTGTAAACGACAAGGGAATGTCACGTGATGTCCTGAACTTGCCAGCAGATAAGAAACAAAAAAAGTTCACTCAATATGTTCCTATGAAAAAAGAAACGAGACCGTATACCCGAGGATGTGAGTAAAAAGGGATTGGCGTAAGAGATTCCATTATGACAGGTGAAGCCAGTCAATTGAATCGGATAGGAACCAACAATTAAAAGAGACAAAAAATTCTAAACAGTTAGAAGAAACAGGAAATTGGCATCCATTTTTGCACCAACCTTTCTTTCCATTCCTTCCATTCTCTCATTCCATTTCATTGTCCATTCCATTTATCCATTCCTTCCATCCTGCACCACCCCTCCATCTTTCCCTCCTTCCCCCTCCCTCCCCTCTCCCTCTCCCTCCCCTCCCTCCCCTCTCCCTCCCCTCCTCCTCCCTCTCCCTCTCCTCTCCTTCTCCTCTCTTTCCTCTCCCGCTCCCCTCCCCTCCCTCCTCCCTTCCCTTTCCATTTCCTTTTTCCATTCCTTTCATTCCTTCCTTTCCATTCCATTCCATTCCATTCCATTCCATTTTATTCCGTTCCATTTCCATTTGTCCATTTCTCACCCATTACTTTTCTGTTATTCTCCTGTTTCCTTCCCGTTATTTTCCAAATATTTCAGTATCAAACAGAATATTTTATACGGAAAGGAAGACGCGACTGAAGAGGAAATAATTTCCGCTGCGAAAGCGGCAAACGCCCATAATTTTATAATGGGGTTTCCGGATAAATATGATACTCAGGTGGGAGAGGGAGGCATACAAATAAGTGGAGGACAAAAACAAAGAATTGCGATTGCAAGAGCGGTTTTAAAAAATCCTTCGATCTTGTTATTGGACGAGGCGACATCCGCTTTAGATTTGGAGGCGGAGAAAGTCGTGCAGGTGAGAAACTATGTCTCTTTCTCTCTTTCTAGATCGATCTCCGGTTTCCTCGCTTTCTGGATAGGACGATTGATTAATTGAGTGGGTGATATCTTTCACTCTATCCCTCTCCCTTGCTCCTCTCCCTCCAACTTTTTTCCCCCCTCCTCTCCCCATCCCTCACTTTCTCCCTCTCTCCTTCTCTCCCTCACGTCTGCCTCGCCCTCTCCGTCTCCTTCGATCTCTCTTTCTCACTCTCCCCTCTCTCTCTCGCTCTCTCTCTCTATTGCACCAGAAGACATGGCAGTGGTCAAAAGATAGGCATAGAAACAAGTAGTTATAAGACAAAAGACATAAAAGTCTGAATTTGAATGAAGGTGATAAGTTAAAACAAAGGACAAGCACTTAAATAATAATTAGGGAGAATGTCACGAATGTGACTTTTCGAGATTTAAAGAGCTTTTGGGGTTTGAAAACGTCACATGGTTCTTTAACCGAAAAGTTAAGTGCAAGGAATATTTGTTTGACGGTAGTCAAAAGATCTTCTCTCTAGATGCTAGGGTCTACTCGTTAGAAAGAGACAAAGGGAAGAATGGGAATAACTTAAATAACGAGTACTAAACTTGTAGAATGCTAGTATTCATTTTTTAGAGTAGAGACCAAAAGAAAAACCAAAAGTGAGACTAAGCCTAAGAGGTTAAGCTTCTAACAAAGACTAAGTCCAACACTCTCTCCCCCCTTCCCTCCCTCCCTCTCCCTCTCGCCCCTTTTTTCCCCTTTTTCTCTTATTTCCTCCCCGTTTTCTGCTTCCCTTCTCTCACTCCCTCTCGCTCGTTTTTCTTTCTTTGTCACTTTCCCTCTCAGGAAGCTTTAGACAATTTAATGGTGGGCCGTACCACAATAGTAATCGCCCACCGACTCTCCACCATTAAAAATGCTGATAAAATTGTGGTCGTTGTTAAAGGCACAATAGCGGAAGTAGGGACACACGAGGAGTTGATGGAAAAGGGGGTAGAGGGAGCGTACGTCAATTTGGTGAGAATGCAAGATTTGAGGACGGAGATGGAGGGAGGGGGAGTGGAGAAAGAGACGACCGGCATTAGAAAGTAAGTAAACAGGTTGTTGTGTTTCTTGTTTTCAGTTGATCTCCTTTACTCTCTTCCCTCTTTACCCTTCGTATTTTCTCCCCCTCCTTCTCTCACTTTCACTGTTCTCCCTCCCTCTCCTCTTTCCCTCCCTTCCTTCCTCCTTCCCTCCCTCGTTCTCTCCTCCCCCTCTCTCTCTCCCCCTCACGATCTCTCTCTCTCTCTCTTTCTCTCTACCTCTCTCTCCCTCTCTCCCCTCAATCCCCTTTCCCTCTCTCTTTTTTGCGCCCTTCTTCCCCTTCCTTCTCCTTTGGAGGCTTCTCCTCCTCTCTTCTCTCCCTGTGCTTAAAATTCCCTCACTAACCCCTCCTCCCCTTCTTCCTGGCTCCCTCCTTCCCTCTCTCTCTCTCTCTCTCTCTCTCTCTCTCTCTCTCTCTCTCTCTCTCTCTCTCTCTCCCCAGATCTGAAACCTTCAAAGGGGAACTTTTGCAAGCCAGTGGTCCCGAGGGAGAATTTTTTGTGGAGAGCAATTCAAAGTTAGGAGAAAGGGAGGGGGTAGAGGGAGAGGGTTCTCTCTCTCCTATTAAACCGAAGAGGGGGTGGTTACGTCTCGCCTCTCTCTCCTCCCCCGAATGGCTTAACGGGTTTTTTGCCTCTGTTGGAGCCATTATGGCTGGAGCGACAAACCCTCTTTATGGATTTGTTCTCATTCAGGTTCAATCCTCTTTATCCTTTTTGCGTTTTGTTTTTGTCTTTTTACGAGTTTTCTTTTTCTTTTGGCTTTCCGGTAGTTTTTTGGGCTTACTCGGTGGGGGAGGAGTAATCAGTGGAGCAATTGAGTCCTCCGATTGAATTTTACCTTTCCAGTATTTTTCCATCTCTTTGTCTGGATTTTTTTTTTCCTTCGAGGTATATCGTTTTGCTTATACTCACGGTATAATGACATACTAAGGACATCAACGCATTTTGTACATTACGTACTTTCCGTACATTCTGTACATTTCGTGCATTCCTTACATTATGTACATTCTGGACTCTCTATACATTCTGGACATTCTGTACACATGGTTACTTGCCAGATTCTAAAATGATTGTTGATATGTTAACCGAAGCTCTACCAGCTCCTAAGTTAGAGTTTTGTCAGAATGCATGCGAACTTAATGGTTACATCTTATAAAGCTTAAGGGGAGTATTTTTATATAAGCTTTCGTAACCTGTTACCGAGATAGACAAGACCACCAAAACTTAGAGATATGATGGAAAATTGGAGCTTCACTATTGACCACTAATAGTGTGGCATGAAAGGAATCAAAAGTACAAACAAGCATTTAGCACCAAAAACACCAAGTATGAATTGACATGAAAGATCTTTTTCATTGAAGGTACAGGTCAGGTTTAGGTTGAGGTCTCTAAGAAAACCTGATAGGTATAGGTGGACATTCTTTGGAAAAACTGACTATGTACAGTGTATATAAGACGGTAGAACTCTTAGGAAAATCATCAAGCTTGTACATTTTCTTAGTAAGTTTAAGAGATGCACAATATGCATTTAAAGGAAACATTTAGTGTGCATAAATTTGTGATTCCGTCTCTAATTTAACTGGAAATTTGCATGGCTGTTTAATGAGCGGAAGTCTGCTTCCATATAAGTTTGTGATTCATATTTCCTTTTGTTTGGTGGATCTGTCTCTTCTAAATTTAGTTGTTTAAAATAGTCAGTTTGGGTTGACTTCTACAAAGTCTTCTATGGCTGAAGAGGCCTCCGTGACATTTGCCTCTCCTCTCCTTCCCTTTCTCTCGTTTTACAGGTGATTGCCGCGTATTATACTTCTGATTTCGGAAAAATGCAGGACGAGATTCGAAAATGGAGTTTTGTATTCTTATCGCTCGGATTTGTTTGCATTTTTGTTTACATTCTGCAACATTATAATTTTGGGGTGATGGGAGAGAAACTCACAAAAAGAGTCCGAGAAATGATGTTTAACGGTAAATATTTTGTTTCTACTTTTTTTTACTCATTTTTAGTGAATAAACTAGCTTGTCCTCACTCATTTATACTTATTTTTCACTCATGTTGTCCCATTGGAACCATTTTATACCCATTTTTTACCCTGATTGTTCTCTCCCTTCTCTCCTCCCTCTCTCTCCCCCTTTTCTTCCATTTTATGCAATGAAATTGCGTGGCTTGCAAACAAGCTAACACGTGCATTTCTCATACTCATTTTTTACCCTTTCTTTTTCTCAAATTGTTCTTTCTCAACCATTTTTTTAAAACAAATTTGTGCAATTTGATGAAGAAGCCAAGTCTTTCGGCGCCGTCATCTTTACCCATTTCTCCCTCACTTCTCACTCGTTCTCACATGTCTCACCCATTTCTCCCCCATTTCTTGCCCTTCTTTCATCCTCTTCTCACCCTTTCTCTCTCCTTTCTCTCGCCTCTCACTCTCCCCTCTCACTCTCCCCTCTCTCTTCGCCCTCATTTTCCAGCCATTTTACACAACAAAATTTTGTGGTCGACGAAAAAATGAATACTTCTGGAGCCTTCCTCTTTACCCAATTCTCTCCCATTTTTCACCCGTTTTTCACTTTGTCCTCCCTCTCTCCCCATTTTCCAGCTATTTTTCGGAACAATATTTTGAGGTTCACAAAGAATCCAACTCTTCATTTCTCCCTCATTTTCTTTCATTTTTTATCTATTTCATACCCATTTTTTCACCCAATTTCACTCACTTTGTCCTCTCTTCGCTTTCTCTCCCCTTTTTCCAGCCATTTTACGCATCGAAATTGCCAAGTTTTTCGAGGAAACAAAATTTCAGTTTCTACCCAATTTCTCACTCATTTCTCACTCATTCTTCACGTGTTTTTACCTCATTTTTCACACATTTTGTTTTCTCTCCCTCTCAGTCCTCTCACAGTCTCCCGTTTTTTTCCAGCCATTTTACGCAATGAAATCGCTTGGTTTGACGAGGAAACCAACACTTCCGGAGCTGTCGCGTCACGTCTCGCGACCGACGCGACTCTTGTGAGAGCTGCCGCCGGAGATCTAATTTCGGTCATAGTTCAAAACTTTTCACTTTTATTCATTGCTTTTACGATTTCAATTATAATTCAATGGAAGATGGCGCTCGTCGTGATTTCAACTTTTCCATTGCTCGTTGTTTCGGCTTTCCTGGAGGTAAAAAAAAAAAAGAATTTTGGCGTTTTTTTAAGTTGCTTTTTCCTGCTTTGCCGTTCATGACAAGCTTTCACCTGGGCTTGGTTCTGTTTCTCCACTAAGGGCATTATTTCATTGAATCGGGTACAAACTGGTGTATGCTATTTCATGTACCGGACTTTATGTGATTTAGTACATTCTATTAAATTTTTCAGCTTTTTAAAGTTACAGCTTTGACTGTTGGCCTTTATTTTATTTTGTTCTCTTTTTCTACTTTGTTTTCAGCAACGATTTCTGAAAGGATTTGCCGGAGATTTGGAAAAATCGCACGAAAAAGCGAGTATGGTCGCGAGTGAGGCAGTCGGAAATATTCGAACTGTTGCAGCTTTTGGGGCAGAAGACAAAATTATGGAAACTTTTCAAGATAACTTGAAAAAACCGCTAAAAAAATCGGCAATCAAAGGAAACGTTGCTGGATTAGTTTACGGAGGATCCCAGGTGAGTATTTTTCTGTAACTTCCGGTTTTTTTTGGTTTTCTTGCTTGTTTTTCAAACTTTTTTATGACTTATAATTATTTGTCTCTCTCCCCCTCCCTCTTGCTGAACCCACACCCCTTCCTCCCTCCCTCTTCCCCTCCCTCTTTCTTTCCCTCCCACTTTTTTTCAATTATAAAGTGTGTAATGTACGGCGCTTTTGGTCTTGGCCTTTGGTATGGTTCGACTTTAGTTCCTGACGAGGCAAATTTTGGAGAAGTAATAAAAGTTTTTATGGTTTTGATCATTACTTCTTTCGCAATTGCCGAAACTTTAACCCTCGCACCCGATTTAGCAAAAGGGGGTAGAGCGGTAATATCTCTATTTAAAACGGTGGACCGAAAAACTGCCATCGAGCCGGACAGTTTAGACGGAGTAAAACCGGATGATTTGAAGGGATTTGTGGAGTTTAAACATGTGAAGTTCGCATATCCGACGAGACCCGATGTAGTTCTTTTCGACAATTTTAATTTGTCAATTAAAAAAGGGGAAAATGTGGCACTGGTCGGAGCCTCGGGATCTGGGAAAAGTTCAATTATCGCTTTAATCGAAAGATTTTACGATCCGATTTCGGGGCATATTTATATCGACAATTGCGAAATAAAAGAATATAATTTGAGGAGTTTGAGGAAACATATCGGATTGGTTTCGCAAGAACCAGCGCTTTTTGCAACCACGTAAGATTTTTCTCCTTTTTTTGGTATTTTTTTGTACAAAATTCAAAAAAAACATTTGATACGGGAGAAAAAATACCTTGTGAAGGCCCCTTTCACTATCGGTGTTTGTATGTTTTTTTTTGTCTAGAATTCAAAAAGCCGTTTTACGACCCTATTAAACTCTTCTCGAAACCATCTTAAACCCCTTTTAATACTATCTTTGTTGTTTTTTTTTTCTTTCTGTATAGAATTCGAAAAAATATTTTATATGGGAGAGAAAATGCGACGGAGGACGAAATGATTTCGGCAGCTAGGGCCGCAAATGCTCACAATTTTATAAGTGGACTACCAGATGGATATAATACGTCACTCTCTCTCTCTCTCTCTCTCTCTCCACCTCTCCCTCTCTCTCTCCCTCCACCTCTCCCTCTCTCTCTTCTTCTCTCGCCCTCTCTCACTCCCTCTCTCCCCTTCCCTCCCTCCACCCCCCCCTCCCTCCCTCCCTCCTCTCTTCCCTCCTCCCCCACACCCTCTTCCTCCCCCTCCCCCTCTCTCTCCCCCTCCCTCTCCCCCTCCCCCTCCCATTTGTTGGAAGATTAATCTTTGATAGGAGTTATTCCTATTAGAAATCTAATTGTGATTTAGAATACAGAAATCTGCAATTTACTACTTAGTATCTAGGATTTCGGTATCTTAATCTGTCTTTTTCTTTACAGTCTGTTTTATTCTAAGTAGCTTAGGTACGACTAGAATCTGGTCAAAGATTTGTTTATAAATCTTAACCGCAGGTTTTAGGTGAAGGATCATTGACCCTTCAGGTTAGAAAAGTTTGTGTAGTTCACGAGAGATCATTTTTTTTGTTTTTTATTTAAACTTCTTTTGTCTTTTCATTTTTTCATAGCAATCAACAAACGTTTTTGTCCCTTTATTTCCACTCTATTATGATCTTGTCTTCACCTCTAATAGGTTATGGGTTTAGGAGTGCCAATAACGTTCCCAAATTCAACGGGACAGATTTTTACGGGTGGAAACACCAGATAGAACACCTTTTCTTTCGTGAGAAACGTTGGTCAATCATTAGTAGTATTGGCACCTTTTCCTTCGTAGTGGCACTAAACCTGAACGTGAATCTGCAGCAGTTTGGCTCGCTCGAAACGAGGAAGCCCACTCCCTGCTTGTCTTCGCCCTTAAGGCCTCTCTGATTGACATTATCTGTGACGCACCTTTCTGGTTGATATTATCTGTGACGCACCTTTCTGATTGTGACACACCTTTCTGATTGACATCATCTGTGACGCACCTTTTGCTCACGATGCGCGGTCACTGTTGACCTCTTTCTCTTTCTGTGAGAATCAGTTTTGGTCTAACTAGCTCTTTTTTAAGAGGCACCTCAATACTTACAAAAAGATGCCTACAAAATCTATTTAAACCCTCTTTTTACCATCTTAAGTCGCTAATTGGACAACTCAAGAATATCAATGACCCAATTTTTGACAATAATCTTGTTTCGACAATTTTGGGAGGATAAACGGACTTCTATTCGTCTCTCATTTCTTCACATGAAACCTCTTCAATTCCTCTTACAATCTCAACATTAACGGCTCGTTTAGTCCGCTAGTAAATCAACGCCCGTTACACGGGCATGTACCCTGTCCAGTTTATCATGCCCGTACTACGGACGCACGGCAACGCTACATTGTGCCAGTGGTACGGCGGTCCGTACTGCTGACGCACGACAACGCTAAGTTGTGCCAACCGTACGCGGTTTGTACTGCGGACGGTTGGCAATGTTACATTACGCCAGCGGTACGGCGGTCTGTATTGCGACGGCTGGCAACGTCAAATTATGCCAACCGTACGCGGTCCATACTGCGGACGCACGACAACGTCAAATTATGCCAATCGTACGCGGTTTGTACTGCGGACAGTTGGCACTGTTACATTACGCCATCCGTACGGCGGTCTGCACAGCCACGGGCGTCAACGTTACATTGTGCGGCCGTCCGTACTGCGGAAGGACAGAAAAAAACCAAGACAGCCACACCGCCATGGACAGAAAAAAACCAAGACAGACACACCGCCTATATAAGGGTTTCCATAAAGGCGAACAAAGTTCTCTTGTTTATATACTGATAAAGAAATGAAACAAGTAATTGATGAAAGTTTTAGGGGCAGAGGCAACTCAAGATCCTACAATAATGGAACAACAAGTGAAAAGTGTTGCGGCAGAGAGAGAACAGGCCCACATGGATAGGAATTTGGCGACAAAACTGACTTTGGAGGAGAGGAGAGAGAAAAAAGACCGAAATACCTTTTTATCTCGCACAAAAACTCACGTAGGATTCCGCGTAAAAAAATAAACATCTACATACTCTCGTCATTTTCTCCCTTTGGATGAAGCAACGTAGCCATCACTTCTCCAAATGTCACCTTTTCTAAGTGGCATCTTAGATGCTGCCATCGGTCTTCATGAATTGACCAAGGGTCTTGTTACGAGATTGGACACTTTATTCAACCAAAACCTTCCCTTTTTTTCAAGATTTTGCTTTTGTTTTGGCTTTATCAAAGCAAAATTTCCTCGACAATCATTTCCCTCTAGTACCTTCAAATCCAACGGACCCTTTGAATTGTTGCACTTTGAACTATGTGGACCAATGTCTATCCCAATCCATAATGGCTCTCATTTCTTCGTCACGTTTATTGTTGCCATATTATAACAATTTAAGGCGAAAGTTGAAAATTGTTGTATTTCGCCGATTAAAATTTGACTGTCAAACAATAGAGGAGAATTTTGTTCTAATGTTCGCCTGGTTTTCTCCGTTCATTCCATCACTCATCAAACTGCAACAGCTCAAACTCCACGACAAGACGGTGTCGTTGAACGATACAACCATACCGTCATCAACATAGCCTGCTATATGCTACATTTTGCAAGTCTCCCAACCATCTTTTGGAGAGAATCTGTCACAGCGGTAAACTATATACGCAATCTATTCACACCGAACGTTGCCCATCTCCGAGTTTTTGGGAGCATCGCCTGGAGAAAGGTTCTTATACCTTTGGGCAAAAAAGACCAGTCATGGGAAACTCGGATATTTAGCCGGCTACTTCAACGAATCTAAAGTGTATCAAATGCAACAGATTCAAACGCCAAGTTGTATTAAATCACCACGTCACATTCGATGAAACTCCTCTCCTAAACAAACTAATCCATTCGATCCCTCTTTTCCTTTTGTCTGCTACCTTGAGGCTTCCCACTTTGCAATGAGAGACTTAGGAGGGTTGAAATCCTGCCTCGGAATCCTAGTCAGCCGTGCTCAGCCAGTCAAAATAGTCTCAACCGACTTTTCTTTTCCTTCATCTATTTATCATCACGTCTTCACCTTTAATACCCCTCCCTCTCCCCCTCCCTTTCACCCTCCCCCCCCCTAGCTTACACTGCACCACTAAATTATGTTGAACCGCAAACTTAGACAACGTAAACTATGTGAAATCTAAGCAACTTCATCGGCCGATTTATAGGCTCAAAGGGTACTGACCAGAAAAAACGGGTTTCCATATTCTTGGAA
>JBBHKE010002167.1:0-15076 GCA_037447655.1 Zygnema cylindricum | reverse complement strand
CTCCCTACTTCCACCTCTCCCCCTCACTCTCTCTCCCCCTCTCCCTTTTCTTTCCCCTCCTCCCGCTCACCTCCCCTTTCCCCTCTTTCTTGTGTTCTCTGGTCTAAAATAGACCAGGGAAACCACCCAAACTATCATTTGTCCAAAAGCCAAGAATCAATAGGCTAGTGAACAATCATGTTGAAATCCTTCCTCCCCAATGCGTGAGTACCAACTACCATAAGATATGTGCATAAGACGCCCAATAACAACAACTAGAGTTTTATGAAAAAAACTCAACAAAGTTTCATCATCAATAAAACTGTAGGACAATGCATAAACAATGCATAATATAACAAACAAATATATCAACATATATCAATAACAACAATTGAGTGCAACCTCACACTTTTCATTAAATAAACAAAGGTATAATAAACCAATAAATATCTCACTTAAATGCATGGAGATAATCAACAACCCTAAATTACTACATCTTTGGACCGTACTTTTCTATAACATATTTGTAACAAGATTTCCTACCTCTTAGAAAAAATCCCATTACAGCATTTACTCTCAACCATTAATTTGGTCAATTGGAAAATACACATTCAAATGGAAAGCACTCACATACAGGGATCAACTTTAATTAAAAAGAAGCTTTTTCTCCGCATAACATTTAGCTTTGTCTCTTCTCTTCTTGGCTCAACCCTTCTTTTAAAGTCTCTTTCCAATGTCGCCCACTCTTAGGCATTTCTCACTCTTAACTACTAAAACACGAAATAGTTAGTTAGAGATTTCAATGCAAAAATGCCATTACTCCATTTTGGGATTATTTGCTCAAACCAAGTTCAATCACAAATTTCCACAAACTTTTCCAAACGGAAATGATGCTTCTTTTTTTTTATCTTCACTATTTATGTATTATCGCCCTGGACTTGCCAGGCCAGAGTTAACGCTCTGGGCCAATTATTGATGAGCTGTCTACAACTCAGACTGACCAATGCAAATGCGTGCAAATTATTTGACTAACTACTAAGCATTTCTTAACCAATGAAACAATATTTTTTACAATGTAACATTTACGCGCAAAAGTGCACGCGAATCGAAACGTGACTTCACACGAACGCGTCACAAATTTCACGCGCGAAACTACTTACGAAATTCCATAAAGTGAAAATGACGTTCTCGCGCGTACCATAACGACTTTATGATTCATTGGTACTTTATCAACCGTGCGCTTGCAATTTTGCTACTAATTTGACCCGTAACCCGCTACAAAGAACACTCACTCGTTAGTTTGCCCTCGCGTTGTCACATAAATACACCAATCTCAATAACTTTTTAAATACAACTCCAATTCGTGCAATTCTTTCGCAAACGTCTACAAAATTCATAACTTTATATTTTAAACTCTTAGATACACATTTATAAATATGTTCAATCCATTATTACTGTTACATCATCCCTTTTTTATTTTTACCTGACCTCGGTTAAAACAAATTTTACTCTTAAGATGGAACTTGTAAAATATCATCCCTCCAATACCTTTGTAAAAAATCAGAATTTTTATCCTCTAAATTCAACTCCTACCCATTTGTGAACCTCGGGTTCTAGAGTTATTAAGGGATTTCGATCCAATTCTAATTCTTCTAATTCTCCTTCAGATGGTTGAAGGTTAGTTCGTTTCAACTGAGTGATATGTATCACCGGATGAATTTTTGTTGAAGGCGGAAAGTCCAATTTGGAAGCAATTAACGATATCATCTTGATTGTAGGAAATGGTCGAATATACTTAGGAGCGAATTTCCTCGTAGGATCTGATTATTTATCAATTTTGGACCTGTAATGAGTTGTTGAAGGCCAAACTCTGCCACCTGTGCTTACCACCCAATCACCGTGTTTTCTTCTGTGCCTTAACTAATGCATCCAGGACTGTTTTCCAAGCTGTTATAATGTATTCCCAAAACCACCATTCCCGAACCTCTATTCGTTTGAATGACTCTTTTTATTAAGTCTAATGCTTCTCTAGGTTGATATCCGTATGCAACTTCAAACGGTGAGAATCTTGTATTGGCATGTTTACATGAATTGTATTTTACTTTTCCTCCTACGAATTATGTCATCATCGAAAAAAATGGTCGTAATAATGAGGAACCTTCTAACACTTAAAGAGGACGCAACGACTGTGTGACAAACGACATAGGTGATGTTACACAATCCTTCCTCTTTTGACACAACGCGACATCTTCTCTTTTCTCAATGTGAGATCTCATTTTAGTGCTTTTAAAACCTTCTCTATCCTTTACATTTTTATTTTTTGCGAAGCTACACTTTCTTCAATGTTTCACTTCACCTTCTCCTTCTCCATTCTCTTTCTTCTCCGTCGTTTTCTTCTCTTTCTTCTTCTCTTTCTCCTCCTCTTTGTTTTTCTTTTTCTCATTTTTTTTCATCTCCTTTTTTTTCTTTATCTCCTCATTATTCTTCTTTATCTCCTCCTTCTCTTCTTTCCATAAAAGAGCATTCAAATGCAAAATTGTTGATTTATTATTGTTAATGCGAAATTAGAATATGTAGTGCTTATTTAGTGCAAGGTGACGTGGCACATTTTATATTGTACTTTTAATAGGGTCGTTAACACTCTTCTATGATTTTCGGCAAAAAAAAAGTTGCGACCGAATTAGTATTCTTAACGCTAATAAGGATGGGCAGTTTACTGTAGTTGGCCAACGTTCACTGTTTTTGAGATGCAATGGCTTAGATTGACAACCGCTAGGTTTACTAATTTGAATTCAATCGTCAAATTTTAACCCTAAACCGGAAACTACCCTAACGGATTTAAAACGTAATTGAATGTTCGACTGCCGAGAATTATAGTCTCCCTATCTGAAGGCGTAGTTACATCAAACGAAAAGTGAGGTACATTACAAAATTTTGTAATGAACCGTAACATGCCGTTCTAGTTTTTAATGAGTTTTTTAAAAACAACATTACAAAAAAATAAGATTACGATTCTCCAAGGATCTATAAGAAAACATCGACCGTTCGATTATATATTGGTCTTCATCGTGAAGAAGTTGCTCTCCGCCTCTGTAATGGTGGACCCATCTCACGGAGGTGAATACACCTCACCCACTTCACTAAGTGAGTACACCATCACAAACCTTGTAAAATCGCTACACCTGGACAATCGACAAGTGCGATAATAAAATATAAAAAACTTTAGACATCACCAAAGTCACGTGCCTTTGGACAAGGTGATCGTAAACTTTTTGCCGAAAGGAAATACAGTTTTTGCCTTCCTCCCATAAGAAGTACGATTTTTGCCTTTTTTCCAGCTTCATTATTTCGCGCGCGATTTTATGTCTTTTTAGTTTAAAACAAAAAAATCCAAATTCAAATTCAAATTGGAATGGAATCTTTCAACCTCATTTAAGATTTCAAAATAGAAAATAAATAAGGATTTCTCGCCATCTTCATAGAATTTTTTGTATCACATTAATATTTAAAAGAAAAAACAAGTATAAAAAAGACCTTAGATGCTTATTAAATCGTTGCTACTCAAGTTGTGGTCTTTTGTGTAGGTTATCCTAAATCTACTCATTAGTACGACTTTCATAGGAGGTGGTTTCAACCCTTTTGCTTTTCAACTAAGTGTATTACCGTCACTTGTTCCACAATGTAATGGCACTTCGACCATCCATGGAGATGTGAACCAATTGCAAAACTCTGAACATGGGGGAATTAGTGAGAATCCTATAAACTTAGAAAGAAGAGGCATCTTCGACAAAAAAAAAGTTGTAAGAGGTGATGCATAGAAAAATGTTTTTTTCGAAAAACTTCCTAATTTTAGCTTTTTTTCTTCATCTTGTATTCCCCTGCTTTTTTTGTCCTGTTTTATGATAGAAAAAATTTTGAGAGCAATAGAGTGAGGGAAAGAAAGAGAGGTAGTGGAAAATGGTTGATTTTTGAGAGAGGGAGACGGTAGAGTTTTGAGAGAGAGGGCACATTACGAGAGCAAGAAAGTGAGGGAAAGAAAGAGAGATAGAGGAATAGGGTAAATTTTTGAGAGTGGGAGACGACAAAATTATAAAAGAGGGAAAAAGCATATTTTTGAAAGGAGAGGGCATATTTTTGAGAAAGGGAGAAGGCAATTTTATGAGAGGGAGAGGGAGAGGTTAGAATTTTGAGAGAGGAAGGGATATAGAAAGGAATAGGGCAACTTTTTGAGAGAGGGAGAGGGGAAAATTTAGAAAAAGGGAGAGGAAGAGGGCAATTTTTCAGTGAGGAAGATGACACATTTATGAGGTAGGGAGAATGAGACGGTCGATTTTCGAGAGAGAGAGAGTATGAGAAGAAATTTTCAAAAGAGGGAGAGGGCATATTTTTCAGAGAGAATGAGAGGGACGGTTGATTTTAGAGAGAAAGATGACATATTTTTGAGAGGGAGCGGGAATATTTTGGAGAGAGGGAGAGGTGCATGGCAAATTTTTGAGGGAGGGAAAGTGTAACTTTTAGATGGGCGAGGGAGAGGGCGTCTTTTGAAAGAGGGTGAAGGCATTTTTTAGAGAGAGGGAGTAGAAGAGGGCATATTTTTGTGAGAGGGATTGGGTATATTGAACGAGGGAAGATGATAGAGTTATACGAGAGGAAGAGGGCATATTGAGAGAGGGAGAGATGGATGGCGAATTTTTAAGAGAGAGGACATATGTTTAAGAGAGGTAGAGAGCATAATTATGAGGAAGGGGAGGGAAGAGGGCGAATTTTTCAGAGAGTGGGCGATGGTAGATTTATGAGAGAGGGAGAGGGCATATTGAGAGAGGGAGAGAGGGAAGGCAGGTTTTTGAGAGAGGTAGAAGGCATAATTTTAAAGAGAGAAGAGGAAAGAGCAAATTTTTGAAAGAGCGAGGGGGGAAATTTTAGAGAGATTGAGAGGGTGATGGCAATATTTTGAGAGGTGGTTTTTTTAGAGCAAGAGAGGGAGAGTGGGGGGAAGAGGGAGAGGTGAAGGAAAGGGGCAAATTTTTACAGGAGAATTTTCATCTCTTTCAAACCTTTTTCTCTTCTATTTACTTTTATTCCTTCCTCTCATTCTTCTTCTTCTTCTTCTTCTTTCCTTTTTCATTCCTCCTCATTTTTTTCACCTATTTTCCTCTCTCCCTCTTTTTTGATGAATATTCTTTTCACCTTTTTTTCTTCGCTTTGAACTTCCTCGCCTACTTCTTTCATCCCTTTTTTTTATCCTCCCTTTTTTTATTTTTAGAGAGAGGGTGAGGAAGAGGGCATATTTTTGAGAGAGGGAGAGGGAAGATTTTTAAGAAAGGGAAAAAAGCACGGTAAAATTACGAGAGAGGGAGAAACCATATTGCGAGAGAGAGTGGGGTGGCAGATTTTTGAGAGAGGTAGAGGGCATACTTGTAAAAGAGGGAAAGGAAAATGGCAAATTTTTCAGCGAGGGAGAGGGCATATTTTGGACAAAAAGAGAAGGTGATGGAAAATTTTGAGAGAGGTTGGATTTTGAGAGCAAGAGAGAGAGAGAGAGTGTGGGGGAAAGGGGTAAAGTAGAGGAAAAAGACAGATTTTATGGGAGGTTCTTCATCTCTTTCACACCTTTTTTTCTCCTTGTTTTACTTTTATTCTTTCTTCTCATTCTTTTTCTCTTTTTTTTTTTTCTTTTTCTTTCCTCCTCCTGGCTCTTCTTCTCCTCTTTCTTTTATATAATTTTTTTTGTTGAATGTTTTTTTTATCTTCTATTCTTCCGTTTAAACTCCAGTTTTTCTTTTAATCCCTTTTTTTTGTTATTTTTTATTTATTTTTTAGAGAGAGAGAGAGGAAGAGAGCATATTATTGAGAGAGGGAGAGGGCATGTTTTTGAGAAAGAGAGAGTGGTAGAATTATGAGAACGGGAGTGGGCATATTGAGAGAAAGAGAGAGGAATACCACATTTTTGAGAGAAAGAGGGTGTATTTTTGAGAAAGGTAGAAGGCATGGTTCTAAAAGAGAGAAGGGAGAGGGCATACTTTTGAGGGAGCAAGAGGGAAGAGTTTAGAGAGAAACAGAGGGTGATGGCAAATTTTTGTGAGAGGCAAATTTTTGAAAGTAACAGAGGGAGCGTGGGCGAAAGAGGAGGAGGTAGAGGAAAATAGCAGAAGCAAAATTTGGAGGGAGGGAGAGGACACATTTTGTCAAAAGGATAGGGAAAGGCAGATTTTTGAAAGAGGGAGAAGGCAGATTTTGGAGAAAGGGAGAGGGGGAGGGTTAATATTTGAGTGGGAGAGGACAAATTTTGTAGAGAGAAAGGGCATATTTTTGAGAGAGAGAAAAGGAAATGATAGTTTTTAAAAAAAGTAGGGAGAGGGAAAAGTAATGGGTTGATTTTGGAGAGAGGGAGAAGGTGAAAGAGAGTGAGAGGATTAAAAAAATGGAGAGAAAGAAGACATTATTTTTTCCCGTTCCAAAATTATTTGAATTAGTAAAAATAGAATGACAAAAAATAGAAAATTTGATTTGTATATGTTTTTTTTGTAGGTGGAGAAGGTTGTACCCAAAAAAGTTCGGATGTAGGAACCGATAACAAAACATGTGCAACCCCAACAGCAAGGTCCTCAAATAGAAAAAAAAGAGTTGAGAAAGGAGGAACAAGAAAATGAACCAAAAAAACAAGTAACACAATAGATCATTAAGTGCCCAATGAACGAGAAAAAGACAACCGAACCGCAACAAACCCTCTAAATATTTACGGTTGGTGGACTAAAAACAAAACGTTAAAGATAATTTCGTTGAATAAGGAAGGGTTACGGAAGGAAAGGATAAAAGGTTTTTAGGTCATTTATCGAACTGATGAATGGAAACTGATTAGTACCCAACTAGAAAAACAAAGAGTGATAAATGATTTTAAACGTTGTTGGCAAAAATGGGATAATGTACAAAGAGAATATAAAAAGTTAAAGATTGGCAAATGAAATCCCATTCAGCAATAAGGATTACTAGATGATGTCAACTTCAAATAAAATAGATCAAAAGTTGCGTTTTTTTTCGGAGAACAATTTTATGCAGCGATGGACGAAGCTTTAGGTGAAAACCATGATATTGCATCGATTCATGTGCGCGATGCATCCATGGTTAGCCCCGAAAAATCCGTTTTAACTCAAGATGATGGAAGTACGAAAAAAATATAGACATATTTATGCAATTTGATAACAATAATACTAGAAAGAGAACATCAGCATACGTGTCATTGTTTTGCCTATGACCCTGTTCTTCCTCATCTACTTCCATCGTGGGTGAGGAAACATCTCCAATATAAGATATATTCTCATCCTCATCTAGGAAAAATTTGTGTAACATACATATTTCGAGTTTTTTATAAATTTTAAATTTCGAAAAAAAACATACTATTCAATAAATTTTTCGTATGTTTCCGTATCATTTTATTGCTTAGTACTCCCCACTTTCGCTTCAACACTCCAAAATTGGTCTTTATGCACATCCCTCGAGTGTTGTGAAAATAATTAAATGACCTTTCAAGTTTTTGAAGATTTGAACTTGGATACGGAGTGATAAGTGATAAATCATTTGCTGAAATGATAGCCCTCGTCCCCTATAATAAAGGGTGGCACTTCTCTCCCGGAAACATTAATGAATGGGCCTCTAATTCCTCACCAAAGATGATTGCATTTCCAATTCCTAAATTTCTAAACACCCTACTATCATAAACGCTACCAGCCCAACCCACACAAGCATTTATCATATGGCAATTTGGAACTACCACTGCTTATAACATCGTGCTGTAATTTTTCTCTCAGTCGAACTAGTCAGATGGCCTCAAGCCATTTCCGAAACCAACGTTAATACGAGTAGCATAAATGGCACCGCAACAATTAGAAAATTCGAATTTGTAATCTTTGAATGCTTCTACAAGTTGATTGAATTTGGTTCTTTTCAACCATCTATTTAAGCGAGGAGTAAGAATATCCCAGATAAACTCACAAAATTCCAATTGTTTTCTTAAAATCGTGGCTTTAATGACACCGAAGAGGTCTTATATATATGAAACACTATTCTTTCTGGCTATATGGTAAAAAATCATTTCTATTTGTCCCTTCACTGTAAGTTTTTTATTACGAATGTCCACCAATGTTGGTGGTGGATTTGTTTCCATCAGTATATTTATTCCACCAACCAAATAATCCACTAGGTTACGTGAGGGTCGGAATATGTCATTATCTTTGTCATCGTTGTAGGGATTGATAATATTTTTAGAAAAATATAGACTTCGTAAGAGGAGGTAGTACTCTCCAGAAAAAAGGTAGTAGTCTCCATAATCCTTCCAAACACATCTGCAAAGTTTAAAAAACCATGTGTTCGAAAAGTTAAGTTCTCTTGTGCTAAAAACATCACGAATGCTAATATATTCAAACCCTCTTCAGTTTTGGTAATTACTATCACTATAACTTAACAAAACGCAAAAAATCAAAAAATAATCTATTGACAATTTGTTTTCAAAGTCTTTCCCAATCCACATAAGCATTAATTTAAAATAGTGAGGATTATTTTTCAAAAGTATTATATTTTTTTTAAATATATCCAGTGTTCACAAAGCTATTAAACCGTTTTAATAGATTTTAGGGAGACGTCTCTAATGAATAGAAATGAAAATTTGTCGTTTGAAATTAATGTGAGTTTTCTAAAAAAATAAAAATTTCATGCACTATTTTTAATGTTGACAAAAATGTTGACAGTTCTGTACACTTTAGGGATGGGTCTTTGGACGACGTTTTAAATAGAATATGATGATAAATAAGCGTTAAGAATTATATAGAGTTTTTTGTTCAAAACCTACGAATAAACCCCAAGAATGAGGTTACATCGAGTGGTCTCTCTAATAGTTCAGACATCAATTTTTTTGTTATAAAGCTGCCTCGATTAAATTGCGTATTGTATGTAAATAAGTTTTCATATACGTGTTTCGATTTGAGTGGTTCCACGCAAATTAAGGATCCGATCTCTAAAATCATCAAAGATTTCAAAACCGGCCAATTTCATGTCAAAATCTTTACTTGCTTATTATGTATGTGTACTTCTGCATATGAGTCGTATCAATGTACGTCGCAGTTCTCTCTCTCTGCTGAATTTCATCATTTTGTTTTTTATTTCAATTCTCACTAACAACAATTTTATTGCACCCTTAGGTTTTGAATAGAAAACTCAAAGTAATTATTAACGCTCATTTATGATCCTTCTCTGTTAAAAATGTTGTCGAAAAAACAAATCCCAAAGGTATACAAAATTGTCAATGCTCTTCCAAAAATAGTATTTTATGAAAAAATACATTTTTTTTAGAGAATTAATTAATTTCAAACGTCTATTTCTCATCCCTATACATTAGAGATGTTGCCCAGAAATCCATCATTGGAATGGTGAAATAGCTCTAGCAATACTTAACATATTTGAAAAAAATTATAATCTTATTAAAAAATAAACCTCACTATTTTAAATTAAAGCTTAGGTGGATTGGGAAGCACTTTGAAAAAGGATTGACCATGGATTTTTTTTTTGATTTTGTGCCTTTTGTTAAGTTACAATGATAGAAATTATCAAACCGAATAATATTTAAAAATTTTAGCATTTATGATGTTTTTAGCACAAAAGAACTTGACTTTTCAAACACAATTTTTCTTGAATTTTGCATATGTGTTTGGATGGATGATAGTCAGTTAAAGAAAGTTGTTTGGGGAGTACTACATCCTTTCGCGAAGTCTACACTTTTCTATAAGCCTTATTGATAGCTACGACAACTTTCGCGAAGTCGACATTTTTCTATAAGCCTTATTGTAGAGGCATATTCCGACTCTCACGTAACCTAGTGAAGTATTTCAAAGGGGAATTTGAAATAAAGATGGAAACAAATCTACCACCATCTTTCGTTGACATTCCTAATAGAAAGTTTACAGTCAAGCAACAAATGGAGATGATTTTTTACTGTGTAGTCACAAAGAATAGTGTTTTATCTGTAAGAGGTCTCTTTGGTGTCCGTAAAACCACAGTTTTAGAGAAACATCCGGAATTCTATAAGGTTTTCTAAGATATTCTTACTCATTTAAATAAATGGCCGAGTTAAACCAGTTTTAATGAACTTGTAGAAGCGTTCAAAGATTACAAATTCAAATTTCCTAAATGTTGCGGTCCATAGATTCCACACACATTAGCATTAGTTTAGGGGATGGCGTGAGGCCATCCGATTGATTCAACTGAGAGAAAAATTACAGCACGATATTACAAGCAGTGGTACCTCCAAAATGTTGTTTAATAGATGAGAGAAAAATTACAGCACGATATTACAAGCAGTGGTACCTCCAAAATGTTGTTTAATAGATGCTTTTGTCTGTTGAACTGGTAGCGTTTATGATGCAAGAGTGTATAGAAATTTAAGAATTGAAAATACAATCATATTTTGGGGAGTAATTAGAGGCCCATCCATTAGTGTTTCACAGAGAGAAGTGTCACCTTTTATCATGGGGGGCGCGGGCTATCATTTGAGCAGACGGTTTTTCACTCCGTATCCAAGTTAAGATCTTCAAACACTTGAAAAGTCATTTAATTGTTTTCAAAGCATTCGACAAATATGGGTAGAGAGAACATTTGGATTGTTTGAGCAAAAATAGGGAATATTAAGCAAAAAAATGATATAGAAACATACGAAGAATGTAGTCAATACTATTATCACAATATATACATTATACAATTTGATACTACATGAGGATATATATTTTATGTTGGAGACGTTTTCTCAACTACGACTCCACCAAATAAAGAAGAGGAGAGTGGTGGGAAAAACAATAACGCATATGCTGATGTTCTATTTCCATTATTATTGTCATCATATTTTCCAAATATTTATATTTTTTTTCATACTCCCATTATCTTGAATTGAGGTGGATTTGTTTGGAATAACCATATATATATCGTGAATATAAGTCGGTGCAATGTTGTGATTCTCACTTAGAGTTTCGTCCATTGCTACATATAATCGTTCTCTCTAACAAGCAGACATTTTTTATCTGTCCTATTTGAAGTTGCCATCTTCTAGTAATCCTCATTATCGGATGGGATTTTCATTTGCCAATCCTATTTTTTTTTATATTCTCTTTGATCATTATCTTATTTTTGCCAAAAACGTCTAAACTCTTTTATCACTCTTTGCTCCTCTAGTTGGGTACTAATCAATTATCACTTTTTTCATGAGTTTGATTAATGGCCAGCAAACCGATTGTCATTTTTTTTTGTAACTTTTCATTTTTAAACGAAATCACACCGACCGTAAATATTCAGAGAGTTTGTTGCGGTTTGTTTGTCTTTTTGTCGTTCATTGGGCACTTGACTATTCATCGTGTTACTTGTTGTTTTTGGTTCCATCTTTCTTGTTCCTCCATTTTCGACTCATTTTCTTCCATTTTGGGCCCTTGATTTTGGGGTTGCATACGTTTCGTTCAAGTTACCAACTAATATATTCAAACTTTTTTGGGTACAATCTATTTATCTACAAAAAAAACATATACAGATCAAATTTTCTATTTTTGGTCATCTTATTTTTACTGATTCAAATACCCATGGAACGGGAAAAAAAAAGTCTTCTTTCTCTCCATCTTTCTAATCCCATCACTTTTTTTTTCCCTCTCACTCTCTCCAAAATCTGCCTTTTAGTTTTCTTTCACTCTCCCTCTCTTAAAAACCTGCCATTTCCCTCCACGTCTCTCCAATATATACCATCTCTCTCTTTTCAAAAATTGCCCTCTCCCTCTCTCCAACATATGCCCTCCCTCTCTCAAAAGTCTATTTTTATCTTATCCTTTTGACAAAAATGTATCCTCTCCTTCCCTCTAAAATCTGACCGCTCCTTTTTTCCAGAATATGGCTTCCCCCTCTTTACAAAATTTTGTCTCTTTCTTTTCAAACTCTGATTTTTTTCTCCACCTCTCTTTTTTGCACCACTCTCCCTTTATTTCTCTCTAAAATCTACCCTCTCGCTCTTTTAAAAATCAACCTTTTCCCTTTCTCAAAAATATGCCCTCTCCCTCTCTCAAAATTATACAGTCTTTTTTTTTAAGAATTCTGCCTTATTCCTCTACCGCTCTTTCTTTCCTCATTTTTTGTTTTTGTAACATGCCCTCTCCCTCTTTCAAAATTATACCGTCTCCCTGCTACATCTTTTTTTTTCCCTCACTTTATCAAAAAAAAATCTATCATAGAAGAGGAAAAAAAAAGCAACGGAATACAAGATTAAGAAGAAAATGATAAAATTATAAAGTTATTCAAAGAAAAGATTCTTCTATATATCACTTGTTACAACTATTTTTTGGTCGAAGATGCCTCCTCTATGGGATTCTAATTGTTTTCCGTAAGCTTCAGATTTTTTGCAATTGGTTGATAGCTCGACGGATGGTCGAAGTGCCAATACATTGCAGAACAGGTGATGTTAATACACTTAGTTGAAAAGCAAAATGGTTGAAGCCGCCCCTTATGAAAGACATACTAATGAGTAGATTTAGGATAACTTAATGAGTAGATTTAGGATAACTTACACAGGAGAACACAACTTGAGTAGCCACGCTTCAATAAGCATCTAAGATATTTTTTATACTTGTTTTTTTTTTTGAAATATTAATGTGATACAAAAAAAAATATGAAGATCGCGGGAACTCCATCTTTTGTTTCTATTTTGAAATCTAAAATTAGGTTGAAAGATTCCCTTCCAATTTGAATTTGAATTCCATTTTTTATTTGTGTGTCAAAAAAAAAACGACAAAAAATAGCGCGCGAAACCATGAAGTTAGAAGGAAGGCGAAAACCGTACTTTTTTTGAAAATAAGCAAAAATCGTATTTCTTTTCGTCAAAGATTTTAAAGTCACCTTGTCTAAAGGCAAGTGACTTTGGCGTCGTCTGAAAATTTTAATATTTCATCGTCGCACGTGTCTATCTTTTAGCTCTAGCAATTTTAGGTTTGTGATGGTGTGATGGTGTACTCACCTCTTCCACTATTGCCCCACCGTCTTCTAGATGGCGGATTTGTTGACTAAAGCTCTTCCTCGTTCTCAATTTGAAGCTCACTCCTCCTCCATCAACTTTTCTTTCATGAGGTGCGTCCACCATTAGAGAGGCGGATAGAGCGACTTCTTCGCGGAGGAAGACCGGAATATAAGGAGAAGGTCGATGTTTTCTCTTAGATCCTTTGGAGAATCGTAATCTTATTTTATTATTTTATGTAATGTTGTTTTCAAAAAACTCACGAAAAATTAGTACGAAATGGTACGGTGTAAGTACAAAATTCTGTAATATACCTCACTTTTCGTCTGATGTAACTAACTACAGTACAGAACTACGCCTTTATTCATACTTTAAATTGGTACATTCCGTACAAGGTACTGTAAAGTACAGTACTGTACGGTGTCAATTGTGGAGGATGTACCAATGAGGTACTACCTGCTCCTTTGCTCAGAAACCCTAATGAAAAACCCTAAAAACGATGCCACGTGTCTTACTTTTCCGCCACGTCAGCATTTGTTCTCGTGGCGAGTTTAGGTGTCCACGCGGAAATTTCGGACACGTGGCCAATTCTGACCGTCCCTCGATTGTGACGTCGGATTCGTACCGTCTTTCGTACGGGTCAAGCGCTAAAAGACAAAATAGTAATAATAACAATAATTCTCCGAAACCCCATTTATTTTTTAGTGTTTTTGAAGCGAATTGGGGTTTTGTAGAGGGAAAAATAGGGACGACCCATTTTTTTAAAACCCCTTTTTTTTCTTTTTCGGGGTCCGAAATGGAATTTTCGAACCAGACAAAAAGCTTAAAATTGAAAAAAAACAAAAATGTACGGACTCAAAATTGGGAAAATGGGGGAGGGAGAGATTTTGGAGGAGGAACGCCCATGTGCCACTGGGGAAAAGGAGGTGTACGGACAAATGTACGGAATTCCGTACGGACAAATTATGTACGGATGAGTTCTAGGAAATCCGTACAGACGGCCGCTGGGAATGGTGTACGGACGGAGGTGGGTCCGGGGGAAGTGAAATTGGAAGAGGGGGAAGGTCCGCAAGAAGACAAAACTGTACGGAATAATGAAAGACGAAGTGTACGGAATGTACGGAAAGCGAAGCAGAAGTTGGAGTGCGGGAGTGGG
This sequence comes from Zygnema cylindricum, assembly GCA_037447655.1. NCBI lineage: Eukaryota > Viridiplantae > Streptophyta > Zygnematophyceae > Zygnematales > Zygnemataceae > Zygnema > Zygnema cylindricum. Next base: position 917 of record JBBHKE010002167.1, on the reverse strand, counting down.
GTGAAGGAGGAGGGAGGGGAGGAGGGGGGCGAGGGAGAGGAGAGGGAAGGAAGAAGGGAAGGGGAGGGGAAGGAGGAGGCAAGGATGATAGGGGAAGGAGGGGAAGGAGGGTATATTTGGAAATGGGGTACAACGGAAAACGTAAAAAAGGCAAATTGGATTGTGATGAGATTTTTAAATTGAAATTTCGGGAAAACTGGTTCGAAAGTGAAGAAAAATTGGGTCTTTTGATAAAGGAGGAAGAAAATTTTAGGGGGGAGGAGGAGGAGGGAGAGGGAGAGGGAGAGGAAGGAGGGAGAGAGGGAGAGGGAGAGGTAAGTGGGATCGTTCCGATTTTGGACGAGTCAGAGCGAGCCATTATTATAAAGCGGGGACAAGTATCTAGTGGGGAGGAGGAGGAGGAGGAGGGGGAGAAGGAGGGAGAGGGAGAGGTTGGCGCGATCGTTCCACTCTTGGACGAATCACATAGTGCCACGTGGCAGAATCTTGGGATAGGATCTCGAGATCTCAATCTCCACCTCACTCTCCCCACGGGCCAAACTTTCAGGTCCACTTTCGCACCATAATTAGTGTGGATCAAAAGTGGGAAAGGAAGGGAAGGGAAGTAAAGAATTAAATAATTAAATTAGTGCGAAAAAAAAAATGAAGGGACAAAAAAAAATATAAATAAAAACACCGCACCGGCCAAACTTTTCGGGGTCCACTTTTTTACCATAAACAGTGTGGATAAAAAAAGAGGAAATAGAAAACAAAAGTGAAAAAAAAAAAAATCCACACACAATTAGTGTGCGTAAAAAATGAAAGGAAAAAATAAGGTTCCTTTGGGACGAATTTTAAGGGCTACTATTGAACCGTAAATAGTGTGGATATAAATTGGAAAGGGAACGGGAAAAAAATCTAAGAAAGGAAAATTAGTG
>JBBHKE010002166.1:0-10664 GCA_037447655.1 Zygnema cylindricum | reverse complement strand
ACCTCTATGGAGTACACGTCACCCTTATTACGGATCACCAACCCCTCAAAAGGATAATGGAGAACACTAAGTTGACCGGCAAGCTGGCCAGATGGGTTCTTATAATGCAGGAATACGATTTCAGCATCATCCACCGAGCCAGGGAGATCCATGGGAATGGAAACGATGTTATCAGGAATCCAGACCCTTCCACGAAACACTCTACTAGGGCTGGACATAATAAGGACCCTGAGCTTAGCCTAAGACTTATCAGGGCTTCCTCTACCTTTATTTAACTACCTCAAGCTGAAGGGGAATTGTAAACTTTTGCTGCAGACGTGGAGGGGCGGGCTCCCATTAGAGCAAGCCGTAAGGATATTTCGAATGACCTCGATTCCCTTCAGACATCCAGAAAGGTTCCCCTCTTTCCCAACTAGCGAGAATTCACTTATCTTGTGTTCAAACTCAGATGGCGACGTATGAATGGGACCGAGTCATTCTTCTTAGAAATGGGCCAATGGGACAAGGAAAGTGGTTCCTCCTCCAGCAGATCGTGAAACCTTCATTGTTCATCTTCACCTGCAATGCATTCACTTCGGACAGAAATAGACCACCACACTGATCACAAGTTCGTACTAGTGGCATGGGTTGGGAGCCCAGGTAAATCATTTGGTGTAAACATGCCCTTCGTGTGACCGGGTGAATGCTGTTTTTTTTAGAAAAGGTGGAACGAAACTTCACTCCCTCCCCATCCGCGGGATGTTTTACAAATGGTCATTGGATCTGCTCGAACCACTTCCAACCAGGCGACGAGGAAACCGGTTTGTCTTAGTTATGATTAAACACTTCTCAAAATGGTTTGAATTGGTGGTTCTCCCCAAGAACGAGTCCAAAGCAATTGCGGACGCATTCTTGCACAAAGTGCTGTCCTAATTTGGAGCACCAGCCAAGTTCTCAATGATCAGGGGTCCGAGTTTGCCGAAGACTTTTATAACCTCCAGGAGAAGAGCCTCATTGACCACCGGTTGACCAGCCAAGACCACTCGGCTTGGCCAAAAGGTGCGTACAGACAGTGAAACTGTCACTACGGAAATATGTAGTGGAAGAGGATTTGGGGGAATGGGACAAACTGGTGCCTTAAATTGCCATGGGATACAAATTCATTATGTAGGCCTCCCTCCATTCCTATAGCACTTACTTCATTCTCTTCGGCCGACATCCCATCCTACCTGGGGCTGCATCGGCTTGGACGATTATACTTCCGGAGATGGACAATAAGGGGACTGTGGAGAAGATGATTGCCGACAGGGCTAAGGTATTTCACCGGGAAATACCTCTGGCTATGGGCAATTTATATAGGTTTCTCAACATAGGGATCAGCTTTGATATTCCCAACGCAGGAGCGGCAATTATGTCCCTCGGCAACGGCGATTAATGCCTGGGGATTTTGTGTATTGCATGCAATAGAAGAAGGACACTTTGGACATTTTGGCCGGACGGCTGATTATGAAATTAGTGGAGTTGTCGAACAAAGGGGTTCTTACCTTGGAAGGGAAAGATGGCCGCAAAAATGAGGAGAATCAGATCAATGTGGCTCCTTGCCATCTACGAGGCCTAGAGGACGAACCCACTTTCCACCTCACTTACTTTGCAGATTCGCCCTCATGTTCTTTTGCCTGCAATGTGTCCACCTCACTTGGCCTCATATTGGTGTGTGAACGCTATCACCAAGGTTGGCATGACTTTTGCCTTCCGGTGACTTGGGAGCCTCTCTCTTAACCCTCAAATCCGTGGTTTCTGTGGGGATTGCAAATTTGGCGGCTAATTTGTCTTATCCTCTTAGTCATGCGGGACTAAAAGGGGGGGGTAATTACGGGGTACTTTTATTTTTCACTTGATCCCTCATTATTACCTATGCATATCCCTGGGAGGGAAAGGACAGAGAACGGTATGGTCACGCATCCGGGGACGCATCAGCATTTGGGGTGGATTGCATATCTCTCATGCACACCTCCTCGGACATCTCACCTAAACCTCACGGTTCCCAAGCACGCTCGACAGCTGTCAAGCTCTAGTGCATTCTCGGCACATTTCTACTCCCAGGATTTCTGGGGCCTCATTCTACCATGTACAGACCTTAGCGTACAGGGATGGGGAGGACAACCAGCCGGATCAGATCCTTGTATTTTCACATAGGAGCACAAGGCACTGTAGTTCACCTCCAATGGAGGACGAACAACGGAGTTAGTCTGTTGCAACAGTGGAGGCTCCATAACATGGCATTGGTTCTATGTAGCTCTAGCAGACCGGTACATTGTGGATAGTCACGTAACCTTCGGGATTGTCCTTTAGATTCTGTTGTTAGCCGTCAGTAGATTCTGCAGTTAGCCGTCGGTAGGAGGTTGGTGTTGTTTTTGAAATGCTAGTTTTTTGCGTACGACACACTTTGTGCGCACGCGAGGTTTCGTGCGTAATTTATTAAATGAATTTAATGTGGTTGTATGAATGGATTTTCGGGTTGGGGGAGAAGTGAAATTAATTGAAATTCGATGTACGAAATAATAATTTGAGGGACGCGAACCAACGCACGTAATTTATGGAATACGTTGGAGAAATGGACGGCCGATCGCAAAGCGATCCTACGTTATATATTTGAAGAGGTTGAAATGGTACGTCGCACGTACGAAACATAATGGGACGGTGGCATTTATGGAAAAGGACGCGACGCTACAAAGAATCTTATTTGACAGATGTACTTTAAACTTGGTAGGCGTAATTTTTGGCGATGTACGTGATTGCGGTATAAACAAATTTGGATGGTTTGACGTCGTTTCGTCAAGTGGACTTTGAGACCACGTGGCGTGCTATTAAGGGTGCCGAATAAAAACTACGGACGGCGGACAAAGGCAGTTGTAATTCTTCATGGAGTGGGGACGCGAAATCGCGTCAAATCACAAGATCTACATTTTGGACGTCCCGGATTGTTTGATGAAATTCGAGGAGTTTCGTTGAGTGACTCAGCATACAATATTGTGAGATTGTGTGTTCTTGTAAATATTTCTAACAACAGTGGTTTGTCTTTTTTGTGTATTAGTTAATACTGTAGATTTATTTATTCTGACATAAATTAAATTATTCAGGTATACTCACATTAATTTAATTCGATGGTAGATTATGTACGGATGGTATGCCTCCGTACATTCATTAGTGAACGTGAATATAAACTTGTGGGACTTAGATTATTTTAGTATCACAGTGAAGTTTATCAAAGCAATGGCAAACTATTTATCTGCAACTTTAACCTAATGGTGTGATCACCGTGATTGATTTTTTTGTATCAAACTTTGTAGAGATATTCTTTGACCTACAAACTATATGTGTGTATAGTTTCATTCTGTTTTGTCAATTCTGTAGATTTCTGTGGGAAGTCTACTTGGTTAGTTTGAGAAGTTGTCAGCTGTTTTTGGGAAACTCTGGTATATCTTCTAGATTCCTTGGTGGATTTGGCTGCAACTTTGGGAGTTTACAGTGTTTATGGTATACTGCATATTGATGCAGTTTGAGGTGATTTTGTTTATTGTGGAGTAATCTGTGCTGTCTGAAACACAGCTGTTTTGGGGTAGTCTGTGGGTGTCTTCCGTGAGTAATCCATGGCTGAAGTAAGCTATGGACAACAGGAACGTGGAAAAAAGATTTAAAAATATGTAGGAATGTGGCAAAGGGATTTTTTTTTTGGGTAGTTAAGTGTGTATATGGTTCTAAAATTAGGTTTTTTTTAACATATTTTGTAGTTCATTTGTTGTCATCTTACTCCTTTTTGTGTGCTTGCTTTGCAATTAAAATGAATTAAGTGTTGTATTGTTCACGGTGTAATGTTATCGTGTTGTAGTTTTGTTGTGCTTTTGGTTGAACATTGAAACTCTATGTAAATTGTTGCTGACATGGTTTTTCAAACTGTTCACACCGATTTTCTCCAAATGTTTTTTTTTCCTAGTTGTTTGTCCAGACCGCTTTTCCTAACTGTTTTTCATATTCTTTTTTCCAGTCATTTTTTCAATCCGTTTTTTCAGATTTTTCAATCCATTTATACAGACCGTTTTTCCAGACCAGTTTTTTCAGACTGTTTTGTCAGGCCGATTTTTCAAACTCTTTTTTTAAGACTGTCTTTTCGGTCCGTTTTTTAGGTTCGATTTTCCAAACTGTATTTTCAAATCGTTTTTTTAGACCTGTTTTGGATCGTTTTTCAGTCTTTTTTTTCAGATCGTATTTTTAGACCGTTTTTCCATATCTTTAGACCGTTTTCTCGACCGTTTTTTAGTCCGTTTTTTGGGATTGTTTTTTCAAAACGTTTTTTAGGTCGGTTTTTACTCCTATTTTTCGACCGTTTTTTAACCAATTTTACGTCCGTTTTAGAACCGTATTTATACCGTTTTGTATCGTTTCTTGGTCACCGTTTTTCCTAACGTTTTTTTACCCGTTTTTCTGTATTCTTTTTTTTTTTTTAAACCAGTTTTAGACCGTTTTTTCAGTCCGTTTTTTCAGTTTTTTTTTTCAGTGTGTTTCCAAGTCCGTGTTTCCAGTCCATTTTTTAATTCCTTTTTTTCATTCCTTTTGCTGAAACAGTTTTTCTGCTGTTTTCCTTGCCATTTTTCGACAGTTATCTCCGCCGTTTTCTCCGCCATTATTTTGACAGTTTTTTCTCTGTTTTTTTTGATGTTTTTTTACCTTTATTTCAACCGTTTTTTTTGACCGTTTTTCAGACCGTTTTTTCACTGCTTTTTTTACCTTTTCCAACCGTTTTTTTAGACCGTGTTTTCAAACCGTCTTTTCAGTCCGTTTTTTCATATAGTTTTTGACCCTTTTTTCATACCGTTTTTTCAGACAATTTTTAGGTATGTTTTTTTTTTACCATTTTTTTCTTTTTGGACCGTTTTTCATAACCTTTTTTCAGACCGTTTTTTCAGTCCTTTATTTCAATTCGTTTTTTCCACCTTTTTTTCCATCATTATTTCGACTGTTTTTGCAAACCGTTTTTTCAAACCGTTGTTTTCGACATTTCTTCGACCGTTTTTTCAATTGTTTTCCAGCCGTTTTTCAATCCCTTTTTCAGTCCATTCTTTCAGATCGTTTTTTACAGTCCGCTTTTTCAGACTGTTTCTTGAGACCGTCTTTCCGGGCTGTTCTTTCAGTCTATTTGTAGACCGTTTTTTAAGACCGTTTTTTTTAACAAATTTTTTGTACCGTTGTCTAAACCATTTTTTCTGACAGTTTTTCAGAGTTTATTTACTGTTAATTTCGGTCCGTTTTTCAGCAAGTTTTTTCAAATTGTTTTCTCACTGTTGTTTCTGCTAGTTTTTTCATACCGGTTTTTTCTGCGTTTTTCTATGTTCCTGAATCTTAAGTTTTAGAATTTCTTTGTTGCAACAGGAAATAGGCTTCTAGCCTATATCATTCAGAAAATTGTTGCTCTTTATTTGCACTACTAGCACGAGATAAATTACCAATCTTGTACAAACTTATAAGCACAACATTGTGGAGCGAAAGAGTTTGGTACTCACCAAATTATACATTACTAATCACTGTACTAACACTAATTATACAGGCCAAAAACTGTACTAATATGAATTATACAGACTACAACCTGTAACATATACATACTAAAAAATGTACTAATACAAATAATACCCACTAAAAATTGTACTAGTACTAACTATACGTACTAATAAATGTACTAATAGTGATTAAACAGACTATCAATTATTCATACGGTTTTTACATACTAATAACTATACGAATACTAATTACTCAGACTATTTTTTATATTTTTATTTTTTTTGTTACACAGACTAACAACAGAACTAATACGGATTAAACATACTAATAACTTTACTTATATACTAACTATACAGACTAATAACTGTGCTAAGACTAATTATAAAGACTAAGAACTGTGATAATAATAATTATACAGTACACCTTGAATCGTTATTAGCGTATAGAAATTATTAGTGTAAAGAAAAAATTAGCATCATTCATTCTAATTTAGTGCCAGGAGACGTGGCAGATTATGGTCCACGTCCTTAAATAGTGTAATTTAAGTCACGCCTCGTCAGTATTTGTTGGTGGCGGCTGTCAACGGTCCGATTAGAGGATTTGGGACCGTAGAATTGACTTCACGAATTCCCGTGGTCCTACCGAATTTCCGTACGTCCACGGAGGATATACTCACGCATTTCTCTCAAGTGACGACGCGTGTCCCAAGTGTGAATGAAGCGTGAACTCCCAACTTCACTGTCACACTAATTTTGGTAAGTACTGAACCGAACTCAACCAAAAATAACTTAACCCTGAACAGCTCTCTCTCCCTCACAGCTGAGGCATAGAGAGGACTAAAGCTTTCTTAAAAACAACAGATTGCGTGGTTGGCACTATCCTCTCTTTGGGCTGTTTGGAATTTCGCTATTTGAAATAAAGAAGTGTGTAGTCGGATCCGTACGGCGGAACCGAGGGGTGAGGGATAATCATGTTTGTCTTCGAGGCAATTTAGAAAGGTTTCCTCTTCAGATTTTTGTCATTGTTACACTCTGGGGTACGTGAGCTTGCTTCACCATTATCATTGATTTCTATCTTTATTTTTATTCGCTGGGCAAGGTGATATTGTTTACTCTAAAAGAGCCGATTTTTATTGTTTCTATATTTCTGCGTGGGAGTTATTTGCGCACTCTTGTGGTCGTCTTTCGTTTCTGTCTGGAGTTCTTGTGGGCCGGATTTGACGACTCACATTCCCTTTTCTATTCTTTGGAGAGGGCTCAGGGTGTAGCATTTTGTGGGCTTTCTGTGGAAAAGCACGAATTTAAGGGGATACAGGGTACTTTTCTTTTTCACTTGCTCCCTCATTATTACCTATGTATATCCCTGGGAGGGAAAAGACAGAGAAGGGTATGGTCACGCATCCAGACCATTTCCGGGAGGACCACCGCTTTGGCTGAAGCATCGCTGGGCAGGATGGGATGTCCTCCAAATAAGATGAAGTAAGGATTTTAGGAGTGGAGGGAAGCTTGCCGACTGAATTTGTATCCCATGGTAATCTAAAGCACCATTTTGTCCCACTCTCCCAAATCTTCTTCAACATCATACTTCGGTAGTGACCACTTCACTGTTTGTACGCACCTTTTGGCAAGACCATCAGCTTGTGGATGGTCACGACTGGTCAGCCGATGGTGGATGAGGCACATTTCCAAAAGGTTTAAAAGTTCTCCAGCAAATTTAGAGCCTTGGTCGGTCAAAACCTCTGCTGGCGCCCCAAATTGTGACAGAACCCTTTACAAAAACGCATCGTAAATTGACTTGGACTCCTTCTGGTGCATAACCACCAACTATATCATTTTTGAAAAATGTTTTATCAAAACCAGCACAAAGCGATTTCCCCGTCTAGTAGTCGGAAGAGGCCCCAAAAGATCTAAAGACCATCGATAAAACATCCTCCGGATGGGAAGAGAATGAAGTTATGTTCCGCCCTTTTTGTCAAAAGCGACCTAAATCGATTGCACGAAGAGCATGTAAGTACAATTCGGTTGACTTGGGTCCACATCCCGTGCCACTAATAAGATCTTGTGACCAGGGAAGTGGTTCTTTTCTGCCCAAAGTGTCCACTTTGCTAATGAAGGCGGGTGATTAGAGTTTCTCGATCTGTAGGTGGAGGAACCACTTTTCTTGTCCCATCCGCCCACTTCCACGAAGGATGCCTCGGTCCCAGTTATAAGGCGCCATCCAAGTGTGCACACGGGGCAATTGAACTCCAGCCAAGTGGGGAAGAGGTGAACCTTATTGGATAGAGTGGAGAGAATCGAGATCATTCCATATATCATTTTTTCCAGCTCCCACAAGTTCTTGCCCCTCCACGTCGGCTGCAATGTTGACAATCCCCCCCCCAGATCAAAGAAGCCATATGAAGGCAAAGGAGGCTCGAATAATTCCCAGACTGATCTCGGGGTCCTCATCGTGTTGAGCACCACTAGAGTCCAATGTAGAGGTGTCTGGATTTTTGCTAAGTCTGTCAGCATTCTCGTGGATCCCCTGCCCGATAGATAATACTGAAATCGTATTCTTCTAGGATCAAAACCCATCTAGCTAGTTTGCTAGTCAACTTACTATTTTTCATGATCCATTTGAGAGGTTGATGATTAAATTCTATGGGCTCCATTGCCACACACAATTCGCAGATCCAAATAAGCTTATCTAGATAGTGCCGACTCTAATTTTATATGAACCCAAATGATTGACCCCTTGATAATCAGAATCCCATTACAACTTCATCTCGTTAAATTAGACTTTCTCTGTGCTCAGTTCCACAACACAATGCAAAGTTAGAATATGAGTATGGATAACATTCCCCACTTTGATTTTCCCTTAGAAATAGAGCCACCTTAGCAGAAAAACACTCTGACCAACTATACCCATGTGTAGCCTAGACTCCCCTAAGTCCGCAGCAAAAAGAATCACTAAATTTGGTGAACTGAGTTTATTGTTAAAGGCGGCCAAATTTTGCCTTTTATACAAGATGCTCTCTCGGAGAGGCGGCTACCTACCCAAAATTCTAAGTCCTAGTCCCTCTCTAAACCCCTTCTACTAACGTATGGCGCCAATCAAAGGATTGTACCGTACAAAAAAGTACTTGCGTCGAAGTACTTTATGTATGGCAACTGTACGATAGGACCATACAGGTGACATCTGTCACATCTAAACTTGTTATCTTGCGTTTTCGAGACTCCGCAACCACTAAGATATCCCCACGTGTCATCTAGAGTTGTGACATCCGCAAACCGCCAAATTATCCTTTACGCGAAGTTGGTGCTTAACCACGGCCGTCCGATTTATTTTGGCATTTAATGCGGATCGTTGAAACAAGTGTCCGTACTATTTAATTCGTCCGGTACTTAAAGTACAAGTGTTTCTATGCTCTATATACCGTAATCCAGTTAAACACAAAACCGTAGGTGTAACTATTTAAATATCTATCAAACCCTACATATCCTAGCACTAGTCTTAGACTAAACAAACAAAGCTAACGGCTACGGATTATTTGACAGACGGTAGGTACCAGGATCAAATCCTGGGTCCGTCAAATACCTTTTTTGTAAACCTACCATTATCTACTCCTATCTCTTTGGAGAGCTTAGGCAGCCATGGCTCTAGCTCCCTCTCCACCCTTTAATGACTACAACAAGTGTGGGGGCTTAGAGTAGGGAGTTAGAGGCAGACTGCCTCTGCTCTTTTTCCTATCCTTATTAAAGACTTAGAAAAATACTCAAATATCAAGAGATGATGTGTGATGAGGGTGAAGCGTATCTCGTAGAGATAGAGCTTGAAATGATGAATGGCCAAAACCGCCGCGAGAAGCTCCCCATGGTAACTGCTATAATTTCCCTCCGCTCGATTATTGCTCTTGCTGGCGTAAGCAACAACATAGTTAGCCCCGACGTCATGTGTTTGAGCCAAAACTGCCCCCAATCCAAACCGGCTCCAATCGGTGTAAATGAGGAAGGGTTTTTGGTGATCAGGCATCCGGAGCACCAGGCCTTGTTTGAGCGCATTCTTCAAGAACTGGAAGGATATCTGTTGTTCTTCGGCCCACTGCCACACTTGGTCGTTCCGCAGTAACTGATTTAAAGGTAGGGCGTGACTGTTGAACTCGAGGATAAATCTTTGATAGTAGTTGGCCAAGCCCAAAAAAGTGCAAAGGGCCGAGAAGTCCTGCGGTGGAAGGAGGGCGTTAAGGGTTGCTACCTTGACCATATGGGGGCCCACTGTCCTGAGGGTCACTTCATGTCCAAGGTAAATAATTTTCTGCACAACAAAAATTCCTTTACCAGGGTGACATTTCAAGCTCGCTGCTAAGAGGGCCCGGAGGACAATCTGGACGTGCTCGAAGTGTTCCTCAAAGATTTTGGAGAAGATGATTACATCATCAATGTTGCACCGGGCACAGTCGATTCCTCGGAGAGCTACGTCCATCGCTCGTTGGAATTTGGCCGGTGCATTCTTTAGCCCAAAAGGCATATAGATCCACTCATATAACCTTGACCCTTCCCAAACTGTAGTCCTCTCCCGGTGCTTCGGTTCCATAGCAATTTGGTGAAACGCATTCTTCATGTCAAGGGTGGAATATATTGTGGCCCTGGCAAGTGAATCTAAGATCTCTTCTGGGATTGCCATCAGATATCTGTCAAAAATGGTTGCAGTGTTCAGCATACGATAGTCTAAACTCATCCAAAAATCTAGAGTTTTCTCGGACTAATCCTTCTTGGGAGGGAGAACTGTCAAGGAAGTGAACCCGTGGAGTCTTGTACTCTCTGACACCAATCCGGCTTCCACCAAGGTTTAGAATTTGCTTGTGATGAATTCTTTCTCCTTAAAGCTCAAAGGGTACTACTTCTGCCAAACAGTTGTTGTCTCGTCTATCATGTTGATTCTAAAAGGGATCCCATTGTAGATGTAAACATCGGTGTCTGTCTAGGAAAACACCACTTTGTTTTTTCCAACAGTTCCGAAAGCTAGGCCTTCTGGTGAGGTTCTAACTTCTCCCCTAAGTTCCAATCTATCTTCCCTGGCTCTACTGTCGCCCATGTTTCCGGTGGTCAGCCCCACCGGGTGATATCGAATTACAGTCCTACCGGTGGGTCTAC
>JBBHKE010002165.1:0-17409 GCA_037447655.1 Zygnema cylindricum | reverse complement strand
CAGTGTTTATGCTACTCTATATTTTGATTGCGTTTTGTGAGATTTGGATGCTTGTATAAGAATTGGTGAGCACTTAAGAACAGCTGTTTGGAAGGATTCTTGATAGCTTCTGAGAGTGTATCATGTCTACTTCTACTACTACTGCTGCTCCTCCACCTGCACCGGTGGTTGTAGAACAAAAGTTTATTCTATATTTTTCATTACTCTAATTTGGGCTATTTTCCAAGTACCGTAAAAAATGAAAGTACGTCGTCTCTTAAATATGGTGGTGTACGGTCAGTGTCAGACTATACATAAATGTACCTTTTTAAGTTAAAAAGTACAATAAAATAGTTTTCGTAACCGCGGACGCATGAGAATGTGCGTTCTAAAAAGGGAAAAAAACTATGTCGTAAAAAATCCTGTTCACACATTCATCTGACAACTGCGTTTCGACCGTGTGAACGCCAATGGGGTTGGTCTGTAGGTTTTTGTAATTTTTTTGGCAGTGTGGTAATTTTTTTTTTATCGTCCCATGCTGCCTGGTTGGTCAATTTGAGGCTTTATTTAGTGTGGCCCTCAAAATTGCAGATGCTAATATGACAGATTGTCCTTCCGTAAGTTGTGTTATGGGCTTTTCATGTGATCTTCTTAAATCGCCTACTTTGATCAACGACCGTCCGATCGTCGAAATCTGACGGTTTAAATAAAAAGTACCTCAAACTCACAGAAATATTTTTTTTTATCCGATTTTTTTTCAAAATATAGACATGTCGTTTAATTCTCTATCGATCGATGTGCAACTCAACCGGTTCCTATTTTATTTCATTTTTCGGCCAACACAATATGGGTCTTAAGGGCATATTGTATGTTTTGCGTACAATAGGCATATTGTATGGGCGTACGGTCACCTACTTTTGAACTATGTGGTGAACCATACGGGACCATTCACTTCGCTACACCTGGACGATAGACAAGTGCGTCGATGAAAAATGAAAATTTTCACACGTCCCCAAAGTCACGTGCCTTCGGACAAGGTGACCGTAAAATCTTTGGCGAAAAGAAATACGGTTTTTTCTTGAAAGTCAACAGAGTGGAGGAGATCATTGAGGTACATTGACGCGGTACACTTGCGAAGTACTCGTACGTAATACGCAAGTGCGGATTTCCATACGAAAATGGTCGGTTTCCAAATCTTTGACGATTTTATAGATTTGAAAGTCAACTTACGTGGAACCACACAAATCAGAAAACGTATGTAAAAACTTATTTACACTCGATACGCGATGTAACCAAGGCCTCTGTAATACATAATTTTGTTGTCCGTACTATTACAAAGACCTCCTGATGTAACCATATCCTAAATCTTAAAAAAAAAAAAATCCCATTGCGCGTCCATGCTCACTAGGTCGACGTACGAATTCCATGCGTCATTGGCGAGATGTGGTTCCAACATTTGTCATTGGATACAAGATGGAGGATACTGCGTTTTCTGGTAAGTGAAAAACCAATCTGGATTGAAGAGCGATCGACGTTTTAACGGTTTTTTGGGGTTGATCGGAGTGTTGCATAGTTCAAAAGTTGGCATTTTTATGGTAGGCGCACAAAACTTGGCACAAAACTCGCGTAGAGCCGACATACTGTATGGGTGTACGTTTGTGCACACTTTTGTACGAACGTACAAATTTGACGTATAATCATAGTACAGCGCACGCCGCTAGACGAAATTTTAGCGAACTCACACAGCGTAGGATGAGTTGTGTTATTGGCTTTCCATGTGATCTTCTTACATCGCTACTTTGATCAGCGACCGTCCGATCGTTCAAATCTGACGGTTTAAATAAAAAATACCTCAAAACTCACAGATTTTATTTTTTGTCCGAATGTTTTTCAAAATTTAGACATGACGTTTAATTCTCTATCGATCGATGTGCAACTCAACCCTGTTACTCATATTTTCATTTTGCGACCAATACAATATGGGTCTTAAGGTCATATTCTATGTTTTACATACACTAGGCATATTGTATAGGCATACTTTCACCTACTTTTGAACAATGGAGTGTTGCGCTTTAAGTGTCGTATACTGTTGAAATAAGAAATCTTAATACTCAGTAAAAAGAGCTGTGAGGAGAGACCAAGTACTTAGAATATTTTTGGTATAGGTAAGTTGTAATACTTACCTCATTTAGTGTGACAGTAGCAGTAGTACTTGTGAGTGTATTGTACTTCTGCAGGGACACACGTCAAAAAATGAACATCATACGGGTCTTTCGGGAAGGCGCCGACACACTTTCCCACGTGTCACACATCGAACGAATATTGTTGAAGAATCGGACGGACGGAGACTCAACCGATTGTCCGCGAAGATAGTGGTACAACATTCAACGACGACCGTAGACGTGAATCGAGTGAACGGACGAGATTCACGTGGGACCGCAAACTGACTCATCACTTTGTACGACCTCAGGTGACTTGGAGCACTTGATCAACAGTCGGCTGGATGCAAACATCCACTGCTGACTAAGCACCTTGAACACTACTATACAGGAATCTATTTGCATATCTGAAACACACTAGTTTTAACTTAGCGGATTAGAATGTAGTGTTCCACTAAGTATATTTTTGTTTAGTAGTCAAATAGGGTTTGGACATACTCACAATACAAATAGTGTACTGATTCAGTACCTTTTCGTAGTGTAGTACTGTACTGCTGTTCGAGGTGTAGACATCGAGGTGTAAACATCGGATTAGTTAGTTTTCAGTAGATACTCTTTGTGAGTATAAAGTTATCACTTAGCCAAAATTGTAATCATCCAATATTGAGATCAAACTCTGTAAGGGACAGTTTTTGGGAAACTTCCAAGTGTTGTATCTTATGGTATACTATTTCAATTGGGCTCCAATTTTGGGAATTGGCAGACTACATATGATACTGAATTATTGTGGATTTTTGTGATATTTGGAAACTATGAGCACTTTGTGTTTTATATCAAAGTTGGTTGTTTGATAGGATTGCTGGTAGCTTTTGTTGAAGTCTATGTCTACATCCACTACTACTGGTGGACCTCCACCTACAACTGTGGTTATGGAACAACAGGTTATGGGCCTTTCGTCGAGAAATTCCTATCTTGAATGGCCATAAGTATGCATACAGGGCAGCTATGGTTGAATCATCTTTTGAAACTGCTGACTTGATGGGGGTCTTCGATGGATCTCTTGCTAAAACGGATCCGAGCTGGGCTAAAAAGAACTCTTTTGCTCAAAACAATTTGGTTTTTTGTATCTCACAGAGTCTGGTTATGTCTCGGCTCAAGATGAAAAAGGCGAGCGAGATTTGGACTTCACTAAAAACTTCCCACGAAAAGGCGAAGGTCTAAGAGGAGCTTCTGGTGGCTAGCCGGATCTGGGACTACAAATACTCGGGGGAATCTATCACCGAGTATTGTGATAAGTTTAGGGAACTCATTGATGCACACTCTTCTACAGGTGGAACCTTTCCGGAGTTCTAACAAGCTGCTTTACTCATTAGAGGTCTCCCTAGTCATATGAACGGAGTGTCAACAGCCTTGAAAGGGCATAATAAGTTTAGCTGGACTTTTCAGTTAGCTTACAATCTTATACTAGAGGAAGAGTCTGCAAGTAAGGTCCTTATGGTGAAAAGAAAGTAGAGGCTTCAAGTACAGAATTTTGAAAGAAAAATCAGTTTAATTAGTACACAAACCCATTTAACCAGACTCAAAACCAATTAAATGAGAATCAGAACCACTTTAATCAGGGTAGTCAGAGGCCAAATAGGCAATCTTCTAACACTTGTTTTTATTGTTATGAGAAAGGACATGGTTATAGGTACTGTCCAAAACTAAAAAAGGCAAATGAAACTCGTTTATACAGGCCTGGATGGCAACAAAGCAAGTTTCACAAAGGTTTTTCTGGCAATCCATCACAAGGAAATGCACTTTTTTTAGCCTTTGCAGATGATGCAAATTCATCTATGAGCTTCAATGATGAAGAAGATGCGAAGTTATTTGCTATGGCGGCAGCAATGAAAAGGTCCAAAGACGTTGGATGGATCATGGACAGCGGGGCATCGGCCCACATGTGTTGGGACAAAGCCATTTTTACAAATTTAAAGCAAACTCATCCGAAAAATATCTACTATGCCTGTGGCATGAGTGTCCAGTCATCGACCCAGGGTGATGTATCGCTAATGGTAGATGTGGGGGGAAATTCTGTAGAAAGAACTCTCCACAATGTTTTAAATGCTCCAGATTTTAAAAATAATATCTTTTCTATGTCCTTAGTAAAGAGTAAGGGTTTTGAGGTCACCCTTAAAGGGGGGAGACAGGTTGTTACTAAGCTAGGAAAAATAGCAATAATAAGAACAAGAGATGCCAGTAAGATGTACAGGATGGACATGGTTGAATGCAAAGAAAAAGATGTTTTGTATTACAGCGTGTCATCTGAAAATGAATTATGGCATAAGAGGTTAGAACATATCAAAGTTTGAAAAAAATTGTGAATGCTGGGAAAGTTAAGGGTGTTTCTCTCACATCTCAGCCTGTAAAAACCTGTGATGGCTGCTCACTAGGCAAAATTCATAAATTGCCATTCCCATAAGAATCGGAAAACATATCTACAAAAGTTCTACATCTCGTTCATTCAGATGTCCTCGGCCCATCCCAAGTACCGTCGGCTGGGAGAGTACAGTACATGGTCACTTTCAGTGATGATTTCTCTGGGTATACAAAAGTCTATTTTATGAGGAACAAGAGTGAAGTGTTCACTCACTTCAAGCATTATAAAGTCTGGGCTGAGAAACTACACGGAGTGCCAATCTTGGTGTTCAAATCAAATAATGGAGGTGAATACACCTCTTACAAATTCAAGCAATTTATACTTGATGAAGGTATAAGTCACAATCTGATGGTTCCATATACTCTTGAGCAGAATGGAGTTTCTGAAAGAAAAAACCGGAGAGTAACAGAGGTTGCTAGGTCTATACTTGTAGACAAGGGTATAGATCTGAAATTTTGGGTTGAAGCACTAAATTGTGCAGTCTATATAAAGAATAGAGTAGCATCCAGATCTGTCAGCACTACACCTTATAAGCACTACACCTTATGAGCACCTTATGAGCACTACACCTTATGAGCTGTGGACAAGAAAGGTACTAGATGTTAGTGACTTTAAAGTGTTTGGGAGTTAGTGCTATATTTTAGATAACTCCCCAGATAAGTGGAAAATGGAAGCCAAAGGTTCAGCAGGAATTCTCTTGGGGTATGATGATAATGCAAAGGGGTATAGAGTGTATGTCTTAGATAAACAAAAAATCTTTGTGTCTCGAAATATTCAGATAATAGATGAGCAGGACTCGGTTGATCTGTTCAAACTCATAGATGAGGCAACGGAAAACAAGAAGTAAGAGTATGTCATCTTTCACTATCAACAACAGGTGTATTTTCCGGTGCAACTCCCTCCCATAACACCTTTTGCTACTACACCGCTTGTTCTTGCTAGGGATGCTTCTCCACTGCATCAAACTCCGGAGGAACAAACTATTACACCTTCGGATCCTGCGCAGTTTTAGCAACACGAAATCGGAGATTGCCGACCCTTTCAGCCTCAAAATTTTCCGGGGGGAAGAAGATCTAGCAATCGTCTGCAAACCGGTTCTCACTTTACTTTTCCTACAGCATCAGGGGAGTCTATGAGCATCAAAGAGGTCTTTCTCATCATCGGAGAGTAACCACATGATTGAGGTGGCCAACGATGAGATGAAGTCGATTATGGAGGCAGAGACATAGGAGTTGGTGGACCTGCCTCCGGGGAGGAAAGCCATTGGAAGCAAGTGGGTCTTCAGAGTCAAACTGAATCCGGACAACACTATTGAAGGTATTAGGCCAGACTTTTGGCCAAAGGGTACAACCAGAAAGAAGGTATTGACTTTGAGGAAACCTTCTCCCCAATCTTCAGATTTCCTAATGTCAGAAATTTTGTTGAGTTTAGAAGCTATAGAAAACACGGAAATACATCAAATGGATGTTAAAACAACCTTTTTGCCTGGAGAGTTAGAATAAACTATTTATATGCAAAAGCCTGAAATGTATGAAGAAAAAAAAAATGAAAAGTCAGTCTGTAAACTGATAAAATCTTTGTAAGGGCTGAAACAAGCCCCCAGGCAATAGAATCTGAAGTTAGATGAATTTTTGACTAGTATAGGATTCAAAAGAATCAGTTCAGATCATTCAGTATATGTCTTACAAGGGGAAGATGGGAGTCTTTATATCTCTGTATATGTGGATGATCTTTTACTAATAAGTAAATCCATAAATGAACTAAACCGTATTAAAGCAACTTTGATGTCTAAGTTTGAAATGAAAGACCTCCGTGAGGCTAAATATATCCTGGGCATACAAGTTGAAAGGGATTCAAATAACAAAATGATTATGCTAACCCAGAAAGAAGCTATAGGGAACATGCTTGAAAAATTTGAGACGAAAGATGTGAAGGGATCTGTAACTCCCATGGAAGCTAGGCAAAAGTTGGAGGGGAGTGAATCAGACTCAGGCATAATGGTTAGTGAAAGCTTAGAGTCAGGGGAGTAAGAATTTATGGCTACAAAGCCATACAGAAAAGTAGTGGGATTTCTTATTTATTTTATGAATTGTACGAGGCCTGACATTGCTGTAGCTGTAGGAGTCTTAAGTAGGAGTCTTCAGAATCCTAAAAGAGCAGATTGGGAAGAAGCAAAGAGGGTTTTAAGATACGTGGCAGGTACCCGAAACCTCAAGCTTATACTCGGAGAGGAGAGGTAAAATTACAGACTTGGAGGGATGCCACCTATGGAGATATGCTAAGCCAGAAATCAACAAGCCTGAAAATTGGGAATGGAAATTGCTACTCGGGCAGCAAATTACAAAAGGTCACGGCTCATTCCACGATGGAGTCGGAATATATGGCAGTTAGTTCTGCTCTCGAGCAACTTCTATGGGTTAAGGCCACTTTGCAGGAACTTGGGTATATGCAAACTGGTCCTTAGGTTATCTGGTGTGACAACCAGACAGCAATTGCCATTGCCTCTAACCCTAGTTATCATTTTAAAAGCAAACATATGGATGTCAGACTACACTTTGTGAGAAAAAATGTGCTTGCAAAAGTGATAAAAATGAGTTTTTTATCGGATGAAAAGATGGTGGCTGATATGATGACTAAAGCTCTTCCAGCTCCTAAGTTGAAGTATTGTAGAGAGTCTGTTGGGTTAAGTGAGCAAGTGAGTCTAAAGATTTAGGCGAGTGTTGAAATAAGAAATCTTAATACTCACTAGATAAAGGTGTGAGGAGAGACCAAGTACTTAGAATATTTTTGGTCTAGGTAAGTTGTAACACTTACCTCATTTAGTGTGACAGTAGCAGTAGTAATTTTGAGTGTATTGTACTTCTGCAGGGACACGTGTCAGAAAATGAACATTATACAGGTTTTTGACGCGTCACACATCGAACGAATACTGTTGAAGAAACGGACGGACGAAGACTCAACCGATGTCTGCGAAGATAGTGGTACAACATTTAACGATGACCGTAGGTGTGAATCGAGTGAACGGACGAGATTCACGTGGGACCACAAATGACTCATCACTTTGTACGATCTCAGGTGACTTGGAGCACTTGATCAACACTCGGCTGGACGCTAGCATCCACTGCTCACTAAGCACCTTGAACACTACTATACGAGAATCTATTTGCATATCTGAAACACAGTAGTTTTAACTTAGCGGATTAGAATGTAGTGTTCCACTAAGTATATTTTTGTTTAGTAGTCAAATAGGGTTTGGACGTACTCATTGTACAAATAGTGTGCTGATTCGGTACCTTGTCGTAGTGTAGTAATGTACTGTTGTTCCAGGTGTAGACATCGGATTAGTTAGTTTTCATTAGATACTCACTGTGTGTATAAAGTTAGGACTTAGCCAAAATTGTAATCTTCCACTATTGAGATCTAATTCTCTAAGGGACGGTTTTTGGGAAACTTCCAAGTGTTTTATCTTATGGTATACAAGTTCAATTGGGCTACAATTTTGGGAATTGGCAGACTGTATGTGATACTGTATTATTGTGAATTTTTGTGATATTTGGAAACTGTGAGCACTTTGTGTGTTATATCAAAGTTGGTTGTTTGATAGGATTAATAGTAGCTTTTGCTGAAGTCTATGTCTACATCCACTACTACTGGTGGACCTCCACTTGCAACTATGGTTGTGGAACAAAAGAGCTTGAATGCTCTTTCCTCCTCTCGAAATCTCTATCATTTTCTCTTGCACAAGTATCATTCAGACCACTGTATTCCACTTCCATGAACTATCATTCATTTCCTGCACTCGGTTCACTATGTGATCATACTCGTCAGGTAATTTGATTATGAGTGTGTTTACTTTCATATTCTTTGTACTTGGCCACCTAGCACTCTGTATCTCTATATACAAACAAAAGAGATCATTACAGTCGTCCAACATTTTTCCCCCTTTTTAAGTATAACTCCCTACATTTTGCTTGGCCAACAGGAGTTCTTGAATCATACCAACATTATAAATCTCCACTAAGCTCACCCACAACTCCTCGGCCTTGTAAATGTGAAGATGGGGGGTTGCCAAAGCTTGAGTGAGATATTTCAAAATTCAGTTTTTGGAAGCCATGTTGATATCTTCCCACGTTTGGGTATTGTTCTCCGTGTTCTTCACGGTCGCCACTCCAGGTGCTGTGGGAATAGGAGTAAGAGGTGTCTCCTTCTCTTTCCCCTATTTGGACACATGGCTGTCCCCATCATCTGCATTCTCAGTTGGAGCAGATGTTGCTGCTGAAAACCTTAATCCACCAAACCATGGTGGGGTTCTCGGAGGTGGCATTTAACTTGTCCACTGACAATACCTCAGTATCGTTTCTCGCACAAAGCCCCTATCATCATGGCTTCCTAATAAATGAACCCAAATCTGTAAAAAATGGGCACCCTAGAGGGTGGGCCCATAACCTGCAATTATGTGTCCTCCATTAGACCACATAATTCAGAAAGCCTCTAGGTAGGTTATCGCTAACCCACTTTCAACTACGATTACTGCTGCTCAAGCACACAAGCTGACAATATGACTACACTCTTATACAACGTGGACACCCCTAAGTCCATAGCAGATACAATCACAGAAAATGGCCAAGTAGCCGATAAGTTATAAAGCGGCAAAGATGCCAGTTTTTATAGAAGCTCTTTAGGAGAGAGTTAGCTACCTACTAAATTCTCTAAGGACTTAACCCTCTCTTACAACCCCTATCTATTAGAGTACCAACCAATCATATCACGGTATAGTAAAGAGAGGTACTATGGGTGGTTTTTTTTCTGTACGGCTTATGTACGATAAGGCTATTGGGTGGACGTCCTTGTCTTCTTTAGAGTCGTTCTTATGTTCTTCAGGATTTCCGCGTTCTAATGTCATCTAGCCACGTGGCACTAAGTCATGTCTCGCATGAAAGACGCCAAGATAACCATTCCAGGATCTCGGTGTAGGTATGTGCTGTCGCATCCAAATCGGCTTTTAATGTCAGCCGTTGAAACAAATGTCAGGTTTATTTGTTTCGTGTGTGGTGTGCTTGTACCGTATGTTTAATTGATCTTTATGCCTTTTATTTGAAATTCCGTTAAATGAACTAGATACTCTAAACAATGTTTAAATACTAATCACACTCTATATACTCTAACGAACTCCTACGAGAGATCGGTTAGAGGTGACGGCTAAGCCTCGCTCTGCCGGTAAAAGGTTCGAATCTTGCTAGACTCAACCTTTTGTTAAGAGTGACTGATGTCACACTTTAGACCTGATTATAAAGCTGAGGCTGCTATGGCTCCACCACCTTCCTTTTCCTTCAATGACTACAACAAGTATGGGGGATAGAGAGAAGAAGTTAAGCCAGACTGCTTGCGCTTTTTCATTCCTTTTTTGAAATTCTAAGGGCTCCATTCCCCCACAGAATATGCACATCCTACAAAAGCTAATCTAGATAGTGGCGACTCCAAGTTGATATAAACCCAAATAATTGACCCTTTTACAATCAAAAACCGTATACAACTTCACCCCGATGAAAGAAGACTTTTTGTGTTATCAGTTCCACCACGGAATGCAAAGTTAGAATATGAGTTTTTACACATTCACCCACTTTGACTTTCCCCAAGAAATACAGCCACCTTGGGAGGCAAAAACTCTGCCCGACTACAACGATGTGTTGCTAGGACTCCTCTGAGTGCGTAGCAAAAATAATCACTGAAAATGGTCCACTCAGTAGATAGTTATGGCTGCTCAAAGTGAGCATTTTATACAAGATGACCTCCAGGAGAGAGGAGTACCTAAAAATGCCTAAGTCCTAAAAACCTACTCACAACCCCTCTAGACTAATCAAATTGCAGCACACTACATAATGTATATAAAAAGTACGGTAGCCGCCGTACTTTAGGTACGGAAATACACGGCACCACTCTAGGTCTACCACGTGGTGAAAAAGTTGTTGCCGTTCTGTCCTTTTTTTCTTCGGTATCCAATACCATGATGCCACGTGTCGGCCTTCCTCCACTTTGGCAAAGTACAGCCAAAAAGTCTCTCTGGCATTCCGAGACTCACGCGTGTCGTCCATTTGCAATTCGGCGATCGGTTTGAGCAGTTCAATCTTACGGCGTGCCGAATGTTATTGACCGTATAAATTATACGGTCGGCGTTTCCTGTTGACCGTTGAAATTCTATGTCAGCACAAAACCAAATGTGGTACTAACTAATCATACGACTGTGCGGTACGTGAAAGTACAGGTGTCGGAGTACTTTCTACACGGACAATGTACCACATCGCTATAACAATGACATTTGTCACATCTGAATTTGTCATCATGCATTTTGAAGATCTCGCAACACTCGAAGATTTTTCCCCGTGTCATTCAGAGTGGCGGCGCCCGAAAACGCCATGGCGGCCATTCCGAAATCCTGGCTCGCACCACAACCATTGATTTATTTTGGTACTTAATATGGACCATCGAAACAAATGTGCGTACTAATTGTTTCGTCTGGTACTTCAAAGTACAACTTTTTCTATGTTTTATAATCCGTTTACCTAGTTAAATGGAAATCTCTACGTGTAACTATTTAAGTATTTATCAAACCTTATATGTCCAAGCATCAATCCTACACTTAACGGACAAAGCTAACGGCTACGGGTGTTTTGACTGACGATAGGTACAAGGATCAATTCATGGGTTCGTTAAGTACCTCTTTGGTAAATTTACCTAACTTACCCATTGTCTTTTCTAGAGGGCCTAGGCAACCATGGCTTTATCTCCTTATCCAGCCTTTAGTGACTACAACAAGTGTGGGGGCTTGGAGAAGGGAGTTAGAGGCAGACTGCCTCTGCCTTTTTCTATCCTATTACAGACCTAGAAAATACAAAAATATCAACATTTTTTTTTTCTGGTCTATTTTAACTCCCACAAAAACAAACACCCCCTCCCCTTTTTTCTTTTTCCTTTTCCTTTTCCTTTCATAAATTTTAAGAAAATTCACTCATATTTTAAAAGGTCAATTCGATGAGCTGAAATAAACATTCCATTTTGCTGATCACACATTTTATTTAGCATTCCACTTTTCATTAATTTGAGCAAAGATTTTATCCACCTCATCCCTTTTCCATCCACAAAAAATCTGATTTCCCTCTTGTAGTTCAAACAACCAGCCCCATCTCCAATCTGCAACACACACCCAGATGCTATTCCTTTTACATGCACACCTTCATAAATGGCATCACTCCCATTAGCGATGTCAAATCCATTACCCCCGGAAGTTTTCCTAAAAGGCAGGTGTCCCCACTAAGTTCCTCATAAGATATATGTCTTCTGGCTTATTTTTTTATCCATGATACTCACCCCATTTTCAGAACTTTCCTCACTCTCTCCCATGGAATTATTTCCACTATCGCTTTCTAGTTTAATTCCCAATAAATATGTCACCTCCCCTAAACCTTGTTGTCTATAGCCATTTTCAGCCATGGATTTACCCTCGGAAGCACCACAGACTACCCAAGAACAACCTACTTTGAATCAGCACATAATTCTACAAAATTAACAAAACGGGCTCAAACTAAAAAAAAAAGATATTTTTTAGGCTATAGAATAACCTCACAAAGTTTAAGACAAAAATACTAATTAGAGTGATCACATCATCTAGTCAAAGTTGCAAAAAATCAGTCTGCTATAACTTTGATAAAACCGACACATTCACAATGACGTTACACACGGACCAGACACACAATAGATCTGCAAATATGTGTCGATGTAGAAATTACATTTAGAAACATACATCCAAAATTTCACATAATTTTGCCAACAGATCTGAGAGCAATACTCAGACAAAATTGCCAAAAATGATCATAAACAGTTTTTTGTCCAAAAAGTTTCTAAGTCTTAAAATGACTTAGTCCTACAAATATAAACTAGTGCTCACTGCTGAATGTACGGAGGCATACCAACCGTACGCTATCTACCAAAAACCTCAATTAATTTTAATATACCTGAATACTTCAAGGTACGTCAAAATGAGTAAAAGTACCCTAATAACTAATTCACAAAAAGACGAAACAATGTTCAATCAAATATTTACACTGACAACAAAATAGTATGCTGTGTCATTCCGTGTAAGTAAACAAGACTCCATGAATCTCGTCAAACAATCTGGACCGTCCAAAATTAGATATCGTGTGATTGACTCGATTTCGCGTCACTGCTACTTGAAAAATAAGGGCAACATTTGTCCGCCGTCCGTCGCTCTTGTTCGGCACCCTCGATGTCGCGCCACGTGGTCCCAAATTCCACTTGACGAAATGACGTCAAACCATCCAAATTTGTCCGAACCGTGATTACGAACTTCGCCATAAATTACGCCATTTCAATCTCTTCGAATATTTTACGTCGGATCGCGTTACAATCCACCGTCCATTTATTAACGCAATCCACGCCACTCATTTACTCCATCACGTCCTTTTGATTCTACTCATACATTTACTTCCCCAATCCACAAATCCATTCGAACATCCATTTGTACAACCACATTACTTCTGGTAATAATCTATGCACGAAACGTCGCGTGCGCACAAAATATGGCGTATGCACAAAACAAATATTTCAAAAACAACAAACCTTTCATTAAATATTCCCCTTATCCCTTATCCTTGAAAACCCCATCTAGTTTTACTTCTCCCCTTTCCTCGGAATCCGTTGAAGTCTCCGTTTCCGACCAGTTTCCCGTTTCCAAGATATCATACTTTTATTTTTCCCATTTTCAATTATGGATCCTAGATTTGAATTTCTCATTTCTAAGTCATACAATCTACACTCCTTAAAATCCTCAAGTACCTCCTCTCTCTTTACTTCCTAATACCTCCAAAAACACACTGTTGCCTCGTGGAATATCTGTGTGCTTTTAACTCTTCTCCATACTACATATGTGGAGAAGCTCCAAAATATCTTCATTGTGCTTCTCCTCTTCCCCTTGTTCCTCCTCATCCACATTCCAACTTATAATTTCTTCCAAACAAGGACATTCCTCCATATAGTGACCTGGTTCCCTACATAAGAAGCAAACCCTTTTTATCAAAGCTCCCCTATCTTTTCCTCTCCCTCTTTCTCCACCAAAGTTTTGATAAGGTTTACCTTTGTCTTTCTTCCTCTCATCATGCTTCCGCCAGTCGTCATCATTCCTCTCATTCATTCCTCTCATCACGCTTCCGCTAGTCGCCATCATTCCTCTTATCACGCTTCCACCCGTCACCACCATTCCTCTCATTACTCCTCCGCCGCTCACCACCAGCTGTCAATGCATTCACCTTGTCACTTCCCTTACGAAGCTCCAAGGTGCCTTCCCTCACAAGAATCATCTTCATGGTAATGTAACAAGTCTATGAGGAGCCATCCATTTCTTGCATACGGTTGGTTATGTTTTCGTACTCATTTGGGAGTTTCATGATTAGTGTGTTAGTTTTTCTCTCCTCATATTCTACATACCCTCCACTAGCAAGCTCAACATATAACGCAACAATATCATTGCAAAACTCTATCATGCTAACGCCTTTATTAACATAGGCCTCCATTTCATGGTTTACTACTTGTTGCCTCTGTATAGTATCACTCTTTTAAATTTGAATTAGTGTTTCCTTGATTTCACAAGACTTGGTAAAGTTTAAAAGAGTGATAGCTCTAGACTAAGACATGTATCTAAGTATGAGATGTCTTGCTATAGTGTTTTTGTATTCCCATATTTTTGTGTCATTTTCTTCAGTTTTTGGTTCAGTTATAACCCCCACAAGTGGAACTGCCGAGAGCCTAGCTCCCCTCACCATCGGTGTTCCTTTTCCCTTATCCCTTTTTTCCCCTTCCATGTTAACGATTTTCCCTTCACCTTCTGTTGCATTTGAAATCTGGTTGGTTTTTTAGGAAGCCCTAGATGAATCTCCGTAGTGAGTTCCACTGAAGCTCAGTGGCGGACACTTTACTTGTTTTGAAACAATTCCCCATAAGTGTTTTTCCAAAAGCAATCCCTCTATCTTAAATTCCCAATAAGTGAAGTTTGTTCCATCAAACATAGGCAACCTAGATGGTGGGCCCATAACCTCAAATCCTATGGGCTCCATTCCCCTACAAAATTTGCAGATCCAAAAGAAATTAATCTAGAAAGTGTTGGCTCCAAGTAAATGTAAACCCAAATGGCTAACCCTTTTACAATAAAAAACCAAATACAATTCACCCTTATGAAAGATGATTTTTTGTGTGCTCAGTTCCAGAACAGAATGCAAAGTTGGAATATAAATTTTAGACACATTCACCCACTTTGACTTTCCCTAAGAAATGTAGCCACCCTGGCAGAAAAACTCGAGGAATACTTTTGTGTAGCCTAAACTCCTTGAGTTCGCATTAATAGGAACACTGAAAATGGTCAACTGAGGTGATAGTTATGTCTGCTCAAAAAGAGCCTTTTATGCAAGATGACCTCAGGGAGAGAAGACTACCTAAAAAATGCATAAGTCCTAAAAACCTACTCACAACCCCTCTAGACCAATCAAATTGCAGCACACTACATAATGTATATAAAAATTACGGTAGCCAGAGTACTTTATGTACGGAAATATACTGCACTACTCTAAGTCTGTCACGTGGCGAAAAAGTCATCGTCGTTCTGTCATTTTCTTCTCTGATATCCAATACGATGATGCCACATGTCAGTCTTCCTCCACTTTGGCGAAGTATGGCCAAAAAGTCTCTCCGACATTTTGGCATTCAGGCGTGTTGTCCATTTGCAATTCGACGATCAGTGTCAGCTGTTTGATCTCACATCGTGCCGAATTCTGTTGACCATCAAAATTCAACGTCAACACGGAACCTATTGTGGTACTGACTAATCATATGACTGTACCGTAGAGGAGAGTACGGGTTCAGAAGTACTTTTTATATAGACGATGTACGATTTCGTCATAAAAATAACATTTATCACATCCGGATTTGTTATCATGCATTCCAAAGATCTCTCAACACTCCCGGATTTTTCCACGTGTCATCCGGAGTGGCGGCGCCCGAAAATGCCAAGGCGGCCATTCCGAAATCTTGGCTCGCACCACGACCATTGATTTATATCGGTATTTAATATGGATCGTTGAAACAAATGTTCGTAGTATTTGTTTCGTCCGCTACTTCAAAGTACAAGTGTTTCTATGTTTTATAATCTGTTTCCCTAGTTAAATGGTAATCTCTACGTCTAACTATATAAATATTTATCAAACACTGTATATTCTAGCACTAGTCATAGACTTAACGGACAAAGCTAACGGCTACGGGTGGTTTGACGGACAGTAGGTTCCAAGATCAATTTTTCGGTTCGTGAAGTACCTTTTTGGTAAATCTACCTAATACACCTCTTGTCTTCGTTAGGGGGCCTAGGCCCCCATGGCTTGATCTCCATATCCAGCCTTTAGTGACTACAACAAGTGTGGGGTTTGGAGAATGGAGTTAGAGGCAGATTGCCTCTGCCTTTTTCTATCTTTATACAGACCTAGAAAATACACAAATATCAATATTTTTCACTAAGCTATTTCGACCTAGAAAATACTCTATAAATCTAATGATTTCAACAATATAAATGTTAGTGTTTTATCCCCCCGTTTTATCAGTCATTGCCTTAGTTACTAATAACAAGAAAACATGATTTTTTTATCTTTTAGGTGCTTTTAAGTGCTTAAAAATCAAACCCTCCACTCAGTCATTATATTAGTTATATGATTTCTATGCGATTTTAGATGATAATGCTTGCAAACCTTCGACCATTTAATTTCAATTTAAGGTGAAATTTCCCAATTAATTTGAAGATTATATTCGTTTACCTAGGCTTTCCATAGTAGCCTCACTACCTAAATTCATTATTTCACATGACTATTATAACCTTAGATATCAACCACATTAAAAGGTTTGTAAATCTGTCGGTTTATAATCATTTGCCAATATAACATAAAGGTTTTCCCTTACTTTAAGATAGGCCCTCTCAACTTATATGATATAATTATGTATCATTAATCAACCATTACTCTTACCGCTTTTCCTTTAACTTAAGACTAAAATTTGATTAAATTGTGTCTGGTGTCATCGTTACTTTACTGTCTTGACATAGGTTTGTTGTTGAGATTACAACAGAAAGATTCTTCTAACTATGCAATGTAATGAGAATCATAGTAAGTTCCGCTATCCTAACCTTTTTATTCATTAATATGCCCTCCACAGTTAACTCTTTAACTTATAAATCTGGTGGCCTCAACTGAGGACTTTCAACTAGTCCTTTTCGTTTCCCAACTCTTGGGCTTCCTGCTTAGCTAGGTATAATAAAATAATTTCCTAGAGCATTCATTGACATCAAGTGTTTTGAGAGAACCTTTATCTGTACACCTTTTAGCATAATGTTTTGTACCTCTGCATTTGAAACAAATGATTTTTTTTTTGGTTTTTTGCAATATTTAATGAAATATCCCTCCTTGCCACATTTATAACATTTAATCTTCTTCAATTGTGAGCACTCAAATGCTCTATGACCCTTTTTTTGAGAGATAGTGCATGTGGGTATGGTAAAATTAGGTTTCTGAGCATTAATGTTTGGTTTAGGACTCTTAATGTTTCCCCCACTATTGTTAAATTTGTTTCCTGCATTAATACTTTGTCCACCTCTCTGATTTCCCTTAAAGATATTATTTATATTTACCAGACCTGCATTCAGACCCTCTTCCACAAATCCCTCCTCATCCCATTGTGACACTTCATTCAAATTACACTTGAGTGATCGAGTTTCCCAATTATACCTCAACTTATCCTCTAATTCCATTG
>JBBHKE010002164.1:32656-50702 GCA_037447655.1 Zygnema cylindricum | reverse complement strand
GCTTCGCGATCCGCCGTACATTTTCAAATGTTTGTTCGCGCCACTCACACGTCACTTTAATTTTGCTCGTACACTTACTCCCCCAATCCGCAAATCCTTTCGAACCTCCACAGTATATCACGTAAATGTATACGCACGAAACGTCGCGTGCGCACCAAATTTCACATACGCACGAAACTAAATCTTCAAAAACAACACCATTCTCGACACGCGCTTGAGAATAGTGGTATTGGATGTCGATGTGCTTGGTGCGCTTGTGGTGAACCAGATTTTTGATCAAAACGAGGGCGCCTTGGAAGTCGAAGTAGATGGGAGTCGGACCGGTGGGAGGAAAACCAAGATTGGTGAGAAGGGTTCGAAGCCAAACAACTTCCTTGGCGGCATGGCAGACAACCATGTATTTGGCCTCAGTATTGGAGCAAGCTGTAGTAAGTTGTCTCCTGCAAGACCAAGAGATAAGCCCATTTCCTAAGAAAAAACACGAGCCAGTAGTAGAACGGCGGGAAAGCTCATCTTGGGCCCAATCAGAATCATCAAAGCCCAGAAGGGTAATAGAACCAGAGGAGAAGTAAGTGAGGCATAATGATTTAGTGCCTTGTTGATACCAAAAGACCCTTTTAGCAGCTGCAAGATGATTTGGAGAAGGCCGCTCAAGAAATTGACTAAGTTTCGTAACCGCGGTAGCAATATCTGGCCGAGTCGCTTGCATGGCATACATAAGAGCACCCACCATGGAGCGGTAATAAGCATGGAGGGGAGGTGAGAGAAAGGTGCTGGTGGAGGGGACAAGAGGAGAATTGGCATCAAATGGGGTCAAGATAGATGAGCAATCGGTCATACCGAAACGGTCAAGGAGATAAGAGATAAAGGATTCCTGAGAGAGGCAATGAGTCTTAGTGGAAGGATTATGAAAGACTTGGATTCCAAGGTAGTAGGTGAGTTCACCTAGGTCACTCATGTCAAAATGAATCTAAACAACGAGTTTAGCGGTGGAAATCTCAGAAAGAGATGGACCAATAAGGAGGAGGTCATCAATAAAAATAGCAACCATGATTAAGGAAGCACCTAAGCCACAGGAATAGATGTTAAAGTCAGCGTCAATACGAGTGAAGCCTTCTTTTTCATAGTGGCATCGATGGTATGGTTCCAAACACGAGGGGATTGTTTCAGACCGTAGATTGTTTTGATGAGATGACATACTAAGTATTCACAGCCAGGGAAAACATATCCTTCAGGTTGTTGCATATATATATTTTCTGAGAGGACACCATTCAAAAAGGCATTTTTCACATCCATTTGATGAACATGGAAATCACGTTCATCACCCAATGCAAGGAGAGCGCGAATCAACGTGAGAAGTGCAAGTTGAGCATAAATTTCGGTAAAATCTATACCTTCAATTTGGGAGAATCTTTTGGCTACCAAGCAGGTTTTGTATTTGTTGACCGATCCGTCCGCTTTTTATTTAACGCGGAAAACCCACTGAGAACCGATGGCTTTGCGACCTCAAGGAAGAGGAATAAGATTCTAAGTGTTGTTAGACAGGAGGGCGGAATACTCTGCGTCAACTGCATACTTCCAAAGGTGAGAATCAGGTCGTTTGAGAGCGGATTTGAGAGAGATGGGAGTGGAGATGAGAGAGGTAGAAAAGCCAACTGAATAAGCGCAAGCAAAGTATGCATGATTCATGGTTTCAATAAGGCCGGACGAAGGGCCACAAGATCTGGTCGGGTATTGACGAGGAGTATCAGAGGGGAGAGTTGTGGGGGATAAAGGAGCATGAGGATCTGAAAGAAGGGAATGGGGAGAGAGTATAGTGGTTGGAAGAGAGGAAAGGAGAGGATTATCGTCAACGGTAAGAGGAGAGGTTTGAGATAGGGGGAGAGAAAGATCAGTTGAGATGATGGGGACATTGATGAGAGGGGTGGAATTAAAAGACAGGAGTGGAGGTGGGGAAAGTGGGGGAACTGAGAAAGAAATAAATTCGGGTGGGGATTGGATGGATTCTAGAAAATCACAAAGAGAGGGATAATAGAAAAGGTCGACGGGAGAGGACGGAAGGGGAGGACGGGAGAGAGTTTGGAGAAGGGGGGATTCATTGAAGGCTACGTCGCGTGTGGTGTTTACACGACGACGGGAAGGGCACCAAATGCGGTAAGCTTTTGATTTAGGGGCATACCCTACAAACGTTCCACGAAGTGCACCAGCGCCCCATTTCTCGGTGGAGTGAGTGAGGTCCTTGTACCATGATTTGCAACTGAAGGTGCGAAGGTGGCGGACATCAGGTTTTAACGAAGACCATGCTTCCATCGGGGTAATGTGAGGCACAGCGCTTGTCCGACACAAGTTACGAAGATAATAAACGCATATGGTTACCTCAGCCAAAAAGGAAAAAGGCAAATTTGCGAAATACAACATAGATCGAGCCATTTCAGCTAAAGTACGATTGTACCTTTCGACAACACCGTTCTGCTGAGGAGTGTATGGTGCACTCAACTGGTGTGAGATGCCATGGTGAGCGAGGAAAGCGGAGAATTGGTGAGACATAAACTCGCCCCCGTTGTCAGTCCGTAAAACTTTTATGCGCTTGTTGTGGAAATTTTCCGCAAGCGCTTTAAATTCCTGAAAACGTGCAAAAACGTCAAATTTTCACAAATAGTGTATACATGGAAAAAGCGGGTGGCATTATCAATGAAAGAAACAAAGTACAACGAGCCACCAAAAGTGCGTGTGCGCATGGGACCGCATACGTCAACATGAATGAGAGCGAGGGTTTTTGTGATAATAATAGTATTGAGAGGAAAAGAATGGCGTGGCATTTTCCCTTTTATGCACCCATGACAAAAATCCAATTTTTTGTTAAAAAAAGATTTAATTCCAGTTACAAGAGTTGTTAAAGAAGTTAAATTAGCCCTATTCAAATGCCCATAGCTTAAATGCCAAAGAGAAAAGTCTTCTACAAGCCAAAACTTCGTACCTGTGCTTGCATAAAGTCTTATTCGAATTCGGTTTCCCCCATACGGTCTCAGATTATGGCGTGTACGTAAAAGGTGAAGGCGCAAATGAAAGAATATTTTTGGTCTTCGTGGACGACTTTCTTATGACGTTTGACAGCTTAGATTTAATCCGCGAGTTAAAGGTATATTTGCGCCTACATTTGAAAGTAACCGACCTTGGGGAGGTACGGTACATTATGGGAATCGAAATGATTCAATTCGTCAACGGCAATATAAAATTGAGTCAAGCTTATTATTGCCGCGAAGTTTTAACTAGGTTTTCTACGCTAGACGTGAAACCTACTCTTACACCTTTCCACTCCAAAGTACAAATACAAAAGTGTGACGACAAACCAACGGTTTACGTCCCATATCATGAGCCGACTGGGAGTCTTATATACCTTAGCGTATGTACACGACCGGATATTTCGGCGGCTGTATTAGTGGTCAACCCTTGCAGGTACAATGGAAATCGACCTAACATACAAATCTTGCCATTCGTTGGAGTACATCGTGTAGAAACTAATGGTTTTTAAGTATTTTCTAGGTCTGAAAAGAAATAAAGAAGCCGAGGCAGTCTACCTCTAACTTCTCTCTCCAACTCTCAAACTTGTCGTAGTCACTGAGAAATTGGAGAGGAAGCTGTAGCCATGGCTACCTTGGCTATCCTGAGGTTTACGGGAATTTTATGTTGGGGTTTATTTATTTATTTAAAAGATATTTGCCGGCGGCAGGATTTGATCCTTGTACCTACCGGCCGGCAGACAGGAAGTAGCCGGTAGCCTTAGCCATTAAGTCTAAGATTAGTGTTAGATTCTATATAGTTCGATAATTATTTAAATACGTATACGTTCGATAATTCATTTAACTGTTACGGATTACGGGATACATAGATCCGGTACGGATGACGGTACGGATTACGAATCAATACCGCGCATTTGTTTCGTAATTAAAACAAATACCGCGCATGTATTTATCACGGCTACGATTAGATCCGAATTTAATCGGACGACCGGGATTAGCGCCGAGATCGCGGAGGAAGATTTCGGCGGTTTGTGGCCATCGCCACATCGGATGACGCGTGGCGAAATTCCGTTGGATCGTGGAATCTCCGGAGATTATGGCACCGAATCCGGATTTGACATGTGTCGACATTTAGGCCATGTCGTACAATGTCCGTACCTAAAGTACACCGGCAGCTGTACTTTTTCGTACAGAACTCAATTCTGATTGGTTCCGTACATCAGTAGATAGAGTCTGTGAGAGAGATAGGACTTAGAAAAATTAGAAGATAGGACCCCCTCTCCCAGAGAGCTCCAGTACAAAACGTCAGCTTTGACCCTCCATAACCTACTGCTCAGGGGAGCAAATTCAGAGATTCTTTTTGCTATCGACTCAGGGGAGTCTTGTCTTCACAGGGGTGAAGATGGTCAGAGTTTTTGCCTGCCAGGGTGGCACTTATTTTTGCTTAAACACAAAGGGGTCAGGATTATCCTAGAGGCTTCTTGGAAGCTGTCCACTCTGAGGACTTATGGAGGTCTCAGAGTTTCAGGTTATGGGCCCACCCTCTAGGGTACCAATCTTTAATGGAACTGGCTTCATATACTGGGAAAGTATGATGATAGGAGCTCTATGCGAAAAAAGGTTTTGGGGAATAGTGAGTGGACGATTGGGGCGTCCATCAAGTCTTGGAATTCCTCCAGGGTTTGGAGGAAGCAGATTCACCAGGAAAGAGGATTCACCTTCAACGGAGGAAACAAAGGAAGGAGAGGTGGTGGACAAAGGAAAGGAGAAGGAGGCGACCACACCAATAGCAACTGGTTTAGCATTCATGTCACCTATTCCGAGGAACGAGGAGAATGATACTGAAACCTGGGACTTCAACAATATGGCGGCAAAGCACTTCATCCTACGCCATCTCACTTAAGGACTTGCATGTCCTCATTTGCAGGTAGAAAGGGCATCCGATCTTTGGATGGCTCTCATAGAGATGTACCGAAGTGGTACGATTCAGCAACAACAGTTGGCTGATCAGAAAGTTAAGGAGTATGTATACAAAGGGGGAAATATGTTGGATTTTTGCAATGAGCTTGCTACACTCTTCATGGAGCTAGAGAGTGCGGGAAAAGATTTTAGTGAAAAAGAAAAGGTTAACTGTTTACTGATGAAGTTACCTGATGAGTTCGTGAACATAGTTTACCGTGTGCAGGACTTGCCTGACTCAAGGTGGATATGGAACTCAGTGGTAGGGATGATTCTCGTTCAAGAGAATACAATTGAGATCCGAAGGGGAGGAAAGAGTGGCCAAGCCTTGGCAACAGCGACTGATTGGAGGAACAAGGATTCCCGAAAACCGGTCGGAAACTATAGGGGTAGGGAGCAGAAAAAACAGGCCGACGAGTTCGAACCAAGGGCTCCCAAAGGTTTATGTCATTTTTGTAAGAAACCGGGGCACTATATGGCAGAGTGCACTAAGCTAACCGAGCTTCGGTTAAAGGAGGGGCAGACCGGTGGTACCCCGAGAGGAAAGAAAAAGGCCCTTGTCACACAGGTACTTGAGGCGGAATACGAGGACGAGGACGATGAGCTCCTTTTGGATGAGGAGTTGGAGGCGAAAAATGAGGTCGAAATTCCACGAAGGCAGAAATGTGCTTACGGTGGATTAAAAGGTGAAGCAGGCTGGATTGTAGATTCAGGTGCCTCCATGCACATGTGTAAGGATAGACACCTGTTCACTAAGATAAGAAAGATTCCCACCGTAGAGATAGAGTACGGGGATGGGAGGATAGTCACCACTACTCTTGTAGGATCGGTAGATTTGAAAGTGTTAGTAAAAGGAAAGACATCCATATTAACATTCTCCGATGTATTGTTTATTCCGGAGCTGAACAAAAACCTTATCTCTACATCAGTATTAGATGATAAGGGTTTTTTCACTAGCACTAGGGAAGGAGTCTTTACTGCTAGTTTTGAGGAGGATGTCTATTTCATTGCTGAGAAAGGTAGCCATGGGATGTTTAGGCTGATCTTAAGTAATGAAAAGAAGAAACTTTATTATGCTGGTGTTCATGATATTACAATGTGGCATAAGAGGCTTGGGCATGTGAATCTAGATAAGTTAAGAGAGATGAAAAAGATAGGAGTGGTGGAAGGGATTCAGTTCAGTGAAAGTGATGATATAAGTGATTGTAGTGGATGTGCTCAAGGTAAAGCACACAGATTACCCTTTCCTAAATCAGCCACCTATAAGGGAGAAAAACTTCTAGATCTAGTACACACAGATATTTGGGGACCGGCTAAAGTGCACTCACCGGGGGGGAAGAGATTTATGATGACTATAACTGATGATTGGTCTCGGTATTCCCGGGTATATTTTTTGAAAAACAAGTCCGAAGCTGAGGATTGTTTTAGACAATATAAAGCATGGAGCGAAAAACTCCATGAAACTCCAATCAAGAGAGTAAGGAGTGACAATGGTGGAGAGTATACTTCTAACCAGTTTGAGGATTTTCTGAGGGAAGATGGGGTCCAACACCAAAAGACAGTTCCGGAAAATCCTGAACAGAATAGGGTAGCTGAAAGGTTAAATAGAACACTAAGTGATAGTGCTAGAAGTATGTTGTCGGATAAAAAGATAGGAAAAAGGTTTTGGGCAGAAGCAATGAACTGTGCTAATTACCTCAAGAATAGAGTTCTTACTTCAGCTATAAAAGATCAAACACCTTATGAGAGATGGACAGGGCGGAAACCAGACATATCTCACTTAAAGGTTTTCGGCAGTCAAGTATTCAGTCTAGATACTGATCGGTCCAATTGGAAGCTAGATCCTAAAGGAAAACCGGGATACTTATTAGGATATGATGAGGATGTTAAAGGATATAGAGTTTATGATCTAAAAAGGGAAGATATAATCTTAGTAAAGCATCTAGTAGTTATGGATGAAGGAAAATCTGTGGATCCCTTAAATATACGAAGCCAGTAAAAATCAGATTTGAGTCAGAAAATTCCGATGACTTTGAGCTTCCTAACTATCCAGGTTTTAGAGAAGATGACATTCTTGCAGGAACAAATCAGACCGAAAAGGACTCGGCTGTGGAAACTCCAGTGACAACTCTACTCGAAGCGGAAGACGTGGTGGAAATTGATTCGGAATCAAGGGATAGGGGAGAAGACGAGTTTGTTCGAAAGAATCCACGAGAACCATCTATTCCGACCTCAGATTTTGAGGGGGGGAGGAGAAGTAGCAAAAGACTGCAAGAAAAACAGGTTAACAACAAGGTAACTAAACTATCTCATCAAGATGAACCTCAAACTTATGGAGAGGCGATGACTTGTCCAGAAAGGAACCGGTGGAAGACAGCCATCAATGAGGAGATGGCTTCAATCATGGCAGCCGATACTTGGGAGCTGGTGGACTGTCCACCTAACCGAAAACCAATCGGTTGTAAGTGGGTTTTCAAATTAAAACTGAACCCAGATAACACAATCGAGCGCTACAAGGCCAGATTAGTGGCAAAGGGATTTACACAAAAGGAAGGAATTGACTACGAGGAAACCTTTGCCCCGGTGGTCAGATTTCCCTCCGTCCGCATACTTCTCAGTTTAGCAGCGGCGGAAGACATGGAAGTGCATCAGATGGACATCAAGACAACCTTTTTGCATGGAGAATTGGAAGAGGAGATCTTCATGCGACAACCCGAAGGTTTTGTGGAGGAAGGAGAGGAGAGTAAGGTATGTCGACTGATTAAATCTCTTTATGGTTTGAAACAGGCACCTCGACAATGGAATAAGAAGCTTGATGAGTTTCTTACCGGTCTGGGATACATTCGGATCAGCTCAGATCACTCAATCTATGTTTTCGAAGATGAGGAAGGTTTTATATTTATTGCAATTTATGTTGATGATTTGCTTGTTTTAAGTAAATCAATGGAAAAAATTAACAAACTGAAAACCGATCTTAAGGGGAGATTTGAAATGAAGGATATGGGAGAAGCAAAATATATTTTGGGAATTCAAGTAGAGAGAGACCGAAAAAGGAAAATTATAAAACTGACTCAAAAGGAAGCAATAGGGAACATGCTTGAAAAATTTCAAATGGATAAAGCTAATAGTTGTACAACTCCAATGGAGTTGAAGAAGGGAAGTGAGGGGAGTGAGGAAGAAGGAGTCATAGTCTTAGACGAGGAATTATCTCCTGATGAACAGAAGTTCATGCAGACTATTCCTTACAGGCAAGTAGTGGGAAGTCTAATCTATTTTATGAATTGTACCCGGCCGGATTTAGCTGCAGCTGTAGGAGTGTTGAGTAGAAGTCTAAATGCTCCCACTAAGAAGGATTGGGAGGCAGCAAAGAGAGTCCTTAGATATTTGGTAGGAACTAGGGATCTATGGTTGCATTTGGGTGGGGAGAATACTGACATCACTACTTGGAGTGATGCCAGTTATGGTGATGCTCCGATGAGGAGATGCACTTCTGGATATGTATTATATGTGGGTGATGGGGCTTGCTGTTGGAGTAGCAAACAGCAAAAGGTTATTGCTCAGTCCACCATGGAGGCTGAGTATATGGCCTCTTGCTCTGCTGTAAAAGAATTGATGTGGGTCAAGTCTTTGCTTGGTGAGCTTGGTCACCTTAAGAGTGGTGTGCAGAAAATATTTTGTGATAATCAGGCAGCAATCGCTATTTCTGCCAATCCTAAACATCATTTTAAAGCCAAACACATGGACATCAGACTCAGCTTTGTTAGAGAGAAAGTAGAAAACAAAATAATCAGTTTAGAGTACAGATCAGATAGTGAGATGGTAGCAGATATGATGACCAAACCTGTGCCTTCCCCTAAGCTAATTTTATGCAGGGAGAAGTGTGGTCTGAAATTAAAGATTGACTAGAAAATAAGGGGAGTGTAGAAACTAATGGTTTTTAAGTATTTTCTAGGTCTGAAAAGAAATAAAGAAGCCGAGGCAGTCTACCTCTAACTTCTCTCTCCAACTCTCAAACTTGTCGTAGTCACTGAGAAATTGGAGAGGAAGCTAGAGCCATGGCTACCTTGGCTATCCTGAGGTTTACGGGAATTTTATATTAGGATTAATTTATTTAAAAGGTTTATGCCGGCGGCAGGATTTGATCCTTGTACCTACCGGCCGGCAGACAGGGATTAGCCGGTAGCCTTAGCCGTTAAGTCTATGATTAATGATACATAGCATATAGTTTGATAATTATTTAAATATGTATACGTACGATAATTCATTTAACTATAACTGATTACGGGATACATACATCCGGTAAAATACAAAGTATGGATTGCGGTACGGAATCAAAATCAATACCACGCATTTGTTTCGTAATTAAAACAAATACCGCGCATGTATTTATTATGGCTACGATTAGATCCGAATTTAATCGGACGACCGGGATTAGCGCCGAGATCGCGGAGGAAGATTTCGGCGGTTTGTGGCCATCGCCACATCGGATGACCCGTGGCGAAATTCCGTTGGATCGTGGAATCTCCGGAGATTATGGCACCGAATCCGGATTTGACATGTGTCGACATTTAGGCCATGTCGTACAATGTCCGTACCTAAAGTACACCGGCAGCTGTACTTTTTCGTACGGAACTCAATTCTGATTGGTTCCGTACATCAGTAGATAGAGTCTGTGAGAGAGATAGGACTTAGAAAAATTAGAAGATAGGACCCCCTCTCCCAGAGAGCTCCTGTACAAAAGGTCAGCTTTGACCCTCCATAACTTACTGCTCAGGGGAGCAAATTCAGAGATTCTTTTTGCTATCGACTCAGGGGAGTCTTGTCTTCACAGGGGTGAAGTTGGTTAGAGTTTTTGCCTGCCAGGGTGGCAGTTATTTTTGCTTAAACACAAAGGGGTCAGGATTATCCTAGAGGCTTCTTGGAAGCTGTCCACTCTGAGGACTTATGGAGGTCTCAGAGTTTCACATCGGCTATTGCGATGTCGATTGGGGAGGAGATTTTGATACAAGGAAATCTACTTTGGGATACACTTTTGTTTTTGGTGGGGCGGCAATCTCATGGAGTTCGCACCTCTAACCAGCTGTCGCATTTAGTTCCAGGGAGGCGGAATACATGGTCGCGTGTCATGCGTCTTAGGCTTCAGTTTGGATAAAAGAAATGTTAAATGAATTAAAGTTTCCTATTGGTTGCTTCTCTATTTTTACAACCTGTTGAGTTATATAGCATTGGTTAAAAATCATTTTTTTCATAAACGTACTAAACATAAATGCATACAATGGCATTTCATACACAATCTTGTGGGTGGTAGAGTGGGTTTGAGAAGGAGGGTGGGGCGGAACAGGTGGTGGCGGGAAGGTGAGGACAGGCCCCATGCGCCGAGCACACAACCCGCCACAAGGCCTCCTCCTGCTACCACCCCACTCTTCTGCTGCTTCACGCCTTCAAGCTCCTTGTGCCTGCCTTGTGTGCACGTTGGGCCAGGGTTCTGTTGCTGCGGTTTAGTATCAAGTTTACATTATCTTAGGACAAATAGAGTAAAGAGGGAAAAGTGAGAGGAAAGGGAAAAGGCTTGTAAAAAGGCATCGACCATCTTTTTATATGAAGTTATTTTTTTATGGCCATTTTGTGTGTTTTTATATTTCTTCCGCTACATACCATCTCGGTGGTATTTTTTTCTACTGTTTGTCCTTGTAGACGTCTACTTTCGTCGCTAGTTAATAATTCTTCACAAATGGTCTCGTGTATTGTAGACGTGTAACAATCTGTTAGGAATTGTTAAAGTGCTCACAGAGATGCTCAGAAATGACAATTCAAATCTCACAGCGGAAGCTTAAAAACATTTCTACACATAAAACCCTCCCAGCCCACAAGAAATGATATCGGCCAAATATAAATATATTAAGTTGAAGCTTTCTTCACTACATCTTAATGTGTCACTCTTTAAGACACATGATGCATCTCATCTGACTGCATGATGCATCTCCTCAAACTGCACAAAAAAATGGTAATAACACACGCTAATATACCTTTTTAACACTGTCAAATCACAACCATTTACTTGACTAACTGGAAACAGACGAGGGCGCCGAAGTCCACATGGGAACGTGCGTCCAATAAAAACATTCAAGCGCTGAAACAAAGTGACACGCACTAAAGCGAACTAGACATGTAAATCGTACTAAAACATAATAGACACGTGCAGCGCACTAAATAACACAGTCACCGTTCAAGACAATACAAAACATACGAAATCAAACTGAACCATCATACATAAATAATATATGTACTGGCCGGTACTAAACCGTCGTAGATTGAACGAACCAAAGGTACTCCAATGCAAATCGTGAAACCATACTAAAAATTGCATCGCGGCACACAAATCTCCATGGCGTCTGTATGAATCCACATCGATTCATTTAATCGCAATCTATTTTAAGAGGCCTGAAAATGATCTCCTCTTGTACTTGCGACCGTCACACCAAATCAAATTTAATTTCAACTCCTCTTTCATTAGCAACCGTACAAAAAGTTGGGTCAATGATACTCCACAAGGATTGGACTAAGGCTGCGGCCCCATGTGGCTAAGTTCGGGTTTTTTCCGGTCGTTTTCCTTTATAACTTAGCGTCGTACTGCCTCAGTTGCGACCGTACGAAAAAATTGGAAATTTATAGAGTACAATTTGCGTGATTCTTGAACTTAGGATGTACGAAAAATTGTCGTCTTTCGTTTTTTCGACCCACTGTCACGTCATTTTCAAACTTATCATAAAACAGATCGGCAATGTGTTTTACGCTAAGCAATTTCGTCTACACCAATTTGAAAATATATTCCCACGTGTGAAAAGATTTTAGAAGTTTTTGATGACGAAAAAAAGTACAGGGTTTGTTTTTTTTTGTCGGCTTGCATGCTGTACGGTTTTTTTTTTGCAGGGGTCTCGACGCTGCAGTGTCATTTTACGCAAAGTTGAAAAGTCTGCGAACGTGAAAAATTTGCGAAGTAATGGCGGCCGGACGGGAGAGGTTTACGCAAAGGCATTTTGCACAGCCACGGGTGCAAGGCTGTACGTCAACGATGTCACGCAAAGACACGTGACATACCAAATCCGCAAATCGTTTCAAAAAATTTGATGTGTCTTGCGACGCTTCAAAAATTTCAAAAAAATATGGTGCGTCATCACAAATTGTACACGATGACAGCCGTCACGGGCGTTGTCGACGTATACAATTGTCACAAACTTAAGTAACAATTTCGAATGAACACATAGAGACACTTGAAATCCGGGTCCGCCGGGTCCGCGCTAAAATACAAAGTACGCTAAGTTACAACTACATGGGGCCGCAGCATAATCCACATAGCGATTTAGGTAACCGCTGCACCAATTAGGCTTCACAGTAGCAATCGAATAGTCTGACGTACAAAACTTCTTTGTTGGATTCACACTTGAAAATGATGGTGAATGAGATGAAGAAAGAAATGTCCTTTTTTTTTGTTTGGACGTGAATTTCCCTTGACATCATCTCACGTCAATAAAAACGTCGCGATGTGATTCATGTTGCTGTACAAGTAGTCGCCGACGACTCAAAGCTGTCCGTACCAATCCATCGTACGGTTTATTCATTCAAGGTATGACTTCGTGCTTTTTCAAAGTC
This sequence comes from Zygnema cylindricum, assembly GCA_037447655.1. Lineage (NCBI taxonomy): Eukaryota > Viridiplantae > Streptophyta > Zygnematophyceae > Zygnematales > Zygnemataceae > Zygnema > Zygnema cylindricum. The sequence continues at coordinate 38,073 of JBBHKE010002164.1, read as the reverse complement.
GCAATTATGCATTCCAAAAAGGCTTTCCGGAAAAGAAGATGAATGACTACTGCTGTCAAGTTTGGACGCACTCGACCGTACGTTTTGTCCGTCGCTACGCTCCAAAAAGTATATTTTACTTGTTGCTACGCTCCAAAAAGGTTGACAACAGAGCGGTCGAGCTGTTTGGCGCCTTTGTATTTTGTTTTTTTGTGTAAATAACGGTACGAAATCATTCATTTTTTCATCTCATTCACCATTTCTTTCTAGTGATGTTGAACCAAGAAGGTACCAACAGAATAAACATAACAGCCACACAAAAGTTCGTCTCTACCACTACCGTACAGGACCAAACGACACCGACGAAACTATAATACCGCAAATACAACTGAAACGTAATCATCAAACGTAACAAAAGTTCAACCAAACGTAAACTGAAACGTAACTTCAAACCAAACCAAGCGAAACGTAACTATAATACAACGCGAACAAAATAATACTATATCGACCAAACCCGCCGATTCTCCCAATATTCTAACAATCCCCCTCTTATTGGGAGAAGCGGGATTGCGCACCACCGATGAAGATCGCCCCCTCTCAAACATAACGTCGCACAAAATAATTTCGTTCGTCAAAAATAAACCGCTTTGTTTTTCCGTACAATCAAATTGTACCGCACTGATTTTTATTTTTATATCTCCTTCACTCTTTTTTTCACAGACACCTTTTTCCACCAATTCCAATATTCTGCCACCTTAATTTTTTAATTCTAATCGTCCCAACATTATCCCAATCTGTCGCTTGCCAATGCACACGCCGAATTATAAAATCTGAACATTTCAGTCAAAGTCCTCTTCCTCTTCCGAACCTGCAAAGTGAACATGTCTTTCTCCACGTCCTCTACCAGGACCAAATCTGCGACCACGGCCGCCACGTCCTCCTTGTTCTGAATATTCTTTGCCTATTTTGCCTCGGTCAAAAACAAGTCTGTACATATCGACATTCTTCCTCCTTGGAAAACTCTGCAATCTCTTCCCCTTTTCTTTCCCAATTTTCCACACATTTTTCTCCACAGTTTCTTTGTCTCTTTCCTCGTTTTCTTCTTCTTTAACGTCTTTATCATTTTCAGCTTCTTCGTCCTCCAAATCGGAATTATCCTCGACTTCTTGCAACTCTTTGCAACTTTTCTCCTTCAAAACTGCGACATCATAATCCGGATTTCCACCACTTGGCCTCCAATTCGGAGCCAGATCATCACTCGAGCGAATTGTTTCAAATTGAACTCCTTCTCACTCTGCAAACTCTCACTGCCACAAGGGCTGAACCTCGGCTCCTTACTCACATAAGACCTTCCATTCCTTCCTCCAAACTCATTCTGAAGTCTCACATCAATATACTTGATCACCGTGTCAAACAATTCAGAAAAACAGATCCTCATAAATTCTTGCACCTCCTGAATTAACTTTACTCTCACACGACAAACGGGAGGATCCTTTGGATCCTTCGGGAACAGGAAGCACGTCCAAAGTCTTCCTTCCCATGGCTCCTCTTCCTCACTAATTCACTAACTTCCTCACAATCATAATCACTAACATGCTCTGATACCAATTGTTAAGAATCGATAAAGTGATACCAATTGTTAAGAATCGATAAAGTGCTCACAGAGATGCTCACAAATGACAAATCAAATGTCACAGCGGAAGCTTAAAAACATACTCTTACACATAAAACCCTCACAGCTCACAAGAAATCATGTCGGCCGAATTTCAATATAGTAAGCCAAAGCTTTCTTCAATACAACCTCTCTCCTTCACAGTTTTTCCCTCTTTCCTTAAGTCTTCTTCTCTCTCTACATCTTAATGTGTCACTCCTTAACACACATGATGCATCTCAACAGACTGCATGATGCATCTCCCCAAACTGCACACAAAACTGATAATAGCACACGCTAATATACCTTCTTAACATCGACAACTCACGACCACTTACTCCACCAACTGAAAACAGACGAGGGCGACGAAGTCCACATGTGGACGTGCGCCTAATAAAAACATTCAAGCGCCGAAAAAAAGTGACACGCACTAAAGCGAACTGACATGTACATCGCACTAAAACGAAATAGACACGTGCAGCGCACTAAATAACACAATCACCGTTCAAGACATTACAAAACTTACGAAATCAAACTGAACCATCATACATAAATAATCTATGTACTGGCCAGTTCTAAACCGCCGTACATTGAACGAAACCAAAGGTACTCTGAGGCAAATCGTAAAACCATACTCGAAATCGCATAGCGACACGCGAATCGAAACGTCAACAAATCCATGGACGACTGATTCTCCACATCGAACCAAAACATGATTTCAGTTGATCTGCCGATTCTCCCAATAATCCTAACACAATCGTCGTAGTTTTTACGTGCGTCATCTTTTTTAGCAGTTTCGTAGTCGTATTCAGCCGTCATCAGTTGTACCCACAACTACAACTGTCACATTTTAAAGTTCCGATTTCATTTTTGCACATGTGGACGCTCTTCAAAGTAGTATGGAGAATCTTCACCATAGTCCAAAATACTTTATCAAAATACCAATTACAAGGGGATACCCTGTTCACCGAGCTCGTAAAGTTGGCCGTACGATTACAAAATTTCTTAATAGAACGCAACCGTAACTTCATAGGCCGCGTGGAATAAGAAAAAAAATCCACGATGAGCGCGCGCATATTTTCGTACACGTTCCATGGGCCATGTGCTTTTCGCTAGGGTGGCTGCGAATCCGCCGAAATTATCCCGTCACGCTCCCACCATCAAAGTTTGGTGCCGCCTTTTTGTCGTTCCGTTTTGAAATTTTGGCTGGTACGTTGTAATGCCTTCTTACCAGTCATTAATTACTTCCGCTGGTACAAATATTGCCTCCGCCCGTACAGATATTGCGCTCAGACTTTGCATTCTAAGATTCTTTCAAGATTTTAAGCATCTAATATTGACCAACATGTTATCAACCAGAATGAGCCACGCAAATAAAAAGTGGTTTACCCACGCGACCTATTTGAAGGCACGCCCTTCAATAAAAGTTTCCGTACAATTATTGAAATTCCTAATGGAAGTCCACCCTTAAAAACTTAAAAAAATAATAGTTGTGGGCGACCCGGTGCTTTGCCCTTCGGTTGCCAAGGACCTTTTGTTTTTGTACAATGTGGCGTGATGTGACGGGATCGCACTCGCAAAAATAAAAAGTACGATAATTTGCGGGTATTGATAACATGACATTTTGGCGTGACGTCGAATTTATCTGGTCGTTTATTATACCATTACAACCACGGGAAATACAACAAATAGAATTGTACCACGTGTTTCTTTTTATTACATCAAAATTGGAACATGACAATGCCAATCAAAACTCAAAACACTCAACGGCTCAAGATCTTACAAGTCGACGATCAATTATCGTTGTCACCAGAGACGAATGCGACCAGAATGCATTTCCCTTTTTATAAAAGGGCAAAGCATAAAAATGGTTCGAACCTGTACGAAACGGTACGGCCCTTAGTAAACAACCCCACTTTTCGCTAATGGAAGTCCACCCTCAATAAACCGAGCCTGTAAAGTTGGCCGTACGATTACAAAATTTCCTGATGGAACCCCACCGTAACTTCAAGTGCTTACGAAGTACGTGCGAATAGGTCATCGTACAACACAGCTTTTGTACTTTTGCGTTGACATAAATAGCGTGACGAAAGAGCGTTATGAGATTACATTTGATATTTTTGGTTGTAGTTCAGAAGGTACAGTGAGGGTATTGAACAAGCCTCCATACAAGTTTGGGACCTTCGGCACCTCTCGAGTACAGTACACATCATGTGCAAATTTGTTCATTTCCGTTGGTTGTCCATCGTGACACGTATCATAATCATCCGACGTGTCGCGGCTCTTCGGGACACCTCCTCGTGGTGGCAAAAAGGTGGCAACAGGTGGCAAGAGGTGGCAACAGGTTGGTTGCCAGCTAATTATTGAAGCGAATGCTTGGCGAATGAATATCCAACGGTCATTGTTACCTCCCAGACATTATGGAGAATACTGGGCAAGATTCTTTGTAATGCTGTTCGGCAATAAAAACAAAATCAATGGTACGACATAGTACGGAAAGGTCCGGATTTCTGAACCCAACCTCACTTTTCGTCACAGTTGTCCAATTCATACGGATTTCTATTTTTTTTCCGAAAACTACGTAGCATTTGCTTGTTTCTTATATTTCGCAAATAACGTACTTTCTCTGTACGAATGTACTAAAATGTACAAAAAGCGTGACCTTAAAAAATCCTTCAAAAATCTAGAAAGGTACGGAAGACATGCGATATCAGTACGAAAAATGTACGACCATTGTCCTGAATTATACGGGAACGTACAAGTATGTAACGTATATAACCCTAAAATCCCGGAAACGTACGAAAATGCCAGTAAATGGACGAAAAATGTAACGCAGTTGTCCTTAACGAAACTGACATGTACGGCAGCCTACTGTAAAAATCTAAAATATATAACCGTAAAAGGTACGAAAAAATACGGACACTGTACGTAAATGTAAGAAAAAATCTAAAACAGCTGTAGTTAAAAATTTGGAATGTACGAAATGTACCCTAGAATCTCCTAAAACCCTTAAACAATCCTCAAATGAACTGTCATATACGGACGCTGTACGTTAGTGTACGTAATCAGTACTAATGAGAAGAAAGGTACAAATTTTATTCAAAATCGATTGATGCGCACTGTACGCAGTAATCGTTACACCGTGAATCGTTATAGCGTATAGAAATTATTAGTGTATATAATGATTTAGTGTCATCTACTCTAATTTGTGTATCAATACCATTTTCAAAAAAATGTTTTATTGTAATTTCTCCATAACGCTGATTTGGGTATACAGGATCCGCCGTCGTAGCATATACGGTAAAAAATGTAGAAGTACAAAATTTGACAATCCGTACGAAGTGGCGTCCTTCCACTGTAAAAATCCATAATTCTATTTTGGGTTTGCGAATACACAATCATTACACCGTGCATAATTATACTCTAAAATAGGTACGAGTATAAACCGTCGAAATGTACGGGTATGTGTACTTTCACTTAAGTTCATTCGTGACTCTAATAAACGTTTGTTTCGCACGCGGTGAATATGATTACAGTAAAATAGGTGCGAGGACAACATAGGATGAAACCCAACGATATCAACGCAAGATGTGTGTTATTGTTTGACTTTACTAACTTGCATAATATCAACATGCCAATGTATTGCAATACTCTATTAACGCAAAATGTTGGGGCTTCGTATCTTAGTTGATATACTGCGCTGTTACATGCAAAGTAGGATACAACAGGAGCGTGGATAAAATGACATTAGTATAAGTGGCGCACGCTTTGTTTGCAAATAATCTCA
>JBBHKE010002164.1:0-32646 GCA_037447655.1 Zygnema cylindricum | reverse complement strand
CTTTTCCTTTGGAGAAGTTTGTGGAAATTCCAGCTGATCTTGGTCCTGAGCGATTAATACCAAATTGGAGAAAAGGCATTTTTGCATTGAAATCTCTTACTAACTAAATAGTGTTTTAGTAGTTAAGAGATAGAATTATTAAGAGTGGAGAGTAGAGGAAACACTTTAAATTGAAGGGTTGAGCCACGAGGGCAAGAGACCAAGCTAATGTTATGTGGACAGAAGCTTCTTCTAATTTAAAGTTATCCTTATGTGAGTGTTTTCCAATGTGGATGTGTATTTTCCAATGTGTGGAATGTGTGGTTGGAATTGTTTGTAGTAATGGGATTTTCTGAGAGGTAGGAGATCCTGTTACACTGGGCTTGCCGATAATGGATATATTGGAGCTATGTATTGATACCAGTCTTGTCGTGACTCAAAACCGATAATATCGGTCTTTCATCTCGATAAGACGGGTACCTATAACTATTGGCGATAATTGTACGGTTTATTTTGTACAGATAATAAGGATAGTTGTCCGTACATATCTCCCCCTATATAGAGTACGGAACAAATTATCATACTATACACAATTAGTAATGTAATACAATACAATTTTAAGTACTATTATGTAGCGCACTATATGTTTTTCTATTTATCGCCGATAAGGAATTTGGCGGTCTCGGAGCGATATATCGGGACCCTCATGGTTCGATAACCTTTAACTATCGGTATCGATTTTATCGCGATAAGTTTATTGCCGATACACAACACTTCACCGCTCATCGTTGTTAGCGTTAAAGATTTATTAGTGTCAATGCGAAATTAGAATTAGCAATACTACTTTAGTGCAAGGAGACGTGACAAATTGTAGTCCACGTCCTTAAATAATGTTGATAACTCTATTTTGTGATTTTTGATCAAAAAAAGTCACGACCGAATTAGTGTTATTAGCACTAATAACGATTAGCGGTGTAGCACTACGGTATTGCACGTGCTCTAAGCGCGCTACACCGCGAATTGTTATTAGTGTCAAAGATTAAATAGTGTTGAAGAAAATTTACCGTAATTGATGCTAATTAAGAATTTGAAATTTTTCAAAAAAAAGGCGTATTCTAATTTTGGCGTTTATGCTAATTTGGGAACAGCAAAAATGGAAAATTCGCCGTACGATTTTATACATTTGTATATGTATTCGTACAAAATATTGGAAATCGTACGCCGTCGCGAATCTAAAATATCCGTACATGCTATACTAATTTACGTGTCAGACTTATCACGTTTTTATTTAGCGCACTTTCCTATGCGTGCGCGTCTGATTTAATTATTTTTTTGTAAATTTTCACTTGAAAAGGTACAGTTATGTACGGTTTGACATTGTTCATTTACCACACTATTTAAACTTTAGTGTACTTTCAGGATTTACGCTATTTTGTACGGTACCTTAATTAACGTCAAGGAAAAATTAAAATCATGTATCCTATTTGAGGAAAAAAATCAAAATTTTTAGAACCCAAATTAGTGATCTTGACACTAATAACGATTCGCGGTGTATTCCCCTATTTTTCTTTTTGTACGGAAAAAGGAAAAATATCGAGAGTATTTTTGATCAACGGTTTCTTGTAAGCTGAGTGAGATACGGTTCGGATGTCATAAAGTCAAAGGTAGTCAACGATGGTCCCAGTCAACTCATACCCGTGTGTTTCCGTACATGTATGTACTTTCTGACGTCCGCTTTTGCTCCAAGCCTGAATCGTTGCCAAAAAAGTATTCCCCTTCAGATTTGGCAAAAGACAAAGAAGTATCGGCGGAAAAATCTAGACGCATTAACTGCGCGCTGCCGCCCATCCTTTCTTTGTAGACGCGTTATGTTAAAGTGAGCGCTAGGGCTTTCGGGCGTCTGCTGTAACCTAAAGCCGTACACTTTTTAGGCCAAACACTTTTCTGACGGCACACGTGTAGAGTACATTTTGTCAGTTTCCTCTATTCGATCAGGCCATGACAGATTTGTATGTACCATTTCATGGATTCTGTACTTACGGATATTGTACTTACGGCTTCTGTACTTACGGCTTTTTATATTTCCAGATTCCGTACTACGGATTTCATACTTGTATATTTTTTGTTTTATGACGTATGCTTCTAAAAAACCCTAATGATATTTTAATGAAAATCGAGTTTGTGTTTTCAAAGCGCCGCTATTGAACAGGTGTGAACAGACAGAGTCGCGATTTGTGACTTGTACGGAATCAAAAGGCCATTTTTTTCCAGTTTTCCACTTTTTCGGTCAACCAATGAAGAACCGATACATTGGCCGTCAGATCTGCACAGATTCGGTACTACAATGATCGGACGGGTGTGTACTATTTGCTTTCGTGTTTAAGGCTTTAAGCAGAAAGGTGAAAAACGTACGGATAAATCTAGAACTAGATCTATGCTCTTCATCTGGTTGTTACCAATTCTTTGAACAGTTAATACTTTTTGGAAAAGGACAAACTAGAAGTCGGACACTTGCACGTGATGCCTCCTTCCTTGTTCACGTGGTATAGACGCGTGACGTCATGGAAAGTAATTTCATTTACCTTGTCAGCATGGTCCACCCACGTAGCTCGACTCTTATGAGCTTTCGCGTACACGTATGCTAAGACAAATAAACGAGTACTAATACGCGACAAAATACGTTGGTCAGAATCTTTATAGACGGGATCCGGAACTTCGAACTGCAGTTCGGCACTGTACGACCTTGTCTCCGAGCGTAGAAACGTTCGAAATTAGAGATACTCCTTCGACAGTACACGTACAATATTTGTTTTAAGTGCTGCACTGTCATTGGTCGGCATAGCCTCTGCCACACAAAACTTGGCACAAAACTCGCGTAGAGTAGGCATACTGTATGTGTGTGCGTTTGTGCACACTCTTGTACAAACGTACGAATCTGACGTATGATCATAGTACAGCGCACGCCGCTGGACGAAATTTTCCAGCGAACTGACACGGCGTAGGATGAGTTGTGTTATGGGTTTTTCATGCGATCTTCTTAGATCGCTACTTTTATCAGAGACCGTCCGATCGTCCGAATCTGACGGTTTAAATAAAAAATGCCTCAAAACTCACAGAAAAATATATTTTTGTCCGAATGATTTTCGAATTTTAGACATGACGTTTATTCTCTATCGATCGATGTGCAACTCAACCCTGTTACTATTTTTTTTCACTTTGCGACCAATACAATATGGGTCTTAACTCTTAAGGTCATATTGTATGTTTTACATACAATAGGCATATTGTATGGGCCTACTTTCACCTACTTTTAAACTATGATTCATTTTTAGGTCTGAGGCAATCGTGAATAGCGCAATCTACGACCGTTCGATTATCAACGACCGTCCGATCATCAATAACCGTCCGATTATCAACGACCGTCCGATTATCACCGACCACGATTCAAGACGTAACCAAGACGTACGGAAGTTAAGGATTTCATTATTGTTTGAACGAGGTTGAAGCGCGGAATGGAAGCCGACCTCCCCCACTGATTGTTGCAGTGTAGCTCCAAATTTACGGTCGATCGCCCTGCCAAGTGGCCGATGACCGAATCAGTGCACAACAAAATTACAGGGTTTTGGAATTGCCACGTGTTACAAGAAGTACGCATTTATGTGATTCTTTGTACAGCCCCTTACAACTCTGACACGTATTATTTTGCAAACAGGAAATTAAATTAGAATTCGAAGTTACTGTAGTGGAGAAGCGGTAGATTTTTTTTTTTGTCGGCGATAGGATCTTTTCCCGGTAACCATACGCAGTAAACGACAAATATCATGCAGGGGTGAAAATTCATGTACGGTAATTTGTCGTCAAGGATAAAAAAAGGTGTCAGATATTCCAAGTTTTGACTGGATGGTACCCAAACGTCGACCGTTGACATGTCCTATTAGTCGTTTGTTTTACCGTCGTCGGGGCCCCAAAATTCAAAAGTGTCAATCATCCGACCACACTATTTTATGTTTGAGCGTTACATTGGCCGAACCGTATTCTTACTGCAAAGGCGTAGACCAATTTCTGGTCCTCCGCAGTACGGAAACATTTTGCTGACGTGTATAAAATGCAAAAGGAAAGGTTTATTTATCCTTAGTGTGGATGATGCCGTGACTTTCGTACACTGTCAATTATTTTCGTACATTGTAGATCGTATTTGCAATCAAGCCTAACAATCATTACGCTGATTGGTTTTTTTAGTATATACGATATTTTGGTAGTTTCAATAAAATCAGATTCTTTCTGTATGAAACTCCTAAAACGACAAAACGTGAAATTCATTGACCACAATATTTGAAGTGGATTGAAAAAATTAATTTGCCAAAATGTTTCCGGTATTCGTAATTTCTCAGCAGAAAGAAACCAGAACCAAAAAACGGCCACGTAAGCAACTTGCTTTTTCCGGCTGAATGGTGTGGATCACACCGCGTTAACTACCACATATTTTTTTAAAAAATGCTCTTATTTGTCGTTTTAGGGAAAACGACAAAGGTCTGTCCATAATCTTACACTTTTCCTGAAGTACACTCTCGATTTTCGAATTTTAGGAAGAATCTTGTCCCTTCCAGCTTTGAAAATAGCTCCAGTACAATACCGTACCGTACAGTACAGTACCGTACTGTTTCCGCTCTTCCGTACATGAAAGCAAGCTCTAACCCTAATCCGCGTACGCAAAGGATCGCGCCAATTTGTCGTGCGGTTCAAGCCGTACTTTTGGAATGCACGAAAAAAACATCAAATTTTTGTAAGTTTGTTTCCCATAAATGTCGGTAGTCTCGCCGCGTAATCCAACTTTCTGCATTTTCCTCGACGGAAAACATTGTCGTGTAGTGACATGTTCCAATCTGCTTGGAATTCAAAGTTGAAAGGTGGAACCCTGTGTTTACACGTGCGAACAATGTTTACACTTACAAACAATGTTTACACGTGTAAACATTTCGATGCAGAGACGGCGCACGGAACATACCTTTTTATGAGTGGAAGCTTTCGTGGCGGAAAGAAATTATCCGTACAGAGGTCATTGCAAGGAATAATGCCACGATAAGCTGATTCCAAGCGTACGCACTAAAAAATAAAAGTCCGTACCCTGCACCTCCTAATTAAATAGCATATTACAGATAAAATACGAACAGGTATTACTGTAATATGCATTTTATAAACGTATTGTAAAATATCTACTCGATTTATGGTTCAAATTTCGACGGAGATCCGAATTAGAAGTAACTACCACTTCGAAAAATAGGGCGGTAGCCGTTTGTTCCGTTCAAAACCAAAACGACAAAATCTCCCACAGTCCTATCTTTGACCGCACCGCCAGGAGCCGGCCGTCAACTATGCGTGTGGAAGCGGTCAAAATGACAACTGTCAGTAACCCGCTATTTTGGCGCTATGGACAGCGGTCTGCGTCAGCTCTGTTTGTCAAATGACGTCGTCGCGTGGAGGCCCCGATTGCGGTCTCCATTCACTTTGGCAGGCCGCGAGATCGAAAGAAAACAAAAAAAAAAAAGTAGCGAAAGTCAATCAAACAAACGAGCAAACGAGCAAAAGAACAAACGAACAAAAGTACTAACGAACATTGGACAAAACATAAAAAACCAAAAAAAAAATGAAATCCACGAAAAAAAAAAACAGATGCATACAAAAATTACAAATGCAGGTTTCCTCAAACCCATCGGACGTTTTTAGGCCAATGAAAATGAATTCCGGCCCCGCCAAAAAAAAGCATACATGCATCAATTATTATATGCTCACATACACCTCTATATACACATAGATATATATGCATATTTACACACGTATATTACTCCGTGAATCGCTATTAAGGTTAATAACTATTTCGCCAAATAAAACATATTTTTCTCCGTAGACACGTGTCCAAATTTGTATCTGACGGTTGCGATCGAAAGTTAAGATTCTCAGCTTCCGATTGGCGGTCTCAAATAAAAAATCGAACAAGTGTGTACGGAGAAAAGATGTTTTAAGTGGTCTAAAAATGATTAACCATAATAGCGATACACGGTGTACTGTACTTTAAATACATATATATGTACCCGAAATAACACAGTTTTTGTGGCGCAGTTGGCGGTTCAAAATTATTTATTTTGTCCTGTTATGTGCACAAACTGGCATATATTTATTGAAGAAATGAAGAAAAGCCGAAAAAATTAATCTGTTTATTAAACACTATTTATTATGTCTTCGAAAAATCCGCGCTAAACCTAAAACAGGTGGAATTTTAAGCCCCTTTTGTGCCATTTCAGGAACTTATTTCTAATTTTTTATGCCTTTTTTCTTTATTATCCTTTATCAAAAAATTGTCGTATCTGGCCAAACTAAAAGTGAAGCTCAAGTTTTTTTTTTTATTTTTTTTGAAATATGAGGCTAGGGTTTCGTAAATAATTAAAGATTTTTTTTTGCTACTTTTTGTCGTTATTGGGGTACACCCTCAACTTGCACAGGAATCCAAACAGCTCGGTACAAATCATTCCGTCCGTACAAATAAAAAATTCAGTCCGTACATATCGCACATCCGTACACTACTTGTACTATACCAGTGGTACAGACGAACCTGCTCTCACCTTTGTGTACAACAGTACAAGTTTGTCGTTAGTGGTCCTTTACCTATTTTCTTAATTTCGTACAGTGCGATGACGTCATCAACATGCCGCCCAATTGGACGGTTCCGTACGACTAGGGTTTCAGTTTTCAGAAACCCGCGGCTTCTGTATGTCATTATTAATCCGTACTTTAAATCATAACAAATTTAATAAAACACGCACTAAATACTTTATCACCGCACTAGAAAGCACGAAATCACAAGACCGAAGACACTAAAATCGCACCCGTACCGCACTAAAAGGTCACAAAACGACAAAAGCTTCGCTAATACCTCACTGGAATCGCACCATACCGTACAAAATAACCACACTTAAAAACCGAACTATAAATACGCACTTGAAACGCACTAAAAAATCGCACTAAAAAGCGCGAAAAAGCACGTACCATTGTAGCTTCTACAAAATGTGTACGGAAAACGTACCTTCAGGTTCTGCGTACATGTACGGACATTATTGTTACCCGCCACCCGTCAAACTTTTGGGTGCCGTCCTTCGCACGTGTGGAGTCCGACCGTTCGAGATCCTTTCTTGTCGCGACGCGGAGTTGCCGCCAATTGGTTTCCCCAATTTCCGGGGCCCCCACTCTCCTCTTTTGTCGTTTTGCAACGTATTTCCCGCCCACAAAAGGGCACCGGGAGAGAGAAAACGTCACGACACGTTTCGCGAGGGAAGAGAGACAGAGAGGGAGGGAGAGATAGAGAGAGAGAGACAGAGAGGCAGAGAGGGAGAGAGAGACAGAGAGGGAGAGAGAGAGATAGAGAGGGAGAGAGAGACAGAGAGGGAGAGGAGAGAGAGAGAGTGAGAGAGAGAAGGTGAGAGAGAGAGACAAAGCGGACCGTAAAAGGAAGAGAGAGAGAGAGAGAGAGAGATTCGAAGAGAGAGGGTCAGATTGAGAGAGGGGAGAGGAGAGACAGAGAGAGAGAGACAGACACACCGACACAGGAAGAGAGAGAGAGAAAGAGTGAGGTAGAGAAGGGAAGAGAAGAGAGGGGGAGGAGAGACAGACAGAGGAGAGTGAGAAAGCTTGTAAAGAGGAGAGAGAGAGAGAGAGAGAGAGAGAGAGAGAGAGAGAGAGACAGAGACAGAGAGAGAGAGACAGAGATGATAAGCCAATGGCAATCGGACCCCGCGTCCGTCCTCCACTCCCTCCTCCTAGGAGACCTTCTCCCTCCCTCTCCCTCTCCCCCTACTCCCCTTCCTCCCCCTCCCCCTCCCCCTCCTGCCATTCGCGGAATGACGTCATCCGTGACGTCACCACACGTGACGTCACCGAGTATGACGCTGAGGGACCATCCGGGAGATTCGGTCTCGGAGGCGGCGAGTTCCACTATGGCAGAGGGGGGTAGAGGGAGGGAGAGGGAGAGGGAGAGAGTGAGGGAGAGGGAGATTCGGTTAGGAGGAGGGGGAGGGGGAGGAGGAGAGTTATGGGGTGGAGGGAAGGCGGAGGAGTTGGCAAAGGGGATTTTGGAGGCGTTGGGACAGCTTGGGAATGAAGGTATTACCTTTTTTTTTTTTGGGGAGATAGTCATATTTTTGGGAATTTTTTTTGGGGTTTTTTTTTTTTTTAGGTGGGTTTTTTTTCTGGTTTTTGTGTAGCGCTCTTTTTTTTCTGTTTGTTTTTGGGTTCATTCATCTATTATTGGATTTTTTTTATTTTTTTTTTCTTAAGGGACTTTCTTTTTGTGTTTTTTAGCTTCCCTTTTTTTTTTATTTTTTTACGCTTCAAAGGTTTTTTTACTGTTTCTACTACGCTTATTGTTTTTATCATTTTTATCTTTTTTATGTTTGTTATTTTTATTTTTTTTGACTTGATGAATTATTCTTATCTTGTAGTTATTTTAAATTTTGGAACCCAAAACATATTTAATGTCCAATTTTCAAATTTTTATTTTATATTTTCAATCTTCATATTGGAGTTTTTAATTTCTAACTTAAAAAAGTTTTAAAAAAAACAAAAATTAACTTTTCAGTATCTAATGTCCAATTTCCAGTTTCCATTTTTTTCAAAATCTCAATTTTCATTTTCAATTTTCCAGTGTCCATTTTTTTTCGATCTCCATTATGTTCAAAATTTCAATTTTATGTCCAATTCTTAAATTCCAATTTCCAATCTCTAATTTTCAAATATTCAATTTTTTATGTTTAAAATCTCAATTTTATCTCCATTTTCAATTCCTAATGTTCCTTCTTCTCTAGCTGCGAATTTTTCAATTTTCAAAATTTTAATTTTCAAATTTCAATTTTCTAATTTTCCATTTTCCATTTTTAATTTTTAATTTCCAATGTCTAATTTCAATTTTCAATTTTTTAAGGTCAAAATTCCAATTTTATTTCCAAATTTCATTTTCTAGTTTATTTAATGTCTTCCCATTTCCATAATTCTCAAAAAAATTAAAATCCCCGTTCTTTTTATTTTTGCAGAACTCTCCGCCTTGGCTTCCCTCCCTCTCCCTCTCCCTCTCTCCGAACCCTCCAAACCTCTCCCTCCCATCTCCTCATCTACACTATTTCAGGTTAGGAATTCTCCCTCGACGCCCCAACAACCTCAAATCGACTCTGAAAATAATTTGAGTACTTTGTTTCAACAAAACCCGAAAAGAAAAAGGAGAACTCCTTCTTTATCAGAACTCGCCGACATCGAGCTTCAAAAAGTCGACGAGTTTTTTGATTCTCGTCATCTTCCTAAAGTTAAATATCAACACCATAATAATAATATGGATACCATAACGCCCTATTTTCCAAAATTAACCCAATTTCAAAATGTCGAAACCCAACCTTATCCTCCTTTCGAGTTCCATGTTCCTCCTGATCCGTTTTTTGTGAATAAGACTGGTACAAAATGTACGACGGAACGAGTAAGGGAAACTGAAACTGTATCTGACACGGAACTGTTTAACCGTTTAATAACATCGAATGTGGACGCGACAGTGAGAGCAATGGCCGCCGTAGATCAAAATTCTCGAGAAAGTTTTAAGTCTCGGGAAAGTTTTAACCATCGAGAAACTTTCAACGCTCGGGAAACTTTTAACTCTCAGGAAACTCTAAATGCCGTTACTGGAGAAGAACTGAGAACATTATTTCAAGATTCTGTAAATAAAGAATCAAAGGATTTCTTTTCGTGGAAAGAAGAGCCCAGGATTTTATCGAGGAACGCGTTGAATTTGGAGCCTCCGTTACAGTTCCCTTCAACGGTAACTGATTTACATAGAACCGGTTCGAGTATCTACCGTAACAACGATTCCCTAGAAGACCAAAGAACCGTAGAGCTTCACGCTCTTGCAAAATTCTTAAGTCGAGGAACTACGGATAACGAGGATCTATGGACGGCAGTTTTCGGTTCAACGGGTTCACATGGATCCAGTTTTTCGAATTCTTTAGGGTTTCCGGAAGTTTCCAAAAAAGAAGAACAACAAACTATTTCCGAGTCTTGTTTGTCGATGGTCGACTCGACGGGTACTTTTGCGGCACAAACAGACGAAAAAAGTGAGAGGAATTATAGACATGAGTATAGAGGAAACGAATATAGAGGATGTGAAGAAAGTAAAAGTGTTAATTTTCAACAGGATTTTGGAGGAAATGATGTTAGTTTGGACGCCCTTTCCGAAGCTTTTTCTCCTCATTTATTGGATGTTGGGAATGATTATGTTTTTCGACAAAATCGACAAAAAATGGACCGAAGGAACGATAGAGGGTCGATGATGGGAAATAGCGAAAGACAGACGTCAAGTTGTGGTACAAATGGCAATTCGGTGGTTGAGGGTTCTTTTATGCCTCTCGAGGTAAGAAAAACTTCCACTTTTAAAAAACTTCCACTTTTTTAAAAAGTTTTCTATGTCTATTTCTGTCTATTTTCTGCTTAATTACTATTTATTTTGTGAAAGACATTTTTTAGCGTTATTAGTTTATGTTTGAAAGTTAGCTTTGGGCATTAAACTGTATAAATTAAATGGTATTTGAATTGTTAAGTTACATAATATTCGAATTATCGATTGCATTATGTTTGAATGTATTAATTACATTGTATACAAAATCGACTTGGTTTGTTTTTTCCAAGATATTCGTGATTTTTTTGTCGTTTTGCTGAACCAACTGCCCTCGAACATGACCACTAAATGTTTCAAGGGAATTAGTGTGGATTTCTACATTGATTCATCCACACTAGTCATGGACATGGTATATATGTACTAGTCCTAAAATGTTTGGACACGTTATAACGCTATTAGTTCCTCTACACTAGTTAAGGACATGGTATAATCCTCAAATGTGACGCTATTAAGTCATCCACACTAGTTACGGACATGGTATGTATGTACTAGTCCTCAAATGTTTGGAAACAGCACATTAGTTCATCTACACTATTCATGGACATGGTATGCATGTCATAGTTCTCAAATGTTTAGACACGATACATTAAGTTATCTACTCTAGTTATGGACATAGTATATACGTACTAGTCCTCGAATGTGTGGACACGTGGTGACGCTATTAGTCTATCTACATTAGTCACGAACATGGTATGTGTGACGCTACATTAAGTCATCTACACTAGTTATGGACATGGTATGCATGTACTTGTCCTCAAATGTGTGGACACGTGGTGACGCTATTAGTCCATCTACATTAGTCACGAGCATGGTATGTGTGACGCTACATTAAGTCATCTACACTAGTTATGGACATGGTATGCATGTACGTGTCCTCAAATGTGTGGACACGTGGTGACGCTATGGCAGGTGCGGCTGAAGCACCTTGCAGATGAGTGGAGCGGCGCAGCAACGATCGGATGCCTCAGCGTGGCGGCAATTCCTACGAGCGTTCGCCAAAGCAGCCAATGGGACGCAGCCAACCGGGCGAGAAGATGACAAACCGACACACGTCAAACAAGAGAGCGAATTTTTGAATCCGAACCAATTGAAATTTTGACTCTGACTTCTGACAAAAGTGTTTCTGGGAAGGTCGAAAAGGAAGCCGTACGATCGAGGGAGGAGATGAGAGATTGACACCTGTCAATAGAGATTTTTTGGACGTAGATCGACTGAAAGTTTCGACTGTGACATGTGAAACACCTTGAGACGGTCAGGAAACCGACAAACACATTTATTCATTCTTTTTTGCGCAAGAAAATCGACAGTTGCTATTGAAACTGGAAATTTCTCCGTTATTTTGTATGTAGAAAGAGTTAAACCTTAATTGTTAGAGACACACTCCTCCTTTTGTTCTCTTTACTATTTGAGTCTATTTGGGTACAAATGAATTGCAAGCTTTTCGCATTTAGAACTAAGGATTTTTATATTTTTTTTTATGTTAATTTGATGCCATTTGCGAAATTCCAGATATATTTCTAATTTTGTCATTTAGTACTTATTTTGTCGATAGTGATTTTACCGTTTTTTTTTAGCTGTGTATGTCCAAAAAACGTTTTATCTTTTCAAGGTTCTAGTCTTGGTATAAATTGGAAATTTGGAGTTAAACAAAAAAAATGAAAACCGAATGTTTATGACATGTGAAATAGTATCAATAAAGTATGACTATATCGATTCATTGAACGAAATATTCAACAAAATATTTTCAGTTGTGTTTGGAAAAATATTTCGTAAAGCTGTTTATGAGGACTCTATTCTTTTACTAGACGATAAATAGTGATCCACAATGTCTCTCACAACCTCATTTTGTCATGACTTTTTGTATCTTTACTTGACTTTATTTGACTTTACTCATCTAATTTTTTTTACAGTTAAGAATTTTGGAAGTCCTGTATTCGTTTCTATTACTGTAACAGCCTTCTTTGTGAACTTTAAATAAATAGGATAATCGAGTTAAACTTTTTTAATGTTGTTTATTCCATTTAAAAGGTACACACCAGTTTGTACTACGATAATAATATACCTCTCCCCGTGATAGACCTTCAAAATTGTACTTTTTGTGAAAAAACGTACCGCGAGGTTCCCTAAAAACTAGCCACCAAAAGTTAGAAAATTGAGTAGTGTTGTGAATCGAAGGCTCCTTGCCGATATTCGATATATACCTAATTTTGGGTACCTGATAATCGGTATATCGTTGCGATGTATCGATAAGCTCAATACCGCGATTTTACGCCAATATCTCGGCCAATAAATCGATATATTTCCACCGCGATATATTGAAGTTGACGCTAGGTCAAAAAAAATTCAAAAGCCCCCCCCCCTCCCCCCCCCCCCCCCCCCGGCGCCCCCCCCGGGGGGGGGGGGGGGGGGGGGGTTTTATCATACAATTTTCCGTACCAAATCTGTCCGGACTCCAGCTTCCTACTTCCTACCAAATATTTCGCGATAATTTTTGTTGGTCCCGGAGCGATGTATCAAGTCCTCCGACCGTTCGATATTCAATTTATCGAAAATCAAAAATATCGCGATAAATTTTACCCGGTATGCAACACTAATATTTAGAATCAAAAATAATAAATATTATATCGGCTTTGAATTGAAGGGCTTTCCTGGAAAACCCTAAAAAAACCATAAAAAAAAATCCTAAAAAGCCCGATATGCTGTAGGTATTGGCTAACCACACTAATTTTGACAGAAGTAAGACTCAAAGTAGAGAGTAGTGGATAAAACTTAAAAAAGGATGTCGAAATAACAAGTGTCGTTCTCACTAATAAATGAGTTGCCTAGGCGGAAAGAAAGGAAAACAATACGAAAAAACAAACGTACGACAAGTAAAAAATACGGTCGGCAATTAAGAATAAAAATAAAAACTTGTAGTTAAGGAAAATAGTATATGGACAGCAAAAGACAAGTTATTTCCTCTTTTGTCAACATTGAAAAAGACGACGATTCTCTAAAATTGCCACATGTAATACGGAGCAGATTTCCTGCAATAATTGTTTTTGGGAGGGAGGGATACCGAGACCGGCTTCTCTTAGGACACCGTCGGGAATTTTGTATTTTATGGAAACATCTTGTTGACTGCAAAAAGAATAAAATAAATAAATAAAAATATAAATTAATCAAAAAAATAGATTTTAGCCATAGTTTATTACTTGGACCAGAAAATGCCCAACCATTGGACAATAAAGACAAATACCAAAAGTGGGAGTGCGTCTTTTTATTCTTTCATGTACTCGGACGGTTGAAAATCGGATTTTAAAACACGTAAAAAAAAGGAGTGTTGATAATCATTGATCCGAGTGAACTAGGTAACAAACAAGCAGTAAACAAGTAATAAAAAAGTAGTAAACAAGAAATAAAAAATAAACAGATAATAAACAAGTAGTAATCAAGGAACAAACAAGTAACAAAAAAGTAATAAACGAGAAATAAAAAATAAACAAATAATAAACAAGTAGCAAACAAGTAACAAACAAGTAACAAAAAGGTAATAAACAAGCAACAAACAAGTATTAAAAAAGTAATAAAAAAGTAGTGAATAAAGTATAAACAAATAAAAACAAGTAACAAAAAGGTAATAAGCTTAATTTAGAAACCACGATGGTAACCACCTGAGTACATGTATGGAGTAAAAAGGCAAAACGAAGATGAAAATAATGAAAATACCTTCTAAGAACAAACAATCGAAAAAACTACAAAAACCAAATGACAAGCAAGAAGGACAAGTTAAAGACGCGAACAACAAAAACATGGGAAAAAAAAAAGCAAAACAAAATATCAACACCTACTACCAAGCAAAATAAGCAATTTCTAAGCAATAACTGGGCAAGTACTAAGCAATTACTGACCTGAAGTAATTGCTTATGTGAATCTGAGTGTACAACTGTCGAATTTGGTCAGGTGTGAAGACAATCTTATCGATAATTCCTCCCAAAAGTTCTAAATTATTTGATGGTATTGGACCCGGCGTCCTTTCGAACATATGGGAATAACTTTCACATGTTTTGCTCTCGAGTTTTGCACTAAAAAATGTTCGACGCCTTTTATTTTGCCATTTTGGTATAGGAATCGTGGAGCCGTGTGATTCGACCTCGCTTTCGTCATCGTCATCGTAATCTCCAAAACTATCTTCTTTCCTCTCTTCCGTTCCCTGTTTTTCCGTTCCCAGTTGTTCTGTTCCCAGCTTCTCCGTTCCCAGTTTTTCCATTTCTGAGGTTTTCTGGACAGATTGCCCATCATGAGATTCTCTGAGGGAATTATTTTCTGTGACCACAGTCAGATTAGGGGATTAGGTAATAGTTAATCGGCTGTATTACAAAAAAATAGAAACTTTTGAATAATAAGCTTTATCAGAAGAGAATAAAACTTATTGGAAAACCGTGACAAAGGAAGAAAAAGACGAAATTAAGAAAAAGCAAAAAGGAAAGTGAAGTGTAATATGGGAAAAAACGACAAAAAATGAGAATACTACTCCAACCAGTGACAAAAAGCCGAAAGAGACAAAAAAATGACACGAATTAAAACAAGCAAAAAACAAATAAAAAAATATTAAACACTAATAAATCTACCAACCCATCCCCCGATTTAAACCACAAAACCTGACAAATTGAGCTTATAAGACTAAATATACCCGATTGCTCCCTTAGTCTAATTCAATTTCTTCCCAATAATTTTTTCAACAAAAAAAAAACTCGGGGATGAAAAAACAAAATAAAGAAGAAAAAAAAAGGGAAAAAAACGAAAGTATTTTCCTTACTGATGTCAACTTCCTTCTTTCCCCTTGGGAACCTTTCAACCACTTGTCTTACGAATCCTTCAACTTCTTTCCAAACGGGCGATAAAAGACGAAGACCGGCTTCTTTGTTACTCATACTCCCCATTCGTCTGCATCGATAAATCCAGAAATCCAGACCCTCAGAGAAAACAAAAAAAAAAAAATTAAACAAAGAGTTTTTTAATTACCAGCTGCCAAAAAAAAGGAATGTTTAACGGAATGGTCATCCATGCAGTAGATGTTTTATTCAATAGAAAATTGCGTTATTTTATGATATTCTATGTTATGATTATGCGTTATGTTTTGTTTTTTTATGTTACGTTATATTACATTACGTTGCGTTATGTTATGGTATGTTACAATATGTTAAATTACTTATCTTACTTTTGGTATGTTTATAATGTTACTAAAAAGTCGTTATTACTAATGTTACTTTATGTTATGTTATGTTAAGCTACTTATGTTGCATTGGTTTTTCTTTTGCTCCAATTTCATAATTTTGTCTTTTGACTAAAAGAGCAAATTTTGATGGACAAAACCTCTTTCGGTTTATTAAGTACATAACTGTACGGATACCAAACGTAAAACTCATACTTCTGTCATAGTTTACGTTATAGTATTTGTATATTCTGTAGTTCAAGCCGTACTATGTCCAGCTGTAATCAGTGTTGATTACGTCAGCAGTTTTGCGAGCATATTAACGCTCCTTGATGACATGAAATGCGAGGTTAGTATGAAAGGTCATTTTTAAAAGGTTAGTATAAAAGGTTGTTATCAAACGTTAATATCAAAAGATATTTTTTAAGCTAATTTGTCACCTTCAGTTCACACTTATCTCGCTTTGGTAAAAAAAGTAGAAACAATTTTTATGAAAATACATAAACAATTTACTTCGTAATAGAAAGTTATCAAATAATTTATCCTCAGTTTTTTCGTGTGAGACAAAGAAAAGTTGAGAATTTTTGGCCACTTATAGTTTAACATCTGTGACGTCTGTCACACTGAAAGGAGATTGTGACATCTGTCTCACCAATTCGAGATCGTGCCTGTAGTAAATAAAAAAATAGTTATCATAAAATTTTCGATGTAAAAGCTCTAAAAATTTAAGATAGGCTTAGTACTTTTTGAGCTTAAATTTTAAGACTTATTATATACATATTTTTGAGCTTGATTTTGAAGAGTTATTATATATTATTTTAGATTTTTGTCTGGAACTCACCCGAACTTCAAAAAATATAGTTGCATCATCTGTCTTTTTGTCAGGTCTTTTAAACAGATGTTTGTGAAATCCTTTTCTTCGCTTTTAGTTTCTCGAATCTTTCTTTTCCTTCTGTCTTGCTTCCTGTCTTTTTCTGGTCTCTTTTTTGACCTTCTTGCGGCCATTGTTCAGGAAAGTTTCAACGTTTTTTTCCAATTCTATAAATAGTAAAAAAAAAATCTAAAAAAAAAATCAAATCTGAAAACAAAAGATATGAAAAATAAGGGAATATGACATATATGCAAACAGTAAACAATACGTGACAATAGCTGTACGGAAAAAGGAAGAGGTTTGCAAAACAGTGTTTGCTCTCACTAAATAAAAAAGTTGATCGCACTAAATGAAAAAAATGCGTTACTAATGATTACAAGGAAAAAAAAACTTTAAAAAAAATAACAGAATGAAAGAAAAATAGTACAGTTGAACCAGAATGTGAAAAAGAAGAGAAAAAAGGAAATAACATGGTTAATGAATATTTATTCATAACCATGAATAAATATTAATAACTATGAATAATTACAAGAGTAGCATTATTATGGCATTATTATTGACCAGTATATGATACTTTTTATTAGTATTTTAATATTGCTGCAGAGGAGTTCATGTCTTTTCATAAAATTTAGGGTTCCAAAAAATCACTGCAAGATCGCCAGCTCAGAATGTTAAGCGAATTGTATCTACAGGATTACTGGAGACGCTTGCCAGCAATCATAGTAATCTTGCAGAAAAGTGTACATTTTATTGTAGGATGGTACAGTTTCATGTACAAATAAACTGTACTTTTTTATTCAAGAATAGTACAGATTCCTGTACGAATACTATGGTTACTGCATTACAGGGGTCGTATAATTTCCTAAAAAGCCGCCGTTGTCTCAGGCTGCTGGAATGGAAAAGTATGAAACGATCGGCAAAAAAGACCTTGCAAGGTACCGGGGTTCAGTGATCTGTTTCTGCCAATGCCGATCTAGAATCTGGAACGTTCGTTTACCAAACTCCCCCCACCCCGCTCTCGTTCAACCTTCATAGTTGTCCCATTTGTACGGATTTCGACTTTTTTACTATTTTTAAGTAGTATTCGTCGATTTTACACTTTTCTTAAATTTCGTTTAGTTTTCGCTGTACTATGTACGAAAATGTACGAAAACTGTCCTATTTAATCCTGAAAATACTTAAGATATCATAAATCGTACGAAAAAACATACGAAAATACACGGAAATGTAGGAAACGTGTACCCTAAAAATCCTAAGGCCGTGTGCCCATGTATTCAAGGGTTTTTTCCGTCGTTTTCACGTAAAATGGGACTTGCATCGAGAAAATCTTACGCCGTACGAAAAGTGGGCAAGAACCAAAGTACATTTCGCGTCCTTTTAAAACTTCGAGCGTACTCCAATTTATCCTTTCGAGTTTCGACCCACTTCTAGCTCATCTTCACACTTGTACTGAAATCACCACGCGAGGTGATTTTAATAGAAGTAAATATCCGATTGACGAATAGAAAAACGGTATTGCACGCGTGAAACGTCTTCAAAAACATTTGTACGAGAGAGAGTACACGCTATTTTTTTCCATGCTCGCCACGCGCATGTACGTGCGAAAATGACAAGCATGTACGGAAAAACATTGTTGGGGTCTCGGACCTCCACTTTCATTCATGGGTCCTTTGCAAAAGTTTACGTCATCCTCGTCTCTCCCCCGCTTTCTCACTCGACCGCTCCTCTTTCTCTCCTCTCTAAATGAAATGCAACAATAATAGTAACAAATGAAAGCTTTTTTTTTTTTTTACATTTTTTGTCTTAGTTTGAGGGTGCGTTTAGTGGTGAGCCCCACGACCAAACGGAGCGTGCACGTCCTCATCCTTTTGTTTCCATACAATATTATTTTTCTCTTTTTTAGTTTTTTCCTCCGCGCTATTAGTGGTGACAATAAAGAGAGGTTTAGAAATGCCTACATTTGATCCAAAATCTTCTCATGTTTGAAAAAATGCATAGAGGAGAAGGCCAAATCATAACAATTGTGGCCATCAAACTTTTGGTTGTCATTAGAAGTGGCATGGGTGGGCCCATAACCTCTTGGTAGTGGATTGGCGGATGCCATGTAATCATACACATGAGATATACTAATGCATAATTGTAATATTTTGAATATAATTGGGGATGATTTCTTCAAGTGAGAAAGGTCCCTCGTATACAAATCACACATTGTTAATTACTGTGCAGGCTAAGTGCGGTTTAGTGCGCTGTAACGTCTGGATCCCAGTGTAGATTATAAAGGATTGATTTATGGATGCAATGTAAAACGTAAGGGGGACCTAAATCAAGCAAGTGGATCATGACGGCTAATGGGAAAGAAAATACAGTTACACGACCAAAGAAAAATAAGTAAGGGGGCCGACAAAATTGAAAAGTATAATTACACGACCAATGGTATTAATTCAGGTGAACCGACAAATAGATGTATAAAACGTCACAATAACTAAAACATGTAGGAATTAAATGAAAAGACATAGGGGACCGACATTAAACATACCGATACCTGGGAAAAAAAGAAAAGTTCAATAGAGAATCGAACTAGGTGGTGCAACAAACCAAAAAGACGGTTGTCAAAGTCCTTCATAAAGGATAAAATGACGCCATTCGTTATATAACTCGCTCGAGATGAAGAGGACCTTGACGGAAACAACGTGTCAAGCAAACGCCAGTTGGGAGTCCAAGCGTGACAGGATCTTCATAGTGTTGGAGAAGTTTGGAGAAAACAGGTTCGAGACCATGAAGGGTTTTGTGCTTCTACTATATATGCAAATACTTGTATGTGTACCTACGATTTTAAATTGGAAATAGTTTGAAACCTCAAAATCTCTCTCTTTGCATTAGACAAAATTTTTTAACAGTTTGAAGACCAACGCTACAATATACGCCGTAGGTAATAACACCATTGATAAATGCTAATCAATGCTGCCCTCATACACTTGGGTAGTTGTTGCTTTGACTTTGCCGATTGCACCGGCAAATTCGTGGCCACTTCAACAAAATCTTTGACAAGAAAAGTGTAAGGGCACTTTTCCGGGAAACCAAAACTTAGTTTTGTTACTTCGTTTTCTAGTACTACTTTTAGAGCGTTATGATGTAATGCAATGGAATCGTTACTTTAAATCGTATCGGATGTAGACGCGGGTGTAATTTGTGACAGTTGTTTACAAAACTTGCGATAATTGATGACGCTTACAAAATAACGACAGTTGTCAACGTCTACTGCATAGTGGCTTTTTGTGACATTGTAGATGTTTAGCCTTTGTGACATGTTGACGTCACGCTCACTTATGATAGTGTCGATATCACTAATTCCCAAACTTTCCGCCATGGTTTTCCGATTTTGATTGTCCGTTCTTTCTCACTCTACTTGCCATCAATATACGCCCAAAGACAGTAAAAAGTAATACTTTCCAAATATATTTCATTTGGGTCGTTTCTCATTGCAAAAATTGTGAGATAGACGCGACAATGGTAGAGGGAGGGAGAAAAAGGCGCCTTGACGAAATTTGCTTTTGACGAAATGGCATGCGTTGGTCGAGACCCCTCCACGGCCTCTGTACGAAAAGGGTGCACGGAAAAGAGTACGTACAAGCACGGAAAAAAGTACGTACAAGCTGTAAACGTGCAGTGGATTTTATTTTTTGTACTCCCCGCACAAAAAATTGTAAAAAACCTCCGACGCGTGCGACATCATCAGCCTCTTCGCTCACATCATGGAACTTTATTTAAAATCACCTCGCGAGGTGATTTTATATAAAGTTTGAAGATGAGATGGAAGGACGCGAAGGTGGGTTGAAACGCTCTAGACCTTATCGCTCTAGACGATAAACTGCAGTACATTTAAAGTTTTAAGGTAACACAACTTGTACGCTGGTAATTTCAATTTTTTGGTACGGATGTGGATTCTATAGTTGAGGGCTAAGTTATGGAGGAAAACAAACAAAAAATAACTCAAACTTTAGCACACGAGAAAGTGCCCTAAGGCGGAGACCGAAACTTTGCGTGTCGATCAATTGTGCCAACGGTAAACACGCCAAAATCGGTACGACAAGAAACGCTTGTGAAAACACTCTCTTCGACCTTCTCGTACGCGTAATTTGACAACAGGTCGAGAGAGAAAAAGCAAAAAAACGAACAGAACGTCCAATGTGGTTGGACCCGTTTTCGAAGTTAAAGAGCGATTTAAACACGTTGATATCAGTACGAACAAAAAGGTTTATGAAAATGCTTTTGACTACAGTACATCGCCAATTGCTATTAGCGTATTGAACACTAATTTGGTCTCGCTTTTTTTCCCAAATTCTTAAATAGCATAAATTATTCTGTTTTTTCCTTTACGCCATTTAGGGTTTTTTGTCCAATTAGCGTAAAAACGAAAGTACGTTGTCATTTAAATAGTGTGATGTACGGTAATTGTCAGACCGTACAAAATTGTACCTTTTTAAGTGAAAAAGTATAATTAATGAGTTTTAGTAACCGCGGACGGATGAAAATATGCGCTCTAAAAAGGGGATGAAATCGGGCTGTCAAATATCACGTTCGCACATATTCGTCCAACAACCACGTTTCGACTGTGTGAACGTACGATTTGTGTACGATTTGTCAATTTTTGTACAAGTACCTATATTACACCACCAATTGTTATTAGCGTTGTGTACACTAATTCCGTCCGGCTTTTTTTTATTTTTATTCTCCATTAGTGTAGTTCATTTTATTTTTTTCTTTATTTTATTTAGGGTTATTTTCAGTACGTTGTCTCTTAAATAGAGTTGTGTACGGTCAGTGTCAAACCGTACATAAATTTACTTTTTAAGTTAAAAATTACAATAAATTAGTTTTAGTAATCGCAGACGCATGAGAATGTGCGTTCTAAAAAGGAAAAAACACCAGGTCGTAAAAAATCCCGTTCCCACATATTCGTCCGACAACCGCGTTTCGACCGTGTGAATGTACGATTTGTCAGATTTTGTACGGAGACCTATATTAGTGTAAGCATGTTTGCGACCGACATTTTTTTTTTCAAAGATCCAAATTACCATAATCAAACAATTAGAATGTATGATTTTTTCCAAAATTTTCAAATTCTTAAATAGCGTACACCACTGTAATTATTATTATACGCTAATCAAACTCTCACGCTAATAACGATTGGCGGTGTAGTGTAAGCATGTTTGCGACCGACATATATTTTGTTCAAAGACCCAAATTAGCATTAGTAAACAATTAGAATGTATGCTTTTTTTGAAAATTTTCAAATTCCTAATTAGCGTAAATCACTGTAATTATTCCTATACGCTAAAGAAACCTGTACGCTAATAGCGATTGGCGGTGTACTGTACCTTTACGCGATATTTGACGACAAATAGAACGTGGAAAGGCCGGAAAACCAAGATCAGGATGGCATGGCCGAAGGTTCCAGGAGCATAGCGGCGAGTAAATTGAAAGCGCGTAGAAATTTACAAGTACTGTACTGTACAGTACGGTACAGTATTTTCCAGTTTTATCGACTGTCACGTGTAAGCCCGTCAGCGAATTATAGGGTACGCACTCTAACGTACGGAACACGGCGGACTTTTCCGTTCTTTCAGTTCTATGACTCCGCACGGAATGTCTCGAACGTTTTGAACACAGGCCTGAGTTCCTGGTGACCAAAGCATCTTGCAAAATCATTTGCATTAAACTGTCAGCCATGGCTTCCAACATCCTATCATAGTTTCTTTATTTATCTTTTTCCAAAGCCATTTTACGTCAGAAAGGCCATCACATAGAAATTTACTTCAGTAACTTCTGCGCGTCGCTCTTTATTTCTTTGAAGGTATTACGATTTCTAAATTTTGAAGGTGGCCATATTCTTGTTGTTTCTGGTTTGATCCATGTTTTTTTGCCTCTACTTTTTCCCTCTGGTGTCCGCGATGCATGCTATTTTTAATTTAAACGGAAATCCTGAAGTAATCAATATTTTTTTGGTAATTTGTGGTGTCAAGGTTGGTATGGTAGAGGTATACAGATATTGAAACTGGTGGTGTTTCAATCAATACACTGGAATTTTCAATATTGAAATATACTAATTCCTTTAGTAAACAATGGAACTTACATTGCTGAAATATAGTGCTTCCTTAATCCCTATACTGGAACATACAATATAGTGCTTCTTTAATCAAATACTGAAATTTGCAATATTGAAATACACCGATTCTGTTAGAAAATACTGGAACCGACAATGCTGAAATATAGTCATTCCTCAATCAATCAACTGGAATTTACAATTTACTTACTCTCCAGTTTATTATGCATGTTTACACACATCTATGTTTTTAACTTGGTAGCAAAATCATTTGGAACGGATGATGTAAAGCTGCATGACGTCATCAACGAATCATACTTATAGTAAACTTTTCCACAGCTGTAAGGTTTTTTACAGCTTTTCGATTATTTGTAAACAAGAGTAAATATGGATTATTGTTTAGGAAACCGAATCTGTATAACCACACTAGTTTCAGTGGCTCTGAAAATTACAAAATTACAATGTTTGTTGCATATTTTTTATTAATTCTTTTGTGATTTTTGATTGGTGACTTGCGTCACTATTTAGTTCAACCGGAAGCAAGATTAGCAGTAATTTCAATTTTAAAGTCTATGTTTTATCTTAAAAATCTGGAGATAGACTGTGCATAAATTGACCAAAAAAAGGTAAAAATATGTATAAGTAGTAATCCCATTTCAAGGTGTATTGTTTATCCTAAAACTAGGGAGATAATCTGTGGATAAACTGACAAAATATCGTAAAAATATGTGAAGTACACTTTTTGGCAGGGGAAGGGTATACTTGCAACATTCTATGATTTTGCATTCAATTGAGTCTTTTGAAGTGTAAATCAGACAGGAAGTTACGGAGGTAGTAAATACTGCTATGTCTCCCTTCTTCCCTTTACCTAGTAAGTACTGCTAGGTCTCTCTTCACCTCCCTTCCTGTTCTCCCTCGGTCTTAATCGTTTTCATTTTACTTGTCCTCTTCCGTTTTTAATGTGGACAACAGCAGATAGACGGGCTTTTGATTTAGATTTAAATTTTTGTCTTTCCACTGACACTGAGGTCTACCTATCTGTTTTCTATTGACAATTATCATCGATTTTGCACTGTTCTTGTGAACATTTGAAGTTGACATTTAGTCAACTATTGTGCTTTTAAAATATATGTTTCAAATTTTCTGAAGAGATGAACACCCTTTGATTGTTATAATTTTTTTTTGTTCAGATATTTTTTGAAGAGACGAATACCTTTTGATCTGTATGTATTTTTTGAATTTCTCTGTGTTGAATATTTGCTGAAGAGAGGAACACCTTTTTAATTTTTATTTATTCAATCAAAATATCTGTTTCAAATATTTTCTGAAGAAATGAACACCTTTTGAGTAATATTCATGTTTTTCAAATATTGAGTTTCAATTTTTCTTCAGTGATGAACACCTTTGATTTGTATGCATGTTATCAAAATGCCTTGTCCAAATATTTTCTGAAGAGATGAATACCCTTTGATTTGTATGTATTTTATGGTAATCTCTATTTTGAACGTTTGCCTAAGGGTGGAACACCTTTTTTTTTTATTCATTCAAAATCTCTGTTTCAAATGTTTGCCGATGTTGTTTATGAGTAAGTTTGGGAGTTACGAGTTAAAAGAACCTAATTTGTTTTCACAAATCAGAATTGGCAGAATCTTTTGTCAGAATTCAGTGTTTCGAGTGGATGCAGGTGTGATAAAGATTTTTCCAAACAAAATTTTACGTTTGTTGCAGTGATTTGCTAAGCCTGATCAAGGAGGAGAGATGAGCACATCAAGCCCTCAGAAGGTTAGTATTTTTTCTTTCATTTTTGTTATTTTCTTTATTATATATAAAAAAAGAGAGAGACGGGAAAGTCAGCTAGACAAAAGTGATTTCAAGTTAAGCAATATTATGTAGTAGGTATTTTCTTGTATACCTTTCATTGCTAATAGAGTTAGAGAATTTTTAGTATTATTGCAGATTTCATGTCAATAATGCTAATTCAGTGTTTGATGATGTCTCATTTCTGGCCACTCCTTCAGTTATTTCCACTATTTTATGATTTTTGGTCAAAATAACCCACGACTGAATAAATGTTCTTAACTCTTATAGTGATGAAAAACATAGTTTTTATTGACATTGAGTATTTAGTTTTATTAATGATGTCGAATAAGGAAAAAAAATGAGCTGCTTCTTTTTTGTGTTAAGATATCAAAAGTCCCTTCTTCCTGTCTCTCTCTTTCCCTCTCTTTCTCACTTCTTTGGATGCATTTAGATGCCCTTTGGCCTGTGATAGGCACCGTATATGGATGTATGTCTTTTTTCTCTCTCCATCCCTCCCCCTTTTTCTTCACTTTATTGATTCCCTTACTTTCTAATGGGTTCTTGAAGCAGTTGCACTGTCCTCATTAGCATTTTCCATACTTATCCAGCTAAAACCTTTCCTTCTTGGTATTTTGAGAGTTTTCTTAGGGTTTTCTAGGGTTTTTTTGGGTTTTTTTAGGGAATAGTATCATCCTGCTTATTTGGTAAACTTTTGCACGCTGTTAATGAGGACTAAGTTTCATTATTGTTTCAAAATTTGCGGCAGGCTTCAAGCAGAGAATTAATATATTAATATAATAAAATTATTTTTATATTATTATTATATATATATATATTTTTTTTTTTAATGGACATTGTTGACGTTAGGTGACGTTCTGTTCTACAACTTTCATTATGTTTCAAAATGTTACGGATTTCCTTCTTGTTTTATCCTTCCTTATTCTTGTTCCTTCTGTTTTCAAAATTTGCTATGCCTTTCTAGAATCTGTTCGGCTTCAAAAGACTAACGGAATGGCTTCCCTCCAACTGGCTTTCGCCTCTTCCCGATAATTTGCAAGGGTCCTTCTCCCTCTCCTCTCTCCCTCCCTCTCCCTCCTCCTCACCAAAAAAAAAAAAAAAGTTTTGACTTCATCTTTAAGATTTTGAGATCGATGATCCGATTGTTTATCCGATTTGATATTTTGCCTGATTTTTGCATAAAAGTAATGGTTGGTTAGTTGTTGGTGCTGTAATTTGAAATAAACTTCAGTTTCGTCACCCCAATTATTACCTATTAGGTGACCAAGGCTCTAGGTACTAGTTTTTATAATGATAAAAAAATAAATTTTGATTGAAACGCTTGTTACTATCTCAACCAAAATTTCCGAACCAAGAATAATATATAAAGTACCCAAAATTTCCCAACACAAATGTAAAAAGAAAACACAAACAAATGAAAACAACCAAAGCCAACCACCTAATAAACCCATACCAAATTGACAAAAGTTACAGTACAATGTAGTGGCGGTGTATGACAACAAACATGAAATAGTAGTAACAATGTTTCATATTTTTTTTTCTTAAACATGCGGACAAGGTTCATCCGTTCCAGGGATGTATCTGTTTGGCTGAAGTTCGGCACGACAGCATGTTTAGTTTTGTGAACATCAGTTGTGTTTTCAAAAAAGACAGATAGCACTATTCTTTTAACAAGAATATTGATGTACAGTACATACACTTCGAGTAGAATGATGGTCTTTGTGTGAGTTTGAATGTTGACTGGTGTGGCTATGAAACAGGTGGGTCATTGAATTACAAGGTGCTCCGGGAACTCTTTATTCACATGAGATTTTTCATTTGCAAGTTGATTTTCCTGAGCATTATCCAATGGAAGCTCCACAGGTGAGACCACCGTCATTCGCTTCCCTCTAGTTTTTATTTTTGTAACTTTTTTCTCTTCTTTGTTTGTGACCGGTTCACTTTCTTGTGTATACAGTATTCCACCAGATGTTTTACGAGTTGATTTACGTTTTTTTTTTGGTTTGGCAACTTTCAGTAACTATTCTTCCCATCACTATATTGTGTATGAATAACGGAGTTATTACAGCTTGGTCTTTGCTGTCGGTTTATAGTTATTCTCCCAAAATTGCAGTCCTTGAAACAATGATGTCTGTATTTCCCAATTTAATATGTGTTTTTCAAGAATCAACTTAGTTTTAGTTGATGCCAGGTTTTTAGGACGACTTCTCTTTTTTGGGAATATTTGTGGAGAGTTGATAGCGTTCAAATGAATGTTTATTCGGGTAGCCTGAACAAACAAAAAATGTGAAATACTTTGATATGGAACTTTTGTTCGGTCTTTAAACAAGTTCAAGTGCAAGACAAGACTGGGCAAGACAAAGCTGTAACCTGTGTTTTTTGGCCTTTTTCACAGGTCATCTTTGTACAGAACCCCCCTCTTCATCCACACATTTATAGCAACGGCCATATTTGTCTCGGTGAGGACATCAACCTGTCATCAACTGATATTTGTGCTTGAGAATTTCTCAAATGGCATCCATTAATGGCAGCACCTAGTTCTTACCTCCATTTAATATTCTGATACCAAATAGTGTTATGAACATTATTTCAATAGCATCTTAAGCTCGCACCATATTATATGACATAATGTTTTGGCAGCCAGACCCATACAATATCGCATGCTAAAAATAGCGAAGAACACAGCATCATAAGTTTACACCATATAATATGGCAGCATATTATTCTGAGCGTTCCATAGTATTCTGACAGTATCTTATGATAGCAGATATTCTGTATGACTCGTGGTCCCCGGCTATGACAGTGAGCTCCATCTGCATCAGTATACTTTCAATGCTTTCGAGTTCACCAGAGAAGGTAGCGTATATTCTTATTTTGCAAAATTTTCTTATTAATGTACAAATTTGTTTAGCAAAAATGGACGGCGGGTAACCTTTTATGGGCCAGTACAGACTACTACTATCGCCCATGATGGCCATTCTATTCGTGAAGCAACAAAGTTAAGATAGAGAGTGACAGTATTAAATGCACAATGAACGCAAGAAAACATAAAAAGGTTAAAGCACAAGGAATTGTTTATTCATATAACGAGCGATTCTTCAAATGTACAAATGGAGAGTGATTCAGTTCGAAATGGCAGTGGGTAATTTGTCAAACCCTGTTTTTCTTAACCGGAGATTCATTCAATAAGTTGTATAAGGGAAATAGATGCAAGCTTTGAGGGTCTGAAACAAAAGAATTTAATTGTCATTCATTTTCTTCCATTTTCTTTATGACAATGATATTGTGTGGATGTTAAACGCATATTTTTTTGTCGTTGGAAGATAAATTTACAAAGTATCTTCTTAAAATTTCCGTTTTCTGTATATTACAGGCAAGGCCTCCAGATAATGAACGGTACGTGAAGAATTGTAGGAACGGAAGGTCACCGAAGGAAACACGTTGGTGGTTTCACGACGATAAAGTGTGATTCTTAACAATTTTTTGCTATGATTTCCATACGACGATGGCTGTTTCGCAATGATAAAAAAATCTGTGATGATTTTTTAAGCGTTGTTTAAGTGTGATTTTAATTGGGTTCGAAGGGAGATCGAATTATTTCCAGCTTCTTTAGCTGGGAAATATTAGAAAACTGGGGGGGAACTCGTGGTAGTAAAGAATGTACAGCAAGTCGGAGGAATCGAGAGAGTGAGAGAGATGGGTAAATAATGATTTACAAATTGATGAGTGAGGAAAAAGACAAAACCACATTGTTGTCAGCTCCTAAAAAGTCACCTTCCATTTGGTCGTCAGTCTAAACTTCTTCTAATTCGGGAGACCAGCTTGAGGAAGAAGAGGGAGGAGGCGGGAGGAGGAGGAGGAGGAGGGGGAGGGGGACGAGGAGGAGGAGGATTGAAGGCCTTCTTTACAAATTCTATTATGGGTATGGCTGTAGGGTCTGTCTTTGGTACAGGTGATGGACCAAATTCAAAATTAGGAGTTTTTTGGAAGTAGAATATTGCGAAGGAAAAGTGCAGTTTTTTTCGTACTGCAAAATTTGTTTTTTAGTGACTTCCCATGTATACGTTTGGGCCTTCGTTCGACTTGTACTTTTCCTGAGATGGTATATTTTAACAGCCTGTATCCTCATCTAGTGTAAATCTAGGCCGTCCATTAAGTGTGATTTCTATGCAATGCATTTATAGTTCTCAAGTACAGAATTTTAGGCGATTTGTGGGAGACATTATATTTTGTGACTCAGAAATTGTCTGACAATTGAGAAAAAGGGGTCAGAATAAAACACGTTAAAATGTCTTTGATGTCTTGATATTCGACCTGTCTTCTTAAGGCTTCTGGTCGGTAATGCTTTGGATTTTTCTTTTTGTTCGTTGTAATCTTGGAGTATTCTCGAGTAACTATTTACGTTATGTTTGAATCTTGTGGAATTTAGTGTGGATTTAATCGTACTTCAAATGTGCAAAAAACAGTTTAAACCATCATAACTTAACCTTCTTTTTTTTACCTCATACTATGCATGTCCTATGCGGCTTTTTCAGAGTATAACACGCATGTGGTACTGGGAAACTTTATATAGCATTTCCAATAAATTTCGCACATTTGAATTATGAATTTTAAGTTGCGTTTATGAGTACCAGCTGATCCCCACAGGTGTGTTAACCAATTTCTTTTTAAACTTCTGTATGGTATTTTCTGCATGGGTTGTGTATTTTCTAAATGTATTTTCTAAGTGTACATGAGAGAAAGGAAATATGATTGTCTGGTTGAGACTATTCGCGTTTGGGATTTGGTGGGGAATGTGAACACTAGAACAATGAAGCCAACAGTAATTCAATGCTGGTTTTTGTAACTCTTGGACATTAAATAGTGTTGGTATTACAAAGTTTTTTTTTCTCTCAACACTATTCTGAATCGGTGGTCCAAAGTTGTTCGCGTTGTTGGAACTGAGACTAGAATCAATAACAATAATATTAGCCCAATGCTATTTAACTCTTAGTGCCAAAAAAGATTGGGGTAAATGGCTGTCCGGAGAATAGTACGGGACGCCCTTCACCTCCCTCTGTCCAGTATATGTGCCGATTCCACAGACATAGCTCCCTGGCACCTCCTCATGTTTTCTCTTTAGGTCTAGTCCTACCGGGTCATGGGGGTGCTAGCGGGGCTCGAGAGACTATGGCTAGATTTCGGCGTTTCATGCGAGGTGATTGGAGGGCCCTTCATGCCAAGCATGAGGATTGCGTTGCTAGTACCTCCTTCACCCCCCATGGTGCACCTAGGCCTTCGGATGTCCCATTCTCTTATCGACTGTTCATTTGGGCCGTGCTGGCGAGCTTTCCCGAACAGTTCGGGCCCTCCAACCATTGCTGCTCCTCGGTCTGTTGGGACTGTCGAGCTTCTCCGAGCTCTTCATCAACCGGCACTTACCCCTTTATTCCCCTCTATCCACACCTTTGAGCCGTCGGAGTGTTTTTTTCTGGGTCGCATGCTTTCATCAAAGCCCTTGCAACTTTCCCCCATCTTTCAGCAAGGGGTTCATCGGGCACTGTTTACGAGTTATTTTGCGATGTTTTTCCCCCTGAATCGGTGCGCTGGGTTTTTATATGCTTTCCCGAGTGTGTTCCTTCCTTGTCGGGGACAATGTCCCCTCTCGGATTTGTGATCTTCTCACGATCTCCCGCCTTGAGGCTGTCACCAAACCCTATGGGGGAATCGTCTGGTGGCCCTTGCCAGTTGCATCCACCTCCAGCCCGCCTCCCATGACTATTTTTCTCTTCACCAGTTTGGAGTGGCAACTCGTGGGGGTTGTGAGGATGTGGTCCATGGGATTCGAGCCTTGTTGGATGTCCATTCGGTTTAGGTCGATGTTACTAACGCATTTTATACAGTGGATAGGAAAGCCATTTTTACGGAGATTATAGTTTGTCAATGTTTTTATCGCATTTACTACGGTACATTGGAGTGCCATTTTTTCGGAGCTTATCTTACACCTTCTCCGATGTCCAGATATTTCCCATTGCGAGGGGCTTTGATTCTTTGAGCAGCAACCTCTCCTTTTCCGCTAATGGTGATTTGGTCCCACTTTCCTCTACAACCAACATCCGTCAAGGCAATCCTCTTGGGGGCTCTTTATTTGCCCTTGCTCATTATTGGGCTCTCCGCAATTCCGCGGCCACTTTCCCTTCTTGCCTTTTAATGTTTATTTAACATTTAATTATCATTTTATGTCGTTGCTACTGAGAACATCGCTTCCTCATGGCACATGCCCTCACATAGTACAATTATAGATCATGGACAACTTCCCTCATGCATAAGTAGTTGGGAAAGGGAATGAATACAAAAATAATTATCTTTATTCAAGATAGGAAAAGATAAAAAGATACAAAGAAAAAAAGGACAATATTTCACACATCAGGTCAAAGAAAAACCGGCGAAATTTCCAATAAAAACACACAAACGAAAAATGATGTTACACTGTTTCACCCATTTCGATAGCTTCTCAACATATTCAAAACATAAAAAAAAAAAAAACGTGCGTTTGTATAAAAACAATAACATACTGCCTCGTATATTAAAACAGAACATTAACTGCAAATTTCCTCTGGAAACTATTAAGTTAAACACACAGTAAAGCTATCCCACTTCCAGAAAGATTAGGAGTGTCTATCATTCAAAGCACATTTTTCCTTATGATGAACCTATACTACATACCACAAACATGAAATATATCTGTGCTGCGATACGTAACATGATAAGAAGGGAATGCCAAAAATATAGCTTTTTTTACCATGCTATCCTTTCTTTTTAACTATCATCAATTGCTTAAGTAATTCAACCTATTGTTTTAATAGTCTTTCAAAGACTAAAGAAACCACAGTATTGCCATACGAGCAGTTTTTTTTTTTACTAAATGGTCTCAGGGCAGAATTTTTTTCTTTGGTTCAGACTAAATAACTCTCATATCTGTACAATTCATTAGTAGCTTGTAACTTGTTTGCCAAGAGAGGGAGAGAAAGAGGGAGAGGGAGAAGCTGCAAAACATAAATCCATCGAACAAATGCAGACGAAATTGCCTAGCGGTCTATTTAATGATATATAACCCATTTTTTACTCACCACGACTTTTTTCTTCTCCTAATTATAACTTCTTTCCAGCCACCAAAACATTTGTTCTTTTACTGGTCGTGCCCTGATCGCAGCCCTAATGACCACCTAAGATGTGGTATCCAGCATCTGTCGATATTGGGCAAGATCCTGTGAAGGCAATAAAAAATCGCATGCCAATAATTAGCAAGACTTATCAGGGAAAATTTTATGATATTTGAAACAAGGGCAAAAACAGGCTGCGACATTCGGTACAGACCCAAAAAACAAAAAAAAAAAAAAACAAGTGCATTGTACAATACAAAAGGAA
Organism: Zygnema cylindricum; assembly: GCA_037447655.1. NCBI lineage: Eukaryota > Viridiplantae > Streptophyta > Zygnematophyceae > Zygnematales > Zygnemataceae > Zygnema > Zygnema cylindricum. The sequence goes on along the minus strand of JBBHKE010002164.1, from coordinate 794 downwards.
ATCACTGCAGTGATTACATCTTAGTAAGTGGCATTCGAAAAAAAAAATCGGCACATACATTGCCGTGCCCTCTCATTTGTTGACAGTGGTAGATATTTCACACCAATTGGAAGTTTTGACATTTGCGGACCTAGATCACGTAACAGTGAACCATCACGAAATAATTTCGTATGGTGGTAAAGGTATATGTAAATCGTACTTACGTACCTTTTACTGTATCATTACATTTTACTGTATCATCGAAACAGTTCAAATGTTCAACTATTTATTGATCAAATGGTAGTGAAAAAAATCATAAGAAGTATAGTTATTCCAGATATAATTTTAAATATACATTTAGTTCTCTAATTTCCGGCATTCTTATTATTTCTACTATTGTTGCGTATCGTAGCGTCTGATAGCACAGTAACTTGGCAGTGACCCAACCAAGTTCTCTGGGAAGCATATAATCCAAATAAAAATAAAAACAAAAATAAAAATCAATACATGCATCACTATTTACTTCAATCTTCCTTACTGACACCCCCGGATTCGATATATGTGATATTAATCACCGACTCCAAATCCACTCAAAAACATCAGGAGTTTATATTATTCGTGTCATTATTCATGGACTCTGGATCCACTCGCAAAAAATAAAATTCAATACTGTATGTGACATTATTCACTGAATATGGTTCTTACCGATGTCAGGGCAAAGACTCCAGTGATGGAAGGACCCAAAGGAGAACCTCGTCGAGAAAATTCCCCATCTTTAGCAACATAGAGCATGGGAATTCCAGTAGAAAGTTCCA
>JBBHKE010002163.1:184316-197324 GCA_037447655.1 Zygnema cylindricum | reverse complement strand
TTTTCATCGCATCCTCTAAAAGTTCTAAAAAGTCTTCGAAATCGGTACGAGTCCGTTGATAAATTTTATCCGGTTTCAAACGGGACTTACTGAGACGATTGAAGAAAATGTTGTAGTAAAGTTGGTTTTTGTGTCTCCTTTGTCTTACAATTTTGTCGAAATAACAGGAGAGAGTCCGGCTCCACGGGTTTCTGACGAATACGAACCGATAAGAGCTCGGATTAGTCACAATTTTTATCGCTTCAGCCTCGGTGAAGTTGAATGCGAGAATCTTGATTCCGCTAAAGGCTGCATAAACAAGAAAGGAAAAAAAAAGAGAGAAGAAAAAAAAAAAGAACATCCCAAAGTAAGAAAAAAATAGGAAACAAAAACTGTTAGCTCACCATCGCTTAAACAGTTACTGCCAAATTAAACGGCATCAGAAAAAACCGAATCAGAAAAAAGGATGAATCAGAGAAAGATCGCATCAGGAAAAAAACCAAACAGGAAAACACCCAATCAGAAAAAAACATTAGAAAAAAAAAAACGAATCAGAAAAAAAACTGAATCGGGAAAAACAGAATCAAAAATAACCAAATCAGAAAAAACAAAATCAGAATAACCAAATCAGGAATCTGGGAGAGGAAAAAGAGAAAAAAGAGAGAAAATAATAGTAAACAAACAAACAAAAAAAAAAAAAACACTAAAAGCAATTCCATAACTTTGAGCTGTTTTCCTCACCTGGATCGTGAATCTTGTAGGATTCTAATGTAGAAAAATCTGCAAAAGAAAAAAAAAACACACCCAATCACCACCCCCGAAAGAAACGTCAGTTTTAACACTAGTTCAGTCCATAAAAACTGTTTCAAAATGAAGACGAATCTGCTCACAAATTTAACAATTTTACAAAACAGTACAGATTTGATTTTTAATTTGAAATTAGTTGTTTTATAAGACAAGAGTTTCTGAAAATAGTTATTTATAAAGTATTAAACCCACCAGGCAATCCTTCGAGTCGTCGCATCCAGAGACGAATTGCAGTACAAGCCACTTTGGGAATACTACAATATAAAAGAGACCGTTTTTCTGAACCCCGGCCTCTCCCAACAAAAACAAACCAATCAGATTCGACTACCTGCGATTCAAATTATTTCAATCAACAATCGTATTAAAAAAAAAAATCTAATTTCTTTTATCAATGTGCATTCATGAACCACAACCTCCAAAGTACCACCGAAAAATTTTATTACACGAGGAAAAATTGATTAATTTCAAAGACAAAAAATGAATTAATTAAACAACGTTTTACCAAGTAATAACCTCATGTACACGAGAAACGCAAAATAAAACGATCGACAGATGATTAGTAACGAATACAGGGGAGGAGGAGAGGGAGAAAACAAGGAAGAGGGAGAGGGAGAGGGAGAGGGAGAAGCAGAAGGAGAGGAAGAGAGAGAGGAGCAACGGCGGAAGACCTTGAGGGCGAGGGAGAGGGAGTGGGAGAGGGCAAGGGAGAAAGAGAGAACTCGTGTGAAAGTGAGTGCGAGAGAGAGAGAGAGGGAGAGTGTGTGTGTGTGTGTGTGTGTGTGTGTGTGTGTTTGTGTTTGTGTGTGTGAGAGAGAGGAGAGGGAGAGAGAGCGAGAGAAAAAGCGAGTACAAGAGAGGGAGACAGAGAGAGGGAGAGAGAGCACAATTGATGTACTCACCGTTCACGTAAGTCCACCTAGCCCACTCCTGGCTGATAATCATCGGCAGCGGCGGCCTATCTTCAAGTGCCATCTGGCGCTGAAACTTGCTCCGATATCTCGCCCCCGCCTGCGCCATAACATAGTCGGCGGCGCCGGAACGTTTCAAAAAAAGGAGAGTCCTTGAGGAACTAAGGGCGATAAGTTCTGCCAGCTGTCGCCTCGTGCACGCAACAAGTGCGCGCCGCTGTCGACCAGTGGTCAAGACTTGATTTGGGGAAGCGAATCCCTCCGACAAATGGGAACATAAGAACTGCACCGGCCCCTCGACAGGAGCAAAAATTGTTACCGACATTCGAGAGTCGCTAATTATGAAGAAAAAGAGGACGAACATAGAGAAAATAAGAGAGATTTTATTTTCTAACAGTCTTCCAATTGCAGACAAGATTTTGACAGACCATCACCACGATGACGACGATAACAATGACAACGACAGATGACATGACATGACGACATTGTGATGTCGGAAAAGTAAGCGTTGGTTTTTCCTTTTTTACCCTTAACTGAGGATCAGAAAAACGGAGGGTCCGCAAAACTCTAGCTTCATGTACGGCCCGCACGACCTCCTGAACCGCTTCCTCACCTCCTCCTCCAATGAAAAACTGCACTTTTGGATCCCCGAGGACTTCCATGACCATGGCTCGAACTATATTCTCGCCAGCTGTCGCATTTCTCGTCACATTTGACACCTCCGAAATAGCCAACCAATCAGTCGAGACTGACGGCGTCTTTTTTACCATATTTTGTGTGGATCGTGAGGAATTAAATAGAGGGAGAGGTTGGGCGTACGTTTTTCTCGTTTGCAGGAAAACTCCCACAGTGCTGGCTAGGTCTGACTCCCTGACAAGTGGCAGGAGCGCCATGACTCTGGCTGAGGGCTTGAGCTGAGAAAAACAGACATTGATATTTCTCCGAGCTATGGAGGAAGTAACAGGAGACAGTAACTGACAAATAGAAACAGTTTCATGAACATAGAAAGAAGACGGAAAACTCATGGCTTTGACTAACTGACTCATAGATTCCGTGGTGTCCCAAACGTTGTCAAACGCGTCGTTACATGCTCCAACCTTTCCGTTATTCAGAAAATCGTTGCCCTTTACAGCTTCAGTCCACAGTTTCCAGGAAGGTCCGACAAATCGTCTTCGTTTTAAATCGAGAGTGACATTAAAATCCAGTTCCTTGCTATCAAAAAGCTCGTCAAATCTAGTAGCAGGAAGCCACGTGTCTGACCGCCATATGATGCGTAGACTTAGTCCTGCGCGACGTGACAGCGTTTTGGCCGTACAAATTTCCTGAATGCGGCTGCCGAGATCGCCTTTGCTTACAAGAATTGCAACCGTTGGATCCACTTGCTTCAAGAAGATGCTATTTGCACACGTGGCGGACATTGCTGCCAGCATCATCCACACGTGTGGCAGATGCTTCCAGCTGAAAGTCACTGCCACAGCCATGGAGGAGACGACTACAGAGTAGTCAGTAAGGGAGAGAGAGTGTTATAGAGAGGAAGCTTTCCATTCAGTATGCGCAAACAAGCGCTGCTATTTGACTCCATAAAAGACAAAAAAGAAACTGGAGGAACATCAAAGAAAAATGCGACGTCAATCAACCCAGGGACGGCTAGATTTGATTCAGCAGACGTTAAAGACTGCTGTACTTATTTTTGTACTTATTTCCGTATTCCATTCCCAGGGCGTAGCTCCACCGGCTGCTTCTCGTTCAAGATTGGTGCCATATACTGTTCCATACCACGACAGGCCATAAACATTTTTCGGGCAGTCGAAGTACTTTTTCTCATCAAAAGTTTTCCGATATATAATCGTACATCATGATCGAAGGATGAGACCGCGTTACAGTACTGTACCTTTCAATTGCTTGCGTCAGAAAAAAGATCCAACGGTCAATCGTAAAGTTACGCCTTTAACCCCCCGAAAATGTTGAGAGGCGGTCAACTGTCTTGTTGTCCTGTAGGCTGTAGGTTAAAATATACCCTAAATTGTGTGGCGTACGGTCATTTAGGTTCGACTGGAGATATTCTGGTTAGGTGATATTCGAAATTCCGTACGATATATAACCGATTACTGCATACTCCAGAGGGGGGTGCTATGAGAGGGAGGTATCGTATCATTAAATAGCACATAGCTGGTCACTTGGCTTGTAGAGGACTGAAGATAGCCTGACCGTTCATCATCTCGCGAGGATCTTTTAATTTGTTATGACGACCGCCAATCAGACACTTCCCAGAGACAGGCGTATTCCGGGCTTTCATGCCTATTTCTGGACCGTCCGATTAGCCACGATTCGTACGCAATAACTTATTCCGACGCGTCGGAAGTTTTCCTTACAAAACCTTGAACGAATTTTCAATTTTGGATTTACCGGCTGCACCAGTTCCTTGCCACGTGCCCCGCGCAATGCTTTTCTGACAAACTGATACGACAACGTATCTTAACCAAAACTGGTCTGGTACGATATGATTGCGAACCGATATCAGATCGACTCAGTAATGTATTCTTCGAATGAAAGGTTTAACTTGTGCATCAAAACAAAGAATACGCGTTGAATTGAAAAAAAAATCATTCGTCGACGTGATTGGATGGAAAACTTTTGACACATGGCATCTCCAAAACAAAGGACAGACAGGAAATTAACGAAACCGTTCTGAACCAGTCAGAGTTTTGTAACCGTGATTAGCGTATTTTTTCGTGCGTATTCTTGACGTCCTCGACGCCTATGAAAACACGTTGTGACAACTGTAACTCGAAACATTAACCGACAAACCGCAGCAGGTCGTTTTCCGTGTGACGACACTTTTGACGGGAAAATTGCAGAACTAATCTATATACTGTACTTTACACTTGCCTTTCGTTCAACTTTTGTTTGACTCACCGGTAGCCATTATCATCGAACCGTATTTTGACAGTTTTCGAGATAGCGCATCAAGCGACTGTACGGTCCGGTCGTAAAGACTGTCAATTCACGACCTTTGCCCGCCGATAAAAGATCGTCCGCAGAAATGTTCGACTACAAAATCCAATCTGCTACACCGTGAATCGTTACTACTGTAGCGTTTACAAATTATTAGTGACAATAATTAATTAGTGTTATAAATACTAATTTGGGTATTGCAAAAATTTAAAAAAAAATGTTTAATTGTAGTTTCTCCATAACGCTGAATTAGGTACACCGGATCTGTCGTCATTATATAAACAGTAAAATAGGTAAAAGTACAGAATCTGACAATTCGTACAACGTCGCGTCCTTTTACTATAATTAATCCATAATTATAATTTAAGTTTGCGAACGCGTTTGTCGCAAACTTGACTCCACATTTATTCTAAGCGCAGTTCTGTATGCAACCGATATAAGTTAGCTACTATTTCTGTACGATTTTCGGTAACGAAGTACAGTGTTGTACAAACAAACACCTTCCGTACACCACACTATTCATAAAATATGTACGGTATGACCGTTAACGCAAATTTACAAGAACCGTAATTAACGTCAAGGAAAAATTAGATTTATGAATTGTATTTCAGGTATCAATGTCAAAATTTAGGGGTGCCGATACAGAGTACATAAGGCTAATAACGATTCACTGTGTACTGTGTGTACTGTACAGTAGTGGCTACCGTACTGTACTGTAATTTCCGTACAAGTACAAGCTGTACAGAATATATTCTTAATCCGTTAAATGTCAACCTAGTGGAACGGGAACAAATATCTTTTAGCTCGGTGTGCGTAAAAAGGACCAATGAATATATCAATATTCGATAAATTTTATAAGGATAAAACCATAATTGTACTTCTATTACCACAAACGGTGAAAACTGGTAATCATCCGGTGTACTGTACTGCCATACCTGATTTGTCAGTTGTTGAATCAATACGTCATAATTGTTCGAATCGTGCTATTTTTCATTTTTCCCAATTTTTACTTATAATTTGTGACTTTTGAAAAAATCGCAAAAAAACGCGATGTACTTTATGTCTAGTAAACTGAACGGACAATTTATGGAAAATGTTCGGTATTTTACGGTAACTATACGGTTTTGTACGGAAATATACAAACTTTGACGAAAAGATACGTTGCACTTTGTAGTATTTTCTGTCCGGTAAACTGAACACAAATTTTACGGAAAATGTACGAAATTGTACCAGAAGTGTACGGTAAATGACGAAAAGAGGCATAAATTGTACGGAAATTGTACAAAGTGCGGTACATCTAAAATTCATTTTTTTTACAGGTACGGAATCGTACGGATTCACAATCACTAACGATATTTTCAAATCGACATCTCCGATTTCTACGTATTATTCGCGCGTTTGAATCGTGAGTAAAATACAATGCGATACGTTTGTAACCGATTAAAACGAACGAACAATGTTTCGTACGTTTGACTGCCTCTATTTAGAATAGTTAGACTGGCGGGGGGTTAGCGTTTCCGGTCGGTTCTGTACCAGTCGTACGACACTTCAAACATATTATTATCGAGAGCGAAGTATAAGGGTATGTCCCCATGTGCATACGCAAGGATGTTTTTCTGTCATTTTACAGTAAAACTTAGCGTGGTACTCCCTAAGTTGCAACCGCACGAAAGAATCACAAATTTGTTTTGCGTCACCCTCGAACTTAAGATGTACGAAAATTTTTCGTCTTGTGTTTTTCAACCCACGGCCACGACAAAAAACGTCATCTTCAAACTTTTATTCAAAACACATCAGCGATGTGTTTTAAAACTAGGTATTTACGATAAACAAATAGAACCACATGTTCGCACATGCCGTAATGTTAAAAAAAAATCAATCGATTTCCAACGACAAAGAAAAGTACAAAATTCACTATGTTATGTCCGTTTGCGTAAAGTACGACGACAAAAAGTACACAATTTGTTTTGTTTTGTCCGTTTTCGCTCGGTACAAAAAAACAATTTTGAAAGGGTCTTTGAATTCTAATGCCATTTCAAGTCGAGCGGACAGGAGACGCAAAGGCAAAGCACACCTTCTTCAAATCGTGGAACGGCACAAGCTGTAAAGCGGAACGTCTAAATGTCACGGTAAAACATGCGACGTGACAAGCAGTTCAAAAATATAACATGCGACAACACAGATTGTAGACGCTGACAACCGTCACAAGAATTGTCGACGTACATAATAGGCACAAACGTAAGTAAAAATTTCGTTCTTACTCATGGGGACACTTGAAAATCGGGTCTGGCGGATCCACGCTAAAATACAAAGTAGTTCGCTAAGTTATAAGTACATGGGGACATACCCTAAAATGTTTGTGATTTTCAGCCGTAATCTACGCGAACCAAAAATTAGGTCGAACTGGTACATGGCAATCTACTTGCGACGACAACAAAATTTTTGACCACAAAATTTTTACTTTCCGTGCAATTTTGCGTACTTTAATTGAAAGCGCACAAATATAGCGTTAATATTGGCACAAGCTATTTTTGCCTTTCTTATTTTGCTATTTTCGCCTACATGTACTCGTACACGTAACCGTACGATTTTCTTATGTTTCTCGTATGCAAAAGTATTCGAGGCGTAAAAAAGTTGTCGGTGTTTGACTGTTAGAACATAGATTTACTATACGAGACAGAAAAAAAATAAAATATCGGTGTGGGCGGTGGTAATGTACTGAAGTACAGGTACTTAACCGATTCGTACGGCACAACAGCTCGTGCGTGCCACTTTTGTTGTGAGGCTTCGACAGACGACAACAGTCATCCATGTTAGGAAATCCTGTAAAATCGAACGGTTTTGATGTATATATGAAACAGTCCGTTCATTGAACCTTGTCGTCGTTTGTCAGTTCCCCTCCGCATACCGTAAACCTTTGTCCGAACAGCGTTAATATTATTATTCGTTCTTGAATATTATAAATCTTTCTACTACTATATACGGGAAACTCGTATGGTTGTTGTGTAAATACTACACCGCCAATCGTTATTAGCGTGTAATTTTTTTAGCGTATAAAAATAATTACCGTAGTGTACGCTATTTAAGAATTTAAAATTTTTGGAAAAAATCATACATTCTAATTGTTTGGTTATGGTAATTTGGATCTTAGAAAAAAAAATGTCGGTCGCAAACATGCTTACACTAATATAGGTCTCCGTACATAATCTGACAAATCGTACACAAATCGTGCATTCACACGGTCGAAACGTGGCTGTCGGACGAATATGTGCGAGCGGGATTTTTTACGACCGGTTTTTTTTTCCTTTTTAGAACGCACATTCTCATGCGTCCGCGGTTACTAAAACTAATTTATTGTAGTTCTGAACTTAAAAAGGTACATTTATGTACGGTCTGAAGCCCAGTACCACTTATTTAAGAGACACGTGCTTGAAAATAACCCTAAATAGAATAAAGAAAATAGAATGAACTACGCTAATGGAGAATAATAAAAAAAGCGGGAAATTAGGTACAAAGCTAATAACGATTACGAGGTGTATATATAGTAACGTATGTATATCAGCATCCTTTTTGATTTTTATCCATAGCCTCTATGTACCTTTTTTGACCTACCGACAATCGATATATACTCCTACACTCTATAAGTACAATTCCGTTACCCAAACTATTTAGTAAAGTATAGTACTGTAGTTCCCTACTTTAGGGTACGGGTTCGATTGTGAAATCAAAAAATCAAAGCACCTCTGGGATACATCGGCAATAACTCCGATCCAAATATCGACATCCCTCACCGATATCAACAATAAGTTACCGGATTCTACGATTTATGGCAATAGGAAATGTACCGATGCACAATACTACAGTACAGTACAGTACAGTACTGTACAGTACACCGTGAATCGTTATTAGCCTTTTGTACGCTATATCGACACCCCAAAATTTTGACATTGATACCTTAAATATAATAAACTACACTATTTAAAGACGTGGACCATAATCTGCCACGTATCCTGGTACTAAATTAGAATGAATGACGCTAATTTTTTCTTTACACTAATAATTTCTATACGCGAATAACGATTCAAGGTGTACTGTACAGTACTAGGATACAGAAGGCGAAAATAGTAGGCGGCAGAAAAAGTCGAAAATAGTACACCGCGCATCGTTATTAGTGTCAAGGTCACTAATTTGGGTTCTTAAAATTTTGATTTTTTTCCAAAAATAGAATACGTGATTTTAATTTTTCCTTGACGTTAATTGAGGTTCTGTACAAATTAGCGTATTGAACGAAAGTACAATAATATGTAAATAGTGTGGTGTACGGTCGATGTCAGACCGTACATAAATGTACCTTTTAGTTGAAAATTTTACAAAATTGAATTAAATCGGACGCGTTACAATAGGAACGTCGCGCTTCATAAAACGGGATTGGTCCGACATGTAAATAAGTCCCATATGCATTTGGATATTTAAATTTCACTACGGTGTACTGATAATCCATATTTTGTACGGATACATATATAATGTGTATATTCGCATTAAAATTTACCTCCATTTTGTTCCAAATTAGCGCTTAATCTGAATTAGAATAAACCTTTTTTTTTTAATTTTCAAATTCTTAATTAGCGTCAATGACGATATATTTACTTACACACTATTTAAACTTTGACACTAATAACGATGCGCGGTGTAGTCTTGTGTATCGGTAGCCTTTTACCGATATCCAATATGTAACTTTAACCGACCTACCGATAATCGATATTTATCGGTCCATACTTCCTAGATGCAGGTTTAGATTCGCGTTAAAGTACTGCGTACTCTCGGGCGTGAAAAAATAAATCGAAACACCTCATCAACTACAAAATATAGTGTGTCAATTGTAGAACCTTTCAGTTGAAAGATATCTGATCATGGATTAGGATTTCACTTTTTCTCGATTCACGAAGCAAAGAGCGTCGAATAATTCATATTTTCTAATTCACAAAATTTCGACCTAACTTCAAAGCCGTTCAAAAGAGACGATCTGCATTAGATATGACCATCCGCTTCTCAAAGAACTCGGAAATTTTCTCTCAGGACAACCTAGGCATGAATCGATTTCACTATTCACGACAAATTGAATTTTGCAATTGAAATTTTGTGGATTTTATCCAATTTTAATCCGACATGGATTTTTGTGTGTTTTCTCCTTCTTCAATCCTATTCCAAATTCAGCAAATGCGAGCTCTGAAAACGATATTCGTGCAAGCGTCTTATCATACTCCTCTTTGTATAATTAATTAATGAATTAATTAATTAATTAATTATGTTTATATAACATAGAGTGACATTGAATTTACGCTTCTGTTGAAACGTTTTCCTGGCCCTTTCTAATTAACCATCCAGCCTTGATCCACATTCATTTGCAGCAAATCAACGTTCAAAAGAAAGGGTTTTGAAATACCTTTCAAATGGTTCTACGATTGTCGAGTTCCGTCGAATATTCGTTTAGCAACGGCGTTCGGAAAACGCCAGTTTTCGCCTGCTTCGCAATCCCGTTCCTTCCTCCGTTTTCCGAAAGGTTTGGAAACTTTTCGGGCTGCCCGAGATCTCCGGGCAGAAATACGGAAAAGTACAGAAATCTTCACAAACGGACCAACCAGTAAAATAAAGTTAAAATCCTTTCATCAGACTTTTTAATGAAGAGGTCAATCTCCAGTATAGTGTTTAACAATAAACGACAAATTTAAACAAATCAAGTCTTTTTTGCAAAAATTGAGATGGCAAAACCATCCGTGTACAAAAGGGATAAAACTGAAAAAAACATTTGGAGACTACAATAGTCACAGGAAAGTACAGTCCTGTAGCTACGCCTAAAAAATGAAACGGAACAAAACATTACTACAGTGCTGTGGCAAATCAAAACGAAACACTCAAGCGTGCAATTAGCATTTATGGTTTACCATATACGACGAAACCGAGGTCACGGGCCATTGCATGACGTCCACGTGGAACAATACACTGAAGCCACGTAAGCGAGTACGTACTATCTCATGGATGGACGCGCGCCCCCGACCTGGGTCCTGACTCCGCAACCATGTGGAGTGCACTTACGACACACCACTCTCCCTACTTCCCCAAACAAGGCTCTATTAGTAGATTGCACGTATGGATCATCCATGGCAGTTTCACCGATCATGCCACGTGTTATATCGACAATTCAGCGTGCAGCATCGACGGTAATCCTACATAAAAGCGAATTGAGCGGCAATCACGATGTAATCAAAAGTAATAAATCAGCATCAGATAAAGGAAGGGAATCTTTATTTATTGTATGGGCAGAAAGAATCGACTAAGTTGTACCGCGACCATCGTCGCTTAACCTAAAACTAAACACTGACTACTAAGCGCCAGCATAAGAGAGAAAAGAAAAATAAAATCAAGAATTTCCATTATATCAGCCTCGACACAGCTGCTCCATTCTAAGGTGAAAGAGAGATTCCGAAACTATGAATCTGCAGGTAGCTTTACAATTACTTCATTTTGCATCAACGTCCAGCAATCCAGATGAAGCCTCCACGAGATTCCACCTAGCTTGTAACTTCACCAGCTTGTTCCCATGGGTTGCAAATCTGCAATCACTTTCCGACCATCGCAGCACAGTACAGTACAGTAAAGTACTGTATTTTTTGCAAAACCCTAAAGGTTGACTTTACATCGTGGAGTATTCCAGCTAAATTGTCGGTCGTCGTACGATTTGTTTCGTTCGAGATTTTGTAAATGTGACCAGGTGCGAGCTGACCCGTACAAATCGCTTTGCATAAGAGTATCTTGCACCGACGCTTTTGCATGTACGGATCTCTCTCTCGGTCTCTCAACAAACGAAATTTTAACTTTGCCGCTGGTGACGTAAGCGGCATGAACCAGTGAAGTGACACGCGGAAGCCTAAGAGGTCTAACTTTTTGTCTGACGTGTGGATGGCACGCAATGATCGCGGTTTCATTAGTCTTCTTGTTTGTTCGCCGACCGTCGAACGTCATCTGTTTCTATGTAGTCATGGTAAGAGCGTGTTCCACGTGTTTATACAGTAGCGCGGGATCGCCAGTTCTATCGATTTTCATTTGAAGATTCCGGTAAGTTCCATGTAAAGGTGCTGACGTTTCATATGTGGTTTTCTAGGCGTAGTGTTATTCAACTTAAAAACAGCATAACTGCCGACCAAATATACACAAAAAACAACCATTAACTTACGACATGACCAACCACCACACAACTTTACATCGTTTTACCTTTACTTTAGTTCTTAAATATCAACTCATGAGGACCCGTCATAGTCAAATATTAATCGAGCAGCCAGAATCTTCTTAATCGACTCCTAATCAACCCGACAGAATCTTCCTAATCGACCACCCGAATCTTCCTAATCAACCCAAACCCTAAAACATAGGGCTGGTTGGGCCCTGAGGCCGTAGAACAGTGCGCACAAACGTGAACAAAATTACAAAACTTATCTAGTTCGAGCTATAAAGTTATAAAATTGATTAGTTCGTACTTTATGAATATATGATGACAACGAAACAGTACTCCCTACAACTGTACAACAGTAAGCAACCACGACTGTACAGTGTACACCATGACTCGCTTTTAGTCTTGATGTTTCTTTCGCCCACTTAAAGTATCCCGCCTGCACAACTTAGCGGATTGTTAATCCGACGGTTGCGAAAGAAAAGCACGATTCTCACCTTCCAATTGGCCGTCTCCAAGCGAAAATTGAACAAGTGTGACTGAGAAAATATTATTGAAGTTCCGAAAAATTTCAAAAATATTTCCACACTAAAGACGAAGTGTACTCCGGTTGGCGGTTGCTCACGCGAAGGTGTTACATTCCGTACCGCTAATGGTGTGGACATACTCATCGCCACCTATAAAATTTTCGCACCCTGTCGGTTTTCAACTGATACACCGCCAATCGGAAGTAGAGAATCATGCCATTCGATCGTAACCGTCAGATTATAAATCAGACAGGTGTGTGTACAAAGAAATTATGTTATAAGTCGCGAAAAAAACTTGTACTCAAAGCCGTACACGGTGTACTGTCACGGCTCCTCTCTCGTCGGTTAAACCCTAATCTCTATGCCATTTTCCCTCTCCTGCTCTCCCTCCTTTTCTCCGTTTCCCTCCTTCCCTCCCTCCCTCCCTCCCTCCCTCCCCTGCTGCCCTTTTTCTCTCTCTATCCTTCCCTCTCCTCTCCTCTCCTCTCCTCTAAGTGAGGGACTAAAGGAGATGGAGGGGGGGTAGATTCGGCGAGATGGAAGGAGAGGGGAAGGGAGGGACGGAGAGCTTACCGTACTAAGAGATGAAGGCTAACCGCCACATAGG
>JBBHKE010002163.1:149014-181176 GCA_037447655.1 Zygnema cylindricum | reverse complement strand
TCCCTCTCTCCCCCCCTATTTATCACCTTCTCTCTCTCTCTCTCTCTCTCACTCTCTCTCTCTCTCCCTCTCTCTCTCTCTCCCCTTATTCTTCTCTCTCCTTTTCGTTCCCTCCCCCCCTCTCCCTCTCTCTCTCACAAACACATACAGAAACACTTAATCTTCATCAATATATCCGAACACTCTAAAAGTCCGATCAAACCTCCCAATCTGTCGCAATTTGTCCCTTCCTATCTTAACCTCTTTAATTTTTTATCGTTTTTCTATTTTTTTGGTTGCATGGTTATCACTCAATTTCTAGATAACATTTCGGAGAACGTGATGCGGGATCCATGGGTTTCGAACGCGAAAAATATAGAGGAGCTTTTAATCCATAGTCCATAAGGTCTACGCAGAATTCCTCCTTCTATGACTTCTAGTCTTGTTGTTGCCTTCCATAGTCCGCCACCAAAAAGCGTCACAAGCCCTATAACCCGTCGCCGACTGTCCACTAAAACACATTCTCTATCTGCGTAGAAAAAAACGATTCTCACAAACCGCAATGACCTTGGCGAAACTGTGGAGGTGTCGATGGAAATGAAAATCGTAACCTTAGAATAAAAGTGAAAAATATGACATGTTCGAAATGGAATCTCTAAACGAAGTGAAGATGCAAGAGTTTATACAAAGTTCGGAGATTAGTAAGAAAGCAAAATTCGGAAACAGGGTCGAGAAATGGGAACAAATATTAAAAACAATAAAAGACATGGGTGTCAAAGGACGTGGAACACCTCCGAAAAAAATGGAACAACCTTAAAAAAGATTCAAAAAATATGAGATTATGGAGGTAAGAGTTGTGCCCAATCGTATTTTGGCATACAACGAAATGAAATAACAAATAATGGGCTTCTCAGAACTTTTCCAAAATCATTGTTCGACAAAATGGAATTATGGTTACTAGGGATGCCGTGAATCCCAGGTTGACTCGGGACACAGGTGATCAACAACCAAAGTCGGGTGGACCTTAAGAAGAGAAAGTGGATTAAGTAATTTAAAAAGTAACCTGAATGGACGGAGTGTTATGGTCCGTTACATCAGTGAGGACACAAGTTTTTCGAAAAATTGCGGCGATGAAAAAAACGGAGGTGACAATAACAACAAAAGCAAAAACAAAGACAACAATAATGAGGAAAAGGTTACCTGGCCAAAGTCCCCTACCGAAAGTGATAAATCCACAACCACTCAAAAACGCAAACGAGACGGGTGCAAGGTTTGGGTTGGGGCTCTTTACATTTGGTGAAAAAACTTGGAGAAATGTTGAAAGAAACAAACAAAGAGAAACATAGATTACATAGAGTTTCTTGGATCGGTCGAAAATACACTAAACCGAATTGTAAATTAATTGATGTCATCCATTATTGCAACCACCGATAAAATACTAAAAAACTAATTCTTCGTAAACTATATTTTGAGGAATTTTTACAGTTTGAAAAGCTAAGTAATACTAAAAAACTAATTATTCGTAAACTTTATTTCGATGAATTTTTACAAGTAGAAAAGCTAGGTATTGACTTGGAATAGTAAAATCATGGGAAGGTGTTAGATTCTTTATGAGTTAACATTAAAATTAATTCCGTCTAGTTTACAAAAAAATAAAGACAAAATAAATTATTGTGGTGTAGTTTTTTTTTTTTTTTGGTTGAGAGAAGGGTAAACTTTTCTGAAAAGTTGTTTATGGATGCTTTTGTTTTCATTACCTTTGTATGTTTGTAAAACTAAAAGCTAGAGTCGGAAGATTATATAATCTTTTTAAATATCAAAATGAAATGTATAATTTTTTTCCTATTTTTTTCTTGTCTCTTGTTAACCTCTTGGTCTCTCTATCTCTGACTATGTTTGTATCTTTCTCTATGTCTCTCTTTCTTTTTCTCTGTATGTGTTTCTTGTTTGACGTCTCTTTTCTATGATTTTGTATTTGTGAGTTTGTCTGTGATTCCTATTGTCTCTTGTCTTTTGTCTCAATGAGTTTGTCTCTGTCTCTATCACTGCCTCTGTCTCTCTTTATTTCTACCCGTCTATCTATCTCTCTCTCTGTCTATGTCTCTCTATCCCTGTCTTTGTCTGTCTTTCTCTCTCTCTTTGACTCTTTCATTTTCTCTATATTTTGTCTCGTGTTAATTACCTTTTCTTTGTCTATTCGTCTCCATCACTCTGTCTCTAACTTTTGTCTCTTGTATCTAGTCATGGTGTGCTTTTGGAGTTGTTATAATGTTTATTGATCGAAAAAAAATCAAATTCAACTTTAAACGATTTTTCCTACTATCTCTCTTGTCTTTTGTCACTCTTTAGTCTCTCTATCTCTAACTCTGTCTCTTTCTCTCTGTGTGTCTCTCTATGTTTTTCTTTATCTCTGTCTCTAGTCTGTTGTCTCTTGTCTTTGTCTCTGCCTCTTTGTGTGTCTGTCTTTGTCTCTCTTTATTTCTCTCTATCTCTATCTATTGCGTATTGTCTTTTGTCTGTGTCTCTGCCTCTTTCTGTCTCTGTCTTTGAATGTATCTTTCTCTGTCTTCTATCTCTGCCTCTTTCTCTCGATGTCTCTCTCTATGTCTCCCTGTCTCTATCTATATCTCCCTCGTGTTGTCTGTATCTGTATCCTTTTGTCTTTGTCTTTGTCACTCTGTATCTATAGCTTGTCTCCTATAGCTTGTCTCCTGTTTTTTTACTTTTTCTTTTTGTCTTTTTATCTTCGTCTCTCTGTCTTTATCTCTTCTCTTGTTTCTAGTCCTAGTGCATTTTTCGAGTGGTTATAATGTTTGTTGATCGAAAAAAATCGTGCATGCACATGATGGCTAGGGAGTGCCTCATATTACATTCTTACTACCACTAGTTTTTTGTGTGTTAAAAATTTAGATATCGCAATTTATGCATTTTTTAAAAACTTATATACATCTGGTTTAACTTGGTGCGCATGTATTCACACCATTTTTGTACGGATTGTAGTACGTTTCGTTGTCTATTGGTGTTCCAATTAAGGAAAAATGAATTGTTGTCTGATGTTTTTCCAATTAAGGAAAAATGAATTGCCAGTAGTTTGCTGTTGGCTTGTAGCTCATTTTGCCAACCGAGGCAATCCATGAAATTTTCACTGCACACCTCGTTACAAAGTATGTTTGCGCTTTCAGGATAACAAAATTATGTGGAAATTCTAGTTAACAAATGGACAAAGAGGAAGGCACATATTGAGACAAGTGATAAAGAGTGAGACAGAGAGGAAACAAAAAGACGGAAAATAGCAAAGAGACGATAACGCAAAGACAGAGACACAGGCGTGAGAGAGATAGAGACAGAGAAGACAGAGAAGTAAGACGGAGAGTTATGTGATAGAGAGAAACGAGATAGAAACACAGAGTTAGAAAGATAGAGAGAATAATAAACAAACAAAGACGAGAATAATTAACTGACAAAGACAGAGACGGAGACAGATAGGAGAGAGAAAGTTAGAGACAGAGACACAAGATAGAGAGATATGTCTCATAGAGACACGAGACAAAACACAAAGTTAGAGAGACAGAGAAACAAAGAAACAGAGAGACGGAGCAGTAGTAAACAGACAACGACAAAGAGACCGAGACAGAGAGAAAGAGAAAGAGAGACGAAGACAAAGACACAAGACAGTGAGATAGAGATAAGACGTAAAGACGAGACAAAGAGATGGAGAGAGACACACGAGACAAAAAGCCAAAAGACAAAACAGAGACAAAGAGATAGAGACAGCAACAGCGATAGAGAAAGATAAAGGGGGATTGTCACAAGAGACGAGATAGAAGCATGGCCATAAAATTGAAATTGAAATAAAAAGGCGGAAAATTGTAAGCCAAATGTGTGAAAACATAAAACAAAAATGTTCGTTGTGCTATTCGACTGAAATTTGAATGTAATAGGTTACACTGAATATCTGCAATATAAGTTCTTATGCTAAACCCATAAGCGATAATCTTCTAGGAAAAAGTACAATCTTGAGAAAAAAGTAGACTTACTGTCGTCACCATACATGCTACACATCAAAACCACTACTCATCAAGGTCCATTAGTAGTATCTTTGGTATCGCGATGAACAAGTGTTTGCTGAAGGCCATCAACTTCAATACCCAAATCCCTCACTTCGGCGTCCAGGATTTATATACCATCATCGTTATATTCCCTGTCCATATCCTTGTAACATAGTCACATAGAACATTTCTTATTTTTATACCTTCTATTCTTGTGGGTCTAGGACCACCCATTCTTCTTTCCTCTTCTCCACCTCGTCGTACACGTTGTTCCCGTTGTTTTTGAGCCCGAGCGATTCGAGCGGCTCCTTCTAGAAAACCACTTTCATCCCTTGCTTGCTCGTTTGGAAACTCAAGCTCCCAATCGGTGTCAGTCTCATTCCGTGCAATTGAGATATTGTGTAAGTTACAAGTAGTGAAAATAAATGTCACCAACGATTCTCTTTGAGGATGCTGTATCTTCAAAAGATATCTCCACTGTCCTTTCAACTTCTCGAATGCTCTCTCCACTAACATCTTGAGTGATGCATGCTGAAAATTAAACTTCGCTTGTAATGGAGTTAGTCGTGTACCAGGGTGCGCAACTATCATATTAGGGTGTAATGCGTAGCCGGCATCCCCTACAAGCTATCGAAAAACGTTCGTACTTAACCATTGGAAAACAGTACCACTTCTATACATTTTTCTCTCAAAATTTACCCCAATTTTGTTTTCTTAAATTTATAGAATCAGGAATCGACCCCGGTGATCCCAAATTTAGGTCAACGAATCCCATTCGGTGGTCAAAGAGCGACTGTATTACCATTGAATATTTTTTTTTTGCATTGAAATAGTCTTATCGGTTACATATCGTTCCCAATTGTAATTTGAATGTGTTACCAATCAATAGCACCGCCACAGTTTGGTAGCCCTCTTTTTTCCTCAAAAAAGACCTTTGTGTCTTGCAATTCTTCCTCCGGCGACCATCGAATCCAATGTCGTAGCTTTTTAACAATCGCCTTCATGACCTTCCAAAAAACTTTACACACAGTTGAGATTCCTACACCAAACTCCTCTGTGGTACGTATCAATCCTTTTTGATGCCCTAACCTCATCAATGCAATTACAATCTATTTTTTGGTAGATTAGGTATGTTTTGTGGGCCTAGGAGAGGGTTGGTGTTCAACTCATTTTGTAGTTCACTAACCAAGAGCAAAAAACGAAGAACCAAAAACTGCACAGTATCCTCTTTAAGGCGGAAAAGTTGACGGAATCGCTTGTCGCTATAACGTTGCAACTCCTCATGTGCACAATGTGTCGACCTTGGTTCGATGTAATACAAAACATTTGAATGAGGATGGGCACCTGTTTGTTGATGAAGTGTCCTTGTTGTAATGTTGGCCACCAATTTTGATATATCCGTTTGAGTTATTTGTCGTTTTTGTCTGCTGTCAAATATGGATGCCAAAAACGTTTTCATGACAATTTGGATGGTCATCATCAAGACAAGTGTCAATTTTTGAATTATCATCACCAAAAATTGCTTCTTCTGTTCCTGATCCGCCCTGAAAAAATATTTGTCACTTCTAATGTTAAAATCCATACATTGTTTCTAATGTTGAGTAGGCCAATTTGAATGTTATATTCCAATTCCACCTTTGTAATTAATCTATGATAATTTCACTTGCGCTTTATATGGAGGTTGAGATGACTTTCATGTATGAACCCTCTCGTCTTCGTAAACACCATGAATTTCACTTTCGTCTACAAATGCACCCAAAATGAATGCAACAACCTGTCGATTTCAATTTTATTTCCCTTTTAAACAACATTTAAAGTCAATATGATGCAAATGCTCAACTCAAATAGAAGACTATAATGTTTAAACTCCATTTGCATTATTTTGTTTACATTACCCTACAACTTTTGCCAATGTCACATGCAAGTTTGAACGTACATGGGTGTATAGAAAACTGTAAATAAATGTTTTTCCCCCTCCCGTGTGAAATGGTAAATGTTGTCGATTGTTCTTGTTCTTTTTGGACCTTGCAAGTACTTCTTTATTTTGGGAAAATGGAGGAAAGGGAATGGTTAGTTGTCGAAGTAAGAGGATCTCGGGGTAATCTTTTTCCAAGGGTGTCACGAAGGAAAGAGATAAGGAGCATACGAAGATTTTAATGTGGTCCTAACTCCTGTTTTTTTTTTTTTGGGAAGGACCGAGTTTTTTCTCTTTTTGGGCAGAAATGCTATCTCATTGCACTCTGTCGATGTGTTTTGTCATGTTTTTGCAAAATGGAGAAAAGGGATGGTGGAAAGTACAAAGACACGACATGGCAGAGAAGAGAGGGTGGTTTGTGGAGGAACTGAGCAAGTACGACATTGTGCTGAAAGCCTCCACACGTCGACAGTGTGGCGTACAGACATCACGAAGTCACAAAAACTGTACAGCGTGCGGGTGGACGACTGAAATTGAAGCTTAGTGGAAGTTTCGCAACATTTTGTGTACCACTTCATCTGTCACATGTTTCGTACACGTCTACGTAAGTCACTTTTTAAAGTAACCAGTTATTTGTGTTTACATCGGAATGCTCTGAAAGTAGTACGGAGAATCTTCGCTGAAAAATAAAGTTACAAGACTAAGTTTCGGTTACATGGGAAAGTGCCCTTAGTAATGGGTATTAGTATTATTATTTAGTATTAGGGTTGGTGTATGTTCAATATTAGATATTATATATTCGATATTTAATTTTATTATTTCATTTTAGGATTGGTATTTCATTAGTATTATATATTAGTTCTATTATTTAGTGTTATAGGATTAATATGTGTGTTGGTTGTTAGATAGACAATGTCAATTGGGGCAGGGAAAAAAAAATGGAAATTGGAAAATTTGCAATTGAAAGTTGTAAATTGTAAATCGGAAAGTGGGAATAGAAAGCTGTACGTTGGAAATTGGATGTGGAAATTTGAAAAGGAAAATCAGAAATTGGATATTGGGCAATGGTAAAAAATAGATTTTTTTTAGAAATAAAAAATAGGAATAGAAAATAGGAAATAGAAAATTTAAAATAGAAAACGAAACGGATTTTTTCTAGGAATTTTTTTTTTTTGAAATAGAAAATTTTCGACACTACCATTTCGGTTTAATGGCGGCAAAATCACAGTCGAACATAGTTATACAGTGATCTTGTCGTTTTTAACCCCTGCAAAAATGCAGCTTCAGCGATGTAAAATAGTGCAGCGCTGCAGTTTAAACGTTACTAAGTACAGCAACCTTCCGTTCAGTCGTCTTTTAGTCCAACATTCAGTAGTCTAATCGATTTTTTGATAGTCCAATGTGTGGTTTATTCATTGTCAAATCCTGCAACCTGCAGTTTAATCGGTTTATCTAGTGCAAACTGCAGTTTAATCATTGGCAAAGTGTGCAATCTGCAGTTTAAACGTTACTAAATAAAGCAGCCTTCGGTTTAATCGTTTTGTAATACAACGAGCAGTCTAATCATTTTTAAATTGTGCACTGTGTGGTTTAAGTATTAAATCCTGCAACCTACAGTTAAAGCGTTTTTAAATAGTGCAATCATCAGTTTACTCGTTTTTAAACAGTGCAACCCAAGGAACTTATTAATATATTGAATTCGTATATTTCATAAACCTCCTTGTTAAGAATTCATAGCCATATACAGAATAAGTAACTCCAACTGGTACAGCAAAACAATTCTTCAATAATTTTTTTGTCCTTCGACTCTCAACGGAGAAACTGTAAACAAAGATAAGCTTTGCTATCGAACTAAGCAAAAAAAAAATGGCAAAGATTTTTCCAAAGGTTGGAGCCTATCTATAATCTATTGTACTCCTCCTTTTGACAAACAAAGACCTTCCGTACGCCAATATCTCTAAGAAACTTTCTGAACTTTGAAGGGCAATTGCCCAAGAATATATATACAGAAATTAAATGTAAAAAAGCACATATACATTCGCCAAAAAAATTGATTTAAGAGGTATACTCCACATACCCTAAAATTTATCGCAACAACCTGCATCGCCATAGTCAAACCTCGATCAGTATAATAAACCAACATTCCATTTTTGTTTTTTCGTATTTGCTGTCTTGTCCTCTCTCTCATAAAAAAATCACAACATTCTTAATTGTACTTTTCGATAATATAAAAGTGAGAGATGTTTCTCAAACTTAACATCTCTAAAAATTTCGTTCCTCGACTCATCAAAACCCTAATTATCTATAATATATTTAAGTATAACATATTTAATATATGCACGAAGAAATTACGAAGTCATGCACGAAACCATCCACTGACATGACAAACAACACATTTAACTCCTCATCTGCTGACAAAGGCTGTACAGGGAAGGAGAGGTGGAGAGAGGGAGAGAGGGAGAGAGAGAGAGCGGACGAGAGGGAAAGAGAGAGAGAGAAAGAGGGGGAGAGAGGGAGACAGAGAGAGAGCGGAAGAGAGGGAGAAAGAGGGGGGAGAAAGAGGAGAGAGGGACAGAAAGGGGGAGAGAGGGAGAGAGGAAATTTAACAAAGCATTGAGTAACACATCAGCTGGTATAAACATGGGCAAGCGGTTCTTCAACCTACCGTGGACCTTTGCCAAAAAGTTTAATCACGCAAAAAAACTCCACCGGAAAAAAAGGAGATCCTCGCAATTTATCAAGTTATCAATTTGTCAATTGTCAATCTATCAATTGCCAGAAATAGTCGGGACCAAATTAGTGTTCTTAACACTAATAACGATGGGCAGTGCACTGACTAAAAGCATAAGACAAAGCAAGGAAGTGAGAACTTACGAGTAGGAAGTACAGGTCTACTTCTTGCTTGTAAACCCAACCGCTTCACAGATTCTTTTACTGCATTATGTCTCGTGGCCAAAAACAGATGTAAAACTCTCTCGGTCATCCCACCGAGACGAATAATGCCCCCTAAACGCATCCAAGCACGAAAGGATAACAAGAGTGTATAGAGTCAAACAATCGCAGTTAAGTAAAAAAGTGAGGGAAATAAGGGATAGGGAAAATAATTACAAGATAATTGGCGTGCAATCAGCAAATGTGAGATGAACTGCAAACCTCCCACGAAGGTCGTCCAAACATTCAAAAGTGAGGAGCAAAAAGAAAAGACGAGAAACCTATGCAAGTCAAAGTCGTAAGCAAGTAAAAAGAACGGTGTAAGACAATTTTATTCAAATACTTTCGAGTGTCAACTCCATTAAAAAATCTTGAGTTGGACTTTGTGAAAACGATGATTGCAACGACAAGCAAGCCATAAATATGTCTTATATGGGAATTAGACGAGCCTTGTAACTCGAGTAATCATAGTATTCGCACAAAAAAAAGTAGAATTTTGTACGAAAGATACAATTTTCTGTACGATACGACTACAGAGATCACTGGCCAGTATGGCTAGTAATTGCGTACATATAATTCACCCTATAAGATATGTCGAAAAAAAAATAACAAAAAAAAATGCTGGAGCAAGATATTTCCGACAGCCAATGGTGCATGTACAAATTAACATGAAACAGATTTAATCGATTTTTTTTTTCAGATGCAATTGATTTGTAACTCTAAAAAAACAGACGGAGAGAGAAATCAATTTGCAAGGTGTCATGAAAGCCCTATGCAATAAATACTTGCCATAAAGAGGAGACCAGAAAATATTAAAGAAAACTCAATGCAAGAAAAAAGTAAGGGAAGACAAAAATTTGGTACTTAAACGAAAGCATGCTTTCATATCAAACAAAAAAACAATAAACGATCACTGATAGAATGCCTGGAGTTCTGTGGGTGTGAAAAACTATCAGGATAAACTTATAAACGGAATAACCAATGGAGCCACAACACCAAAATATATGATGCATGATTTATGACAGACATGAATCAGATTTCTACATATATATCTATCAAAATGAGAAAGAGAAGTAGAGGACCATTGGAAAAGATAGATAGGGACATCAAAATTAGGATTAATAAAACAGTACATTCACTAAGTAGTATATTTGTAAGAAGCATGCTGAAAAAATAATAAAGAAGTCATCAAACGCCTTCATTAGAAAAATTGAGATTGCTTACGGTCCAACTGATTCAGAAGAGTGAAGTAGCATAAGTGTACGCAAAAGTAATGAGAACAAGTACACTAAACCCTAAAAAACCCTCAGCTTTCAGAAACAAACTCCAAAAAACCCGTTTGTGCTTTTAGAAAAACAACAAAAGGGCTCTTAAAGTTGCAAACAAAAAACTTAATCTCAGAATGAAGATCCAGTGAGAAATTCTAGTACACCTATTCATTCTATTATAGTTACTGAATTATTAGCGTTATCACTTGATTAGACATTATGTTTTGCCACATGGCCAATCATGGGCCACTTAATTAAATAGCACTTATAATTTAGGTCAAAAAAGCACTCACTTGAATTGGAATAATTAACTCTCAAAGCAAAGTAGTGGCCTGCCCTATCCTAAGGAGAGTCATTTTTCCTAATGAGATTGATTGTCCTAAGGAGAGTAATTCCATTGGTCCACCTAGGCAAAGCTAGAAGCCTTCTACCAATGTTGCCTCCCATGAAATTTGGCCCCAATTCAGTTATGATGAATCATAATTTGGAAGTGCAATAATGTATGGAAACGCTATAGGTGTACGCATACTATATACATATTATACATTAAAAAAAAAATCAAGTTTTCGTGCTTTGAACTATGCAATGAATTGGTGCACACAAATTGCCCTCCCTCCCTCTCTCACTTCTCCTCTCTCTCCCCTCCCTCCCCTCCCCTCCATCCCTATCTCCCTCTCCCTCTCTCTGAAAATCATTTTCAGCACCCTACATTTTCCTGCATTAAACTTCCCGGCGCTATTAGTGTTGATACCAATCTCGGGTTCTTTTCCACCAAAACTCAAAAAATAGTCTTGGTAACACTAGCTAAAGGAATGGATTACACATCATCACCTCTTCCTCCACTAAACTAGTATTATACGTTCTAATTCCACATTAACACCAAGAATTTCTTTACCCTAACAGCGATGGACAGTGTAATTTACGCATAGTAGCAGAGAGTGGGGGGAGGAGGGGGAGAGAGAGGGAGAGTGGGAGGGGATGGGTGAGGGGAGGGGGAGGAGGGGGAGAGAGAGTGAGAGAGGAGGGAGGGGGCAGGGGGGGATTGACGAGGAGAGGGTGGACGGAGAGGGAAGAGGGAAAAACAAGGAGACGGAGAGGGAGAGGGATCGAGAGGGAGAGAGAGAGAGTGAGAGAGTATGACTTTTGAGACACTACTGGCCATAAGCCTTCAAAGTAAAAAATATAAAAGTGAAACCTTTCCAGAAAAAACTTAGTTTGGTGTCAAACAATTGAAGTAAAGTCTATGTCAATATCCTAAAAGTCTAAAAAATCCTAGAAATCCGAGCTCATTTCACTTATCCCTAAAAACAAAGCTCATTTACCTTTCATACTAATAAAGGTTTAGAAGGAAGGGAAAATTGGGGGATCGCTTACCCAAAATAGCATCATGACAATGTCTTCCGGAATGCCTTCAAGTGATTGGACATATTTGATGTTGATTGCAACACTTTCAAGAGAAAGTAGAAAAAGAGATGGTAATTCAATTCCCAGAGGTTCTTTATTCGAAGAACCTGAATTTAATCTTGAACTTGAACTGGCATTTGAATTGATATTTGAACTGAAATTTGAACAAGCAGTATTTTTCTGTGTTATTTCTTTCCTACTAGAGTTACTATTATCTTCTCTAATTCTAGAAACCTCCTCCTCAGGACTAGCATCCTGGTTAGAAGAAGAATGAGACGGAAGTCTCGATTTAACTTCCGTTTTCTTATTTCTGGTTATCTCTTCTTTTGAAACCAAAAACATAGTAGTGTCCTCTTCTCTAATTAGGGTATCTGAGGAAAACATTTTAATTTCATTATTGCTTTCACTGCGAGAGCTTTCGCTTGACTCTTTACAAGAAATCTGATTAAATACGGTCGAAGAAGTTAGAGAAGGGACATCAGAAAAGGTCAACATATCTCGAGAAGTAGAGGGAAGAAAAGATTCGGATTCGTTATCTTTCACTGTCCTCAGAGGAAGGGCCATGGATTCAAGTCCAACAGAAAGTATACTTGAAATCAAAACCCTAACTTGTTTCTTCTGCAAGAGGGACGTTGGGAGCTTGTGATGGCGTTGAGTTCCCACTCATTTCCCGGAAGCTTCGGCAATCCAGTTTACTTAACTAAAATTTTACTAATTAGTAATTACAGACCTACCACGTACGTTCTAAAGGTTTATGAAAATCGCACGCTACACCGCGCATCGTTATTAGTGTCAATGTCACTAATTTGGGTTCTTAAAATTTTGATTTTTTTCCAAAAATAGCATACGTGATTTTAATTTTTCCTTGACGTTAATTGAGGTTCCGTACAAATTAGCGTACAGAACGAAAGTACATTAAAATGTAAATAGTGTGGTGTACGGTCGATGTCAGACCGTACATAAATGTACCTTTTCAAGTGAAAATTTTACAAAAAATGAATTAAATCGGATGCGTACGCATAGGAACGTGCGCTAAAAAAACGGGATTGGTCTGACACGTAAATTAGTTTGATATGTACGGATATTTAAATTTCACTACGGTGTACGATTTTTTATATTCTGTACGAATACATATAATAATGTATATAATCGTACAGAAAATTTTCCATTTTTGCTGTTCCAAATTAGCGTTTACACTGAAATTAGAATAAACCTTTTTTTTTTTAATTTTCAAATTCTTAATTAGCGTCAATGACGGTATATTTACTTACACACTATTTAAACTTTGACACTAATAACGATGCGCGGTGTACTGTATTGGTATAAGGTGCAGTACACCATGAATCGCTATGTGTTAGTGTTTTTTTCGTCTTCATAAAACATACTTTCTCCGTACACACATGTCAGATTTTGGATCTGACGGTTTCGATTGAAAGATTCTCAGCTTACGATTGGCGGTCTTAAAATGAAAACTGGACAAATGTGTACGGAGAAAATATGTTTTGAGGAGCGAAAAAAATATTAACGCTAATAGCGATGTAAGGTGTATTATCGATAGCTGTATAAAGTGCGGCATTTATTCCGATTTCCGAATCGCACGCAGTCGGGCATGACGTGCATGAGAGGTCGCAAAAGTCAAAAAATTTCATAACCGAAACCGACCGTTTTTTTTCAAAAATCTGAGTAACCGACGCCCGACCGGGTTATGTCACGCTCCAAAATTGTTAACCGTTAACCAACCGGCGTTTACGAAAACAAAAGTTAACCGAAACTCGATTTCTTGCGACTAACCGTGCCCGCCCATAACCGAAAAAGTACAAAATTAACTAATGTACGACGTATGAATAAGCCAAAAATTACGATTTGTCGCGATCCCTTAGACTTTCGAAATGAATAGTGTTTACTAACGTGTCAGATTTGCGACGCTTTGTCGCATTCCCTAAGATTTGCGAAATTAATAGTGTACTACCGTGTCAGATTTGCAGCGCTTTGTCACGTTCCCTAAGATTTTGCGAAATGAATAGTGTTACTACAGTACCGCGTCAGATTTGCGACGCTAAACATGATGTCACGTACTTCCACGATACCAAGGAGTACAGAGTACAATAATGTTGGATTGTATGGATAGATCAATGTTTTACTTTGCATCTATGTTTGTATTAATTTACAACCGCTATATCAAACTAGTTTGTGATTCATGTTTTCAAAAAAGACACTATCCACAAATTGGAAGTGTATGTTAGATACATCTAGAAAATAGAGATATGTTCCAATATGGGCGGGCAATGACGACCTTACAAGAGGTATGGACCATGTGCCTTAGGGCATCATCCACCAAAAGCCACGAAAAAATCTTTGTTGAAAGACATCTTCTCACCCTTCCTTTGCCATACATTCACCTTCGACGTTTGTCGCGCTTTTTTTTTTTTTTATTTTAGTTTCATTTTTTAAATTCAAATTACAATATATAAACATCATGAGAGAATGTAGAATCGCATATTTCAATTTGCTAGTACAAATAAAATTTGAGCAAATATTACGTTCAAATTTTGCGCTTTGAGAATCTTTAACGAGTTTAACCGTTTTCACAAAATCCTATATGGTACCAACTAGCACAAAATAAATGTGGGATCAATAAGTAATTGGCAAAACATGATAGAACATTTCTCGTAATGCTAACACCAGTCTACGTCTTCGTATCATTACTAACAATGGCTAATGGATTAGAGTCCTATTGGTAAACTTCCACCCAGAAATATTTGTAGTTGTACAAACAACATTTTTGGTTGTAATGTTTAGGATACCTAGCCATCCCGTATTGTTGTTAAATAACATTTCGCAAACATGCCATGTTTTAAACGGTGTCGCATATGAAAAAACATCACATATCGAAAACTAGTGTTGTGTAACGGTACAAAATTTATCGCGATAGCACCGATACGATAATTATCGGCTATCGAACTGTCAAACGTCTCGATATATCGGTGCGAGACCAGCAAATTCCATATCGACGATAACTTAAAAAAATATAGTATGCATACAATAATACTTTATAACATATTGTATTTTATTATTGACTTTAAATAGCGTGGCATGCCACATGGAAGAACTTGTATTATTGACTTTAAATAGCATGGCATGCCACATGGAAGAACATGTTCCGTATTATGTTTAATGGAAATTCATTACGGACAGCGCGGCATGTAAACGTTGACAACTTTAGAATAATAGTTTATAGTTCTAAAACTATAGTATCGAAACAAAAAAAATAAAATAAAATTACATAGTAAATTTGTAAAATCAAACTTTTTCGAAAACTAGACGAACAAAGAAGACGAACAAATCTGTCAGACTGCTGCCATTAACTGCCACTAATGTAAAGCTCGAGTGCTTTTCAGGCACACTTTTATATTATCGAGGATTTCCGTACCCTTCCAACCCGTACTGTTCTCAGATTACGGAGAAGCGAGCACAACCACCCGGAAGGATTATAGTATTTCCTCAACTGAACAAGACCCACCTTATTTCACGCCTAACGGAGGCCAGACAACAAAGTTCTCCCGTCTGAAAGATCGCAGTTCCGTCACATAGCAATGGCTTCCACCAGCCCTAGTGGGGGGGGGTACATTGTGGATTGCCACGTAGACTTCCGGACTGTAATCTAGATTATGCTGTTAGATATCTGTATCAATTCAGCTCAGGTTCAGCTAACCAACGGTCCATTTATTACATTAAGTCAAAGCTTGGCACTTTCGTGTCCTCTTAGTACTTTGTCTTAAAACTGTGGAACAAATAATGACTTCCGACCGCGAATCTAGCCGTAGTCAGAGGTCTAACTTTTTGCCCTAAGTGTAGTACACATTATTTTGTCTTATGTCAATTCGGTTGCTGTTGCTTGCCGCTCATTAGCTAATAGCGTTGGTTTGACTTTTGGACCTGAAACTCGACAAGCTTTTGCTTTATAAGGCACTTGGGGCGAAAAGGGACAGGTTGCTTTTCTGTACTGTCTCCAGTGAAAACCCTCAAAAAAACCAACAAACCTTCTTCGGAAGAATCGCTGTTTTGTTTTGACTCTATTGCCATCTTTGTTTTGGATCTGTCCATTGTGGGAATCATAGTTCGGGTTGGTAGTTGGCAATATCGTCTCTTTGGGTGATTTTTTGGAATTTTCGCTGCTTGAAACTGAGAAGAGTCTAGTCGGTTTCGAGCTATGGACGCCGAGGGTTGAAGGAGTACCATACCTATTTACACTACCATTGGGAGAGAGTTCGCCTTTTTCTCATTGTCATCGTAAATTGCCGGGGTATGTTAAGCTTGCTTCGCCATCTTTTATATCTTCCATCTTATATTTTGTTTCTGTGGTCAAGGTGATATTGTTAAATCTCAAAGAACCATTCCTATTTATTTCTATATGTCAACGTGGTAGTGCATTTGTGTATTCGCTTGTAGTTTCTTTTGCTTTGGCGTGAACTTCCTGAAGTAAGATTGCAACTTCTTTTTATTGAAACAGTGGGTTTTGAGGGAACATATACTATAGACTTCTCGTGGATAAGTACAGTACTGAAAAGCCACTTGTCTGCTCGGATTAGAGGGGATAGGAGCTTTGACTTAGAAATTCTCTTTGTGGAAATTACCTTTATTACTTTTTCGCTAGTCACCTTTGTCATCATGGGGGGAGGAGAATCTCCGGATATTGGATTAGGAGAACAGGGCAAGCCGGAGAAGCATGCAATGGAGGAAGATTCTCAGATGCCCAAGGAATCTGTTCCCATGGAGACTGTTTTTGACTCTCCGACCAAGGGACCAGCCGCGGCCCCTCCGTCTCCCTCTCCTCCTAGTCTTACTTCTGAACATTTCCCTTCCTTGGCTGAGGCCGCCAGGACCTTTGCCAAGGAAAGAAGCGAGTGTAGGGCACATGCTCAAGAAAGAAACAGAGTGTCGCCTCGGGCTCGACCAAAGAGACAAGCTGAACGGGAGCCCCCTTTGGGTCCTCTTCTAGAGGTCGGGTTTCATACCATATCAAAGATTCCGAGGGCATAAATTCAGATTGACCATGTGGTTTTGGCGGATCCCAACCGCCCTGGTCAAAAGGAACTCCTTGCTCTTCACGCCCTTCATGAACTGAAGGTGAAGCAGGAGTTGGTGCAGAGAGTTGCTCGGTCAAATCGAGCCAGGGTGGTTAAACTAGTGGGAGGGGTGATGGAGATTCTAAGCTGCTCTTCAAAGAGTGGTTCCTCATAGTCTTTGCAGGAAAGGCCCGAAGGGTTCATCCTTCTCGCCCTCCTCCATCTTCTTCCCAAGAAACAGCAGCTAGCCGACCGTCCCGGGTGCGCCATGCTCCTAGGTCTCGTAGGGGAGCAGGTGGCAGCGAGAGAGGGGCTCGAGAGCCAGTGAGGGGGAAGAAGTTTGACCATAGGGATAGTTAGGGTAGATTTGCACCTCTTCCCAAGGAAGAAACTTCCCCAACTCCGGCGTCTGTCTCCACTAAGAGACCTTCTCCTAGGGCACTTTGTGTTCGCCCAGTTGGAGGGTTCTGGCGATCCGAACCTACTGACCCAAAGGTTCCACAAACAGGACCAGAGAAGTTGTCCGATGGATTGTTGCGGGCCAGGCCAAACAATCCAGAACTTCTACGAGTGGGGATAGCTAATCTGACCAGAGTAGTGGAAAGGGCCCAGGAACTCGTGGAGGCTTTGAATTCCCAGGGCCAGGCTACGCCGGGGCCAGACGTGCCACGGTAGATTGGGAGGCTTTGGAGGAAGAAAGGAGGAAGTTGTGGGAGCAGGAATTGAACCTCATCCGGGAAGCTCGGCGGAGGTCAAGTGGGATCCTCAGTGGGCGGATCCCTCCTACACCAGTAACAAAACCTCAGTCCGGAGCCCCACCCCAGGCTCCTTCCTCGGAGACTGGTCAAGAACCTCCTCTTCAGCGAGAAGAGGGGGCAGACACAAGACCTAATATTGGGGGTTTGGGTGCAGATTCACCGTCTGAACTCGCAGCGGCTCCACGGGAAGAGCCTACTTTTGTTTCGGTGGAGGTTTCTTCAGCTGTTGAGGCCTTAGTGGAGTTACGACCGGACGAAAGAATTCACATCCCCTTGAGACCGTCCACACCTCCTTCGCCTCCACCCAGACTGTCCCCTGATCCTCCTCCTCCTCCTCATCCTCCTACCTCTCACTCCCAGGATCCTGCAGCAGAGCCCCGGGATGTTCCCATCTCCTCTCCCTCACCTTCCGTTTCCCTTACTGGAGCAGACAGTGGGTCACCAGGTCCGCTGAGTTTATCGTACAAGTTCGACGTCTACTCTCCTCCTCACCGGCGTTCCCCATCCTCCAGTTCCGAAACTCCTCCACCTGAAACCTCTCGAAGACGGCCCCGGAAACAGACCCCTTTCCGGAGACAAACTCCTTTTCCTCAGAACTGGCCTTCGTCGTCTCCTTCTCCATCTCTTCCCAGAAATCCACCTTTGAACAGACCTCGGATCCACATCCCTTTAGAGGAAACAGTTCTTAAAGACGAAAGGTATTCTCATGGATATCAAGGAGTGGACGAAGGGGAGTGGGCCTTTCCTTCTACTACACCAGGCCCGACAGGTCTTCAAACGCAGATACCCTCTGCACCCAGGGGGCCAGGAGTTCTCCCCGTGAGGATTACCCTTCCTCGAACCATCCTTTCAGGTGTTGGTACTTCCTCTGCGGGAGGAGTATCCACTCCTCGCAGAACAGCACCTCCTACCGGAAGAGAAGGCGGTTCCGATCCCGAGGAAGAGGACAAAGGAGTCACTTCGCTAGCACAGTTCGTTAGTCCCACCGGCCTTTCCTTTTCTCAGTTCACCCAAATAGCAGAAGAAGAGAATGAAATGGGGGACATTTGGATATTTACAGGGGATAGCTCGAGGATCGCTTTCTCGGATTTCGAGTTGTTTTGGAAATCGTTCACCCAATCAAAAATCAATAAATACGAGGAGGAGCCATTCCAGATGACTTCCAAACCACTCTCTTTCCCATGATGGTCAACTACCTCTCTGGAGGGGCGTTGGCAGACTATAAGGAGCGTCAACCTCTCTTGAAGGCTCCTAGCATTAAGATATCTGATCCAGCTTTTGATGCGGCCGTTTTACAAGCGGAGGCTAACTTGGCTGCGGCGGCGGCCACACCTGTGACTGCCACCTTCACCGATGATATGAATCTGCAGGCCCAAGGAAGGGCCTATGTTAACAAGCTGCAAGCCATTCAGGCAGCTCGTGCGACAACACGCATGGTGGCCAATCCCACCCCTTGTACTACCCTTCTTGATATCTAGAGACTTCCCTACAACAAGAGGAACGAATCGGCAATCTAGGAATTCACAGAATTCTGATGTTTGACAAACGAGACTCCAAGACTCTCTTCAACCGTCTTTTAAGCCTTTGCCAGAAAACAAAGTTGTCGACCATTGACCTTCGTGCAATGGCCACAAAGTATTTTATAGCTGTCCGTAATTCCTTCGGACTGATAAGGCTGACTACCTTGGATAATTGGATTGTCAGACAAGCAATCCAGGACATAAATCCCTCTGCCAAAGACATCTCACTGGTGGCAATAAAGTTATACGACCACTTCGTTCACAGTGAGGCAAGGGAGAAGGCCGTAACCAGCAAGGCCAAAGCGAATTTTGCAAGATTCGCCGGGGAAACTTCCTTAAGTAGGGAAGAACAAGCGGAACTTCAATCTTTGCGGAAGCTTAAAGGGAACGAAGATGCGGACAGCGGGCCCGAACTTGCAATGGGGGCAGACGATCGGGTAATTTTGTACAATTGCCTAAATTGTCAACAACCGAGACATGGATGGAAACGGTGCAGCAGGAAACTCAAATAGGAGCTAGCCCTCAAGCTGAAGGAATGGGAAGTAGAGCGTTCAGAAAGGAGCCAGAAGCAACAGCAAGAACGGCTCAAAGGAGCTTGGGGGGGGGGGAGAGAACACCGGTCACAAAGGACAATTACCGCACCACTCCGCGGAGCGAAACTTCGAAAATGTCCCAGTCTCAACTACGGCAAATCAAACTGCCAAAGTTTGACGACGCCCAGATCTCCAACGAGATCCGGAGCAAATATACCACCGAGGGCCACAAGTGCGAGGCCTGTGGTTTTATGGGGCACAAGGAGGGGCAATGTTTCCGGAAGAACGGAATTCCAAAGGAAATGATGCAATTCGCTCTGTTCATGGGAGGAGGAGAAAATGTTGTGTACCCTCTTCCCCTACAACTTCTTTACCCTTAGAGGCGCCCAGAGCTGCCTACACCATAGACTCCGGAACGAGCATCGGTTGCTCCAGCAAGACTTACAGCGGAGATTATAATCCAACAGCAGAGTCAGCAGATTGCCGCCATAATTGTGGAATTGGCTGCACTTCGTTTGGTATCGTCTTCGCGGCCTTCTCCTGTTACAGCAGTGCAATGACTCCAAAGACAGAAACAGGAGTTACTACAGAATCTAGGGGAGCTTGAACTTCAAAGCACAACGGGTGCTAACGACGATGATTTGATGGGCTGGGATTTGGAACCCCCTAATGCCCACCATAGAAGCAGCTTCCTGCACTGAGCATGGAATGTGGGAGTGGGAGATGGTCGTAAACAACTCCGCTCCTCAACCTCTGATCAGAGGAGAGATAAGCAGAAAATGAGCCAGAAAGACCACAACCGGAAGACCATCGGGCCTTTATCTTTCACGCCCTGGGCAGTGATGCTAAACAGTGACATAGGCCTCGGAATCAAGCCCAGTCATCCTCCTACACTTCCTCCCAAATCTACACTGCCTCCCGGTTTCGAAAATTACCAGAGCAAGAAACAACAGCGGGAGAAGAAATCATTGGAAGTGGACAAATAGAGCAATCAAGATTAGTTTGAGCGATTCATGGCCGAACGCCCGGATGAGGAAGCACCCCAAACTCCACCAGCGCCTGATTCCGGTTTTGAGAGTGATGACAAGGAAAGGAACGAATAGGATCAGGAACCAGATTCGCAGACGTCATCCCTGAGAGCTCCACTCCATTCCTCCAAGCTTGCTGTCATGCTAGTCAGGCACCTTATGCCGTATGCCCTGACCCATGTCAAGACCTTTGCCACCTCCCATAATCTGCCTCAAAAAATCCTCATTCAGGCCCTGGGAGAAGAGATCCATTCCAAAAAAGACAAAGTCGACAAGGTAACACCACCCACGGTGGTATATTTGTCTTTAGATCCTAAGACCCCTATGGTGAATAGGGACTACAAAACCTTGTCTGTGGCTCTCATTCTGAACTGAACAAACAATTTCATACTTAACGGGTACGGCGAGTACCAAGACGTTGTGGTCGACACCGGAGCACTTCCCAACCTTATTACCACTGCCGCATTGCAAAAAATGCTTGCAGAACTCAGACACCAAATCTGCCCGAGTAACATCTACTTAGCACGCTAAGCTGCGGCAGTCAGCCAGTCCATGGAATCACCAAAGCCATGAACATTGAATTCTCCGATGATGCTGAACAGAAGGTGAAAATTGAACTTTCTTTTTTAGTGGTAGAAGGGAATCAGTTTGAAATCCTGTTAGGGATGGCTACATGGACCCGGATGAATATGAGTTTAAGTGTTTGGAAAGAGCAATATACCGTTCGGGACCCCAGAAATCTCGAAGGAATCAAAGTTGTGACTCCTTTGGATTTATGGAACCGGGGGAAGACCAATGTTCCTGTGTCCAGCTGTTAACCAGTGTATTCTACATCCTCTCCGGCGAAGCTGTTCGACAGTTCAACATATATTGCAGAGGACATCTAGCAATTCCCGATTTCTAAGCGGTGGGAAAGGGAATACATATAAAGATTATTGCAGGTGGCAAAACTCCGGCGGGGAGTAGATCAGGCTTTCTCGGCCTTATTATTACCTAAAACAGATTCGACAACCGTGTTAGATGTTTTCCAAACCAAGAGTGGTAACGAGGACTTCTATCGACAAGTGGTGTCATTGACAGTCCTCGACACTGGACTTCGGATTTTATCTTTATTTTCAAGAAACAGTTACGACTTGGAAACAGTTTTGAAATCAGAATATCGGGTGGAGTCATATACAGCAGTGGAAATTTTACCGGAGGCACGAGCTCTCACCGAACACCGCCTCCATCAACTGCACCGTTTATATCCTCAACAGCTTCCAGTGTCGGCCATTTCCAAAGCTCACCGGAGTCTTCCCCAGAGTGTGGATAACATAATGGCACCTCATTTAGCTAGTCTGGGTAGAGTAGATCTCGTTGTGGCGGGATGGCCTTGTTAGAGATACTCTCTAGCAGGACAAGGAAAAGGGCATCAAGATCGCAGGAGTGGTACATTTTATCGGATGATTACATTAATATCGTGGATTCAATAGCTCCAGGAAACACCAATGGGGTACATCCTGGAGAATGTCCACCCGGGAGATGATAAACGGAAAAAGGTTGTTTCAGCTGGAAACAAGTAACCCGGATTTTAAGAGCTCCCTTCGTTTTTGACGGTGCTCAGATGGGATCCACAGCACACTGACTCCGGGCATATTGCACCAATATGATCCGCATCCAGCCCTCCGGCAACTGTTGGAAAAGCAGACCCCCGACCCTCAGATTCCAGTACAGTAGTTACTTGGGGAAGAGAGAATGGCAACACCTGTAATAAAACTGGATAGTACTCTTTTCTTCCGATGCAATACACCCAAATATCCACGCCGAGCTCGCCCCACGTTGGTCTCTTTTCCTCACAGTCACGCCTACCGGAAAGGAGCAGCTGGTATGATTTTTGACCCAAAGGCAGGAATTTGGACGGCAACGACAATTACGGAACGAGAACACGCCAAGGGATTCCATCCGGGAACCACGGCCGCACCAAGTATTTCAGACCCACAGAGGTACACCTTAATAGGGAAGAGCATTGATTCGAATGCCATTACATGGGTTACAAAGCACGCTCTTGCCTTTTTCAGTCTCCATTCTCCAGATTCACGCAGAAGTTACCTTCAAGCTCCTAAATTGTTGTCCATGCAAGCAACTTTGCAGCTTGAGGGGGGTAGAAAAAGAGAAAAATTATACACCAAAGAGTTCATTCACTGGGGGGGGAACGGTAGTTGAGAAGGGGACAGCTTAGCGGAAGTTGTCACCAGTAAAGTATTATCCGGAGGAGTAGAGGCAGATCCACAGGTTGGGCTAGAATTTGACATCAACCTCTGGGGGAGACCACCGAAAGCTTGGGCTGCGGTTGAGTCGGGAAAAATGGACTGGACTTTGGGGGAGTAGCTAGACCCTCAACAGAAAGAGCAGCTAACAAAACTCTTGGCTAGAAACAATCAGGTTTTCTCATGGTCATAAACAGATGTCGGAATCTACCAAGGAACCCCCTTTCGGATTGACTTGATCGACGAAACCGCAACTATCTGGCAGAAACAGTATCCCCTAAGCTTCAAGGAAAAGGAGTTTATTACCCCAAAAGTCCAAACTTTGGTGGACGCCGGATTGGATTAGGAAAGTACTAGACTCCATGGGTTTGCTTCCCCCACAGTTTTCCCTCCTAAGAAGGACTCATCCAGGAAAACCGTGGATTTTCGAATGTGTGGGGATTACCGCATGCTGAACACGACCATTATACCTGACCGGTATCCAATGCCAACCCCGGAAGAGATATTCGACTCTCTTGCTGGGGCCACTATCTTCTCCACCCTGGACATGAAGAATGGATTCCACCAGATTGCCATGGAACCAAAACACCAAGAGAGAACGACATTCTGGGCAGGATCCCGACTTTATGAGTGGATTTACATGCCTTTCGGACTGAAGAATGCACTAGCCAAGTTTCAACGGGCCACGGACGAAGCGCTCCGAGGAATCAATTATGCTCGGTGCTACATCAACGATGTGATAATATTCTCCAATCCTTTGAAGAACACCTAGAGCATATCTAGATCGTTCCCCGGGCTCTTCAAGCAACAGGCTTGAAATGTCACCCGGGCAAGGGTATTTTTGGGGTGCAGAAAATTATTTACCTCCGACACGAGGTGACTCGCGGGACAGTGGGTCCCCATATGGTTAAGGTTGCAGCTCGGACGCTCTTCCTCCCCCGCAGAAAATTTCTGCTTTGCGCACCTTTCTCGGCCTGGCTAACTACTATCGCAGGTTTATTCCCGAGTTCAATAGTCACGCCCAACCCCTAAATAAGCTCTTGCGGAAAGATCAAGAATGGCAGTGGGCCAAGGAACAACAGATCTCTTTCCAGTTCTTCAAGGATGCCCTGAAGCAGCACCTAGTGCTATGGATGCCTGATCACCAAAGGCCTTTCCTCCTTTACACTGATTCGAGCAGGTTTGGATTGGGAGCGGTTTTGGCTCAAGTTGACGACGCCGTGGCCGAGTATGTGGTGGCTTATGCCAGCCAGAGCAATAACCGAGCAGAGGGGAATTATGACATATATCATGGGGAGCTTCTGGCAGCTGTTTGGGCCATCCAACATTTCAGGCCTTATTTGTATGGGGTCCATTTCACAGTGAATACCGACCACCAACCCCTAAAATGGATCATGGAAAATAGTAAGTTGACAAGCAAACTTGCCAAGTGGGTGCTTATCCTGCAAGAATATGATTCCAGCATTGTCCACATGATTTCAACATTGTCCACCAGGCAAGGAAATCCATGGGAATGCCGACGAACTTAGCCGAAACCGTGATCCTTCTACACTAGATTCAACCAAGGCTCGGCAAGACGAATACCTGGAAATCTGTTTGGGACTCATTCGAGCATCCTCCGCCTTAATTTGGCTTCCTCCAATTGGGTGGGCATTGTCAACTTTTGTAGCACATGGTTAGGGGCAGGCACCCATAGGAGCCGGACGGAAAGACATCTGGAATGACTCCGAAGCTCTCCAATCTATCCAACAGTTATCCCCTCTTCCCCATTTAGCTGGAGTTCAATTGTTCTGAGTTCATACCTGTATGGCGGCATATGCATGGGACCGAGGCGTTCTCCTCCTGTAATGGTCAAACGATACGAGGAAAGTGGTTTCTCCTCTATCAGATCGAGAAAATCTGATTACCAATCTCCATAAGCACTGCGGACACTTCGGACAGAAGCGGACCACTTCCCTAGTTACAGGTTCTTATTGGTGGCATGGGTTGCGGGCCCAAGTCAACCGAATTTTACAGACTTGCTCTTCCTGCGATTGAGTTAAGGCATCTTTTGACAAAAAGGGCGGGACTGAGCTTCATTCTCTTCCTATCTGGGGAATGTTTTATCGGTGTTCTTTGGATCTTTTGGGACCTCTTCCGACCAGCCGACGTGGGAATCGTTTCTTCTTGGCCATGATTGAAAATTTCTCAAAATGGATATAGCTTGTGGTTTTGCCCCGAAAGGAGTCCAAGTCCATTGTCGACGCCTTCTTCCGAATAGTCCTGTCACAATTTGGAGCGCTAAAGGTTCTGATGATCGGATCGGAGTTCACAGACAATATTTTGGAGAAATTCCTCATCGACCATCGACTTACCAGTCGCGACCACCCTCAAGCCGACGGTTTGGACGAAAGGTTCGTACAGATAGTGAAGCGGTCACTACGGAAATATGCAGTTGAAGAGGACTTGGGAGAGTGGGACAAAAGGGTGCCTTCGATTGCCATGGGATACAAATTCAGCTGACAGGCTTCTCTCCACTCCTATAGTCCTTACTTCATTTTATTTGGACGACATCCCATTCTGCTCGGGGCTACCTCGGCCCAAGCGGCAATCCTCTCGGAAATGGATGACAAGGGAACCGTCGAAAAACTGATCGCCGACCGTGCCAAAATTTTCCACCGAGAGATTCCTCTCGCCATGGGGAATTTATTGGCGACACAACACCGGGATCAATTGTTGTATTCCCAGCGTCGGAGCAGAGATTATGTGCCTGCCG
Organism: Zygnema cylindricum; assembly: GCA_037447655.1. Lineage (NCBI taxonomy): Eukaryota > Viridiplantae > Streptophyta > Zygnematophyceae > Zygnematales > Zygnemataceae > Zygnema > Zygnema cylindricum. The sequence continues at coordinate 155,724 of JBBHKE010002163.1, read as the reverse complement.
GGCAATTGTTTATGAAAGTGGTGGAAGTTTCAAACAAGGGAGTTCTGACTTTGGAGGGGAAGGATGGTCGAAGAATTAAAAAGAATCAGATCAATGTGGCCCCTTGCCATTTCTAAGGATTGGAAGACGAACCCACTTTCCACTGGACTTACTTTGCCATCCTTTTTCTTGTTCATCATCCTGCAACCTGTCCTCCCCGCAGCACGATATCTTTGTTTGCAATCAGTGTGGTCAATGTTGGCATCCTGCTTTTCTCCCCTCCTCGTGGGAACCTCGCTCTCCATCCCCTAGTCTATGGTTTTGCGAGAACTGTGAATTGGGCAGGTAATTATTACTTTTTCTTAGTCACGGTTGACTAAGAGGGGGGGAAATTGGTGCACCGACCCGATAAAACAAAATCCAACCCCCTTTCCCCGGCTCGTTGGGGAAAGGAAGGGGGAGGGGAGATCTTTTCGCCTTCCCATGCACTCATTCCTATTCTCAGTCCTTATGCCTCTCCTATTTTCGTATGCATGTCTATGGGAGGGATGGGGGCAGCAGTGGGCATGATCATTATTATGGGAAGCCTTTGCATTGGTGGGTTCTTTGCAGGACTTTGAGGCCAACCACTCCGGGCAGTGGGCCCTTCCCTTGGGATTCTCGGGCACGCTTGATAGCTGTCAAGCTCGAGTGCTTTTCAGGCACACTTTTATATTACCGAGGATTTCCGTACCCTTCCGACCCGTAGTGTTCTCAGATTACGGAGAAGCGAGGACAACCAACAAGAAAGATTATAGTATTTCCTCAAGTGAACAAGACGCACTTTATTTTACGCCTAACGGAGGCCGGACGACAAAGTTCTGCCGTTTGAAAGATCACAGTTCCGTTACATAACACTAGCTTCCACCATCCCTAGTGGGGGGGTACATTGTGGATTGCCATGTAGACTTCAGAACTGGAATCTAGATTATGTTGTTAGCTGTCTGTAGCAATCTAGTTCAGGTTCAGCTGACCACTGGTCCATTTATTACATTAAGTCAAAGCTTGGCATTTCCGTGTCATCTTAGTACTTTGTCTTAAAACTGTGGAACAAATAATGACTTCCGGCCGCGGATCTAGCTGTAGTCAGAGGTCTAACTTTTTTCCCTAAGTGTAGTACACATTATTTTGTCTTATGTCAGTTCGGTTGCTGTTGCTTGCCGCTCATTGGCTAATAGCGTTGGTTTGACTTTTGGACTTGAAACTCGACAAGCTTTTACTGTATAAGGCACTTGGGGTCGACAGAGACAGGTTGCATTTCAGTATTGTCTCCTTTGAAAACCCTCAAAAAATCCAACAAACCTTCCTTTGGAAGAATCTCTGTTTTGTTTTGACTCTATTGCCATCTTTGTTTTGGATCTGTCCATTGTGGGAATCATAGTTCGGGCTAGTAGTTGGCACTATCGTCCCTTTGGGTTTTTTTGGATTTTTCACTGCTTGAAATTGAGAAGAGTCTAGTCGGTTCCGAGCTACGGACACCGAAGATTGAAGGAGTACCATACCTATTTACACTACCATTAGGAGAGAGTTCGCCTTTTTCTCATTGTCATCGTAAATTGCCAGGGTATGTTAAGCTTGCTTCGCCATCTTTTATATCTTCCATCTTATATTTTATTTCTGTGGTCAAGGTGATATTGTTAAACCTGAAACAACCATTCCTATTTATTTCTATATGTCAACGTGGTAGTGCATTTGTGTATTCGCTTGTAGTTTCTTTTACTTTGACGTGAACTTCCCGGAGTAAAACTGGAACTTCCTTGTATCGAAACAGTGGGTTTTGAGGGAACAAATGCAATAGAATTCCCGTGGATAAAGTACAAATTGGGGCACTGACCCGATAAACCAAAAACCCAACCCCCTTTCCTCGGCTCGATGGGGAAAGGAAGTGGGAGGGGAGATTTTTTCGCCTTCCCATGCACTCATTCCTATTCCCGGTCCTTCTGCCTCTCCTATTTGTGCATGCATGTCTATGGGAGGGATGGGGGCAGCAGTGGGCATGATCATTATTATGGGAAGCCTTTGCATTGGTGGGTTCTTTGCAAGACTCCGAGGCTAACCACTCCGGCCAGTGGGCCCTTCCCTTGGGATTTTCGGGCACGCTCGACAAGCCATCGTTCCATTGTGTTGGGTCAGTAACCGACATTTTATTTGCGTGGTACACTTTGATTGGATCCACGTAGCAAAAGATTGAGATTCTGCTAATCTTCAAAGAATCTTTTATAGCAAATTGTGACCACATATCTGTACAAGCGAAGGTAAAATGTGACTCGTACGACGTATTGAACAAAATCTGTACGGTGGACGAAACTTAAGATTTGTAAAAGCGTACGAAAGTGTTAGAATGGTTAGTGGATTGTAGGAGATGCGTGAAACAATATCCTCCGTCAAAGATTTTATTGCAGCTTCCGGAAGCCTGGCATCCCCCTGGCGGAAGACACATGTCATATGTGACGTGTACCCACCTGGTCGCGCGGTCATCGTGGATATATGTTCACTTTTCCACGAGGCAGGATGCTATGCGTTCAGGCGCCTAGAATTGACCTACTTCGGGTCACTTGTTGCGAACTAAAAGTGTCAGAGGATGGAGTATCCGATTATGCTTCCGACGGTCCACGTTTACGTCCACAAACGTGTAGAATCAAGTCACTCATTCAGTATGTTGTTTTTAGAAAACTTTAGTCCTACTATGCCTCAGCTCTGAGGGAGAGAGAGCTGTTCAGGACTTAAGCTATTTTTGGTTGAGTTCAGTTCAGTGCTTACCAAAATTAGTGTGACAGTGAAGTTGGGAGTTCACGGTTCATTCACACTTGGGACACGCGTCGTCACTTGGGAGAATGCGTGAGTATGTCCTCCGTGGACGTACGGAATTTCGGCATGACCACGGGACTTCGTGAAGTCAGTTCTACGGTGCCAAATCCTCTAATCGGCCCGGTGACAGCCGCCGCCAACAAATAGTGACGAGGCGTGACTAGATCACTATCACTTTACGTTGTCTAAACTTCGGTGTAAATATTTGTGATAGAATGTTAGATGTACGGCTGGAATGCCTTCGTACAGCTTAGTGTAGTTTCGGTGTATAAAAGTAGGACTTAGTGAATTTGATTTTTAGGAACAAATGATATGAAAACTGTACACTCAGTTTTATGTAATTTCATTTCTACATATCTCACAGATTTGTGAGCGGAATTGATTGAAATTTTTGGTGTGTGTTCCTTTGTATGTTATCTTCATTGTGGCAAATTTTCAAGACGTTTGGAGCGTTTTTCTGAAAGGTATAGTCTGTCAAAGTTGCTGTTCAGCCATCGGTATTTGTGGAAGCTTCCTCTCTTGATTTGTTCTACGATGACTACTGCTGCATCTTCTTCATCTCCAGTGCCAGCAGTTGTCTCAGAAAAACACAGTAGGCTTGTTTTTCTGACATTTTTTTTTTGTACGGCACTATACGAAGGTACGACACTATACGAAACAGTACGAATTTCAGTAAACAACGACATTTTTCCCCTAATGGAACCTCACCCTTACAGGCAAGAATTTTTAAAGCAGCTGTTGTTTGCAACGTGTTGACCGTTCGTCATAAACTTGGAGAATAAAAATTGGTCAACGAAGTCGACTGCGACTAAAGACAAAAGACGCTATTTACGGTCGGCAATCTATTTACCGCCACATTGTATAGCCCAAGGGAGGCAGATGCTGATAGCCAAAGGAAGGCATTATCGGAATATCCGTCGATTATAATTCGTCGCAGTTGGACGCGAGCAGTTCAGTGCGAAAACCTACAAACCTACAAACCTACATTTGGCGCTCGCGCGGCTTGGCGCCTGCACTGTACTCCGTTGGGATTTTACGAAATGGCCCGACACGTGTCCCTTATTTTCTCTGCGCTGCCCACTCTATTGTTGGCCTCGCTGCATATTTTTGCAACGCCGGTCGTGGCTGCCCGTCTAGGTAGGTACAGAGGAGCTCATACCTCGTTGTTTTTCCCTCTTTTCTATGAATAATGTTATTGAATTTTGTTTGTTTCTTCTTCTCTGTATGTTTTCCCTGCTTTTAGGGTTTCTTTAACGCTGCAATCGATCTGTATTCATGATTTTTTTGCATCTCTGTGCACTTTTTCTTCATATTGTGGATGAATTGTTGTGTTTTTCAAACCCTTTTGTCGGCCGTAATAACTCTCTTATGCGCGGAGCCAAAGCCTGTGCATCTGAAAGAGAATCAATAGTTTACGCATGGGAGAGTTAGAATGAATGAATTAAGCATGAGAAAGAGAGAGAGGATGAATGATGTATTATTCAATCTATTTTCTGAAGTCTAGACCAGGTTGAATTCAAATACTCCACATTAGTGTACATATAATCGGATGTTTTGACAGTCGTCACTTTAAGGACTACTCACAGCTACATGAAAAAATCCGGTGATGGGTATAAAATACTCCTAGATCAAAATATCACCAAAAAAACTATGTTTGTGATCCGTTCCCTTGCTATTTTATGTGTTAACTGCTTAGAATACTCACGATTTTGTTGTTGTTATCTATTAAACGAGCTTTGGAAGCATTTAACATGCATACTTATTCTTGGTTACCCATGTGCGAATATGGACTGCTTTCCTGGATTCACTTGTCAAGAAATCAATTGCCGAGCTTCTTGTATTTGTAAACCTCCTTCTATTGTTCAAAATAACAGATGTGTTTTACCACCACCTCCGCCAAAAACATTGTCGCCACCACCACCACCTTCACCACCACCAAAAACAGTGTTAAACTCCCTACCCCCTCCGTGTGATCCATGTAAAAGTTTTTATTGTAAACCTCCTCTTGGTTGTGAAAATATAAATTGTCACGCCATGTGCGTTTGTAATCCTCCGTATTTTTCTCAGGGCTCTCTTGTATACCTCCTTAACCTTTGTAGGGATAGATTTTGAACACTTCGTGCCCTAGGGAGATAATTTTTCTTTTATGACGTAGACTGTAGTTTATATTCCTGCTAATTGTGCTAACTTTAGGGGGTGGGGATGGGATGTTATTATGTATTGAATGAGAAAAAATGTTCGGTAGCATTTTCAATGTTGAGAATTTGCAAATATTTATGATGAATACAGTTTAGATGAGGAGATGTAGAAAAGGGTTTCTTGAAATGTTTAAAGGTTTTTTTAAAATGTTGGTCAATTGTCCACTTTCATATGTCAATGATGGAATGTCATTAAGCATGTCGAGAGAGCAATTCTAATCTTATTTTAAGTTTTAAAACGTGGTATGTATTATCAAGAACGGTTTTTACTCTGGTTCTCTAAAATATAAGGTACCCGAACGTACATTGAAAAACAAAAAGTTCAAGCCGACTAATTGATTAAAATCTCTTTTGTTTACATGTTAAACTATCTACCTTCTCTATCTTTGTTGAAAAAATAAAAAGAAAAGATACTCATTTATGGAAATTTTTGATTATATCTTTAAAAAATATAAGGTACCATAGTGTCCAAGTGCAATTCAAATCAGATCTCTAATCAATTGAAACCCACAAACTGACGACCATCATTTTGACATTCCAAATGAATGAAATGGTAGATGTTGTTTTTGACAGTCATTTTTTTTCTACTTCTTCTTTTTCTTGGTCCATGGGCAGCGTAATTTTTGACACCTTGGTCAAAAGTGACAAAACCATCGTAAAGATCGATGCTTACATTGGATGCACGATAATCGTTTGTTAGCTTTCTAAACTGCAACCACGGCGACAATAATTTGCGGGAAAGACTCGCCTTTAAACCTCCTAAAAGATTCCTGCCCCAATGTCAAGTCTCTTGAGGCAATAATGTGAAGAACCCATTATTTCGTTCAATTATCATATTTTAAAGTTTCAAATTGTTCATTTTCCCATTTTTTCCAAAACATGTAAAAAATCATAGAACCTCATTAGCTATATATCTCTTGGTGTCTTATCGTCTAACCATTGCAAGTTTTCTTACCAATGTTACATCATAAATCTCTCAACCCAGATCTTAAATCAATCTATCAATGTTGAATTGTTGAAGTCTCTCAATTGAAAAATTTGTTGACGTGATATACTCAACCAGTATTTAGGAGAGCCCATTTTTATTCAGATGTAAATTGGTTTTATTGGCCATCTGAATTAGGGTGGATTCACATGGAGAATACCGAGACATATAAATATTCAAAAAAAATAAAAAAAAATCAATGAAAATGACAACACATTTTTCTTCATGTGTAGGATGGAATCGTTAACGCTAAATGACAACTTCAACGCAAAAAAGATCGTCGAGGAAAGAATGGATAAGAAACATAAAATCCAGCAACCTTTCCCAAATTCCCATTTTTACTCTGTCTTTTTGCCATTCTTTTGCAGAATTTGAAATCCTTTGGTCTCAAGTAGTTGTTGGAGGAATTTCTACTTCGCACTCCACACGTGTGTATCGCAGTAAATGCTGGTTCCGCCAGTGCGCCGTTCATTGCCGTAAATTCGGTTTCAGGCGCTTGCATGCACGATCGGCCGGGTAGCTCAGTTGGTAGAGCTAGTGTACGGCTAACACAAGGTCCCGGGTTGGATCCCCGGCTTGGCCATTTTCCAAAGTTTTCACTTTGGCGCCCATGCGATATGTTGAATATCGCCGATCCTCAATATGTTATCGGAGCAAGGGGGCGTTTTTAAGGAGGTTGTTGATGAACTCTGGTTTCCTAA
>JBBHKE010002163.1:130773-149004 GCA_037447655.1 Zygnema cylindricum | reverse complement strand
GTTTCCATCCACTCCTAGAGCCCTTACTTCATTTTATTCGGACGACATCCCATTCTGCCCGAGGCTGCCTAGGCCCAAGCGGTGGTCCTCCCTGAAATAGATAATAAGGGGACTGTCGAAAAACTGATCGCCGATCATGCCAAAATCTTCCAGCGAGAGATGCCTCTCGCCATGGGGAATTTACAGGTGACAGAACACCGGGATCAGTTGTGATATTCCTAGCGCCGAAATGGGGATTATGTGCCCAGACAGCGACAATTTATGCCAGGAGACTTTGTATATCGAATGCAACAAAAAAAGGACACGCTTGATATTTCTGCCGGGCGGGTGATCTTGAAAGTGTTGGAAGTCTCAAACAAGGGAGTTCTAACTTTGGAGGGGAAAGATGGTCGAAGAATTAAAGAGAATCAGATCAATGTGGCCCCTCACCATCTCCAAGGATTGGAAGACGAACCCATTTTCACCATGACTTACTTTGCCGACCCTCCTTCCTGTTCTTCATCATGCAACGTGTCCTCCCCGCAGCACCACATCTTGGTCTGCAATCACTGCGGTCAGTGTTGGCATCCGGCTTGTCTCCCCTCCTCGTGGGAATCACGCTCTCCCTCCCCTAGTCCATGGTTATGCGGGAACTTTGAATTGGGCGGGTAATTATTTCTTTTTCTTAGTCAAGGCTGACTAAGAGGGGGGGAAATTCGGGCACCGACCCGATTACCGAGAACCCAAATCCCTTTCCCCAGCCAAATGGGAAAGGAAGGGGGAGGGGAGATCTTTTCGCCTTCCCATGCACTTACTCTTACTTCGGTTTAGGTGTCTCTGCTATCTTTGCATGCATATCTATGGGAAGGATGGGGGGTCAGCAGTGGGCATGATCATTATTCTGGGAAGCCTTTCGCATTTGGGGGGGTTCTTTGCAAGAATCTAAGGCCAACCACTCCGGGCTGTGGGCCCTTCCCTTAGGATTCTCGGGCACGCTCGACACCTTCCCTTACGTTACTCAGGCACGCTCGACAACTGTCAAGCTCGTGTGCTTTTCAGGCACACCTTTATACCTTTAAGGATTTTTGGGCTCTTTCTTCCATGTACGGTCCTCACAGTATGGAGGAATGAGTGCACCGAGCTAGACCAGATCCTTGTATTCACTAAAATGAGCAGAACGCACTTTATTTCGTGCCTAACGGAGGCCGGACGACAAAGTTCTACCGTCTCAAAGATTGCAATTCAGTTAAAAAAAACCCGCTTCCGCTAGCCCTAGTGGGGGGTACATTGGGGATTGCCACGTAAACTTTCGGATTGCAGTTTACATTACGCTGTTACCTGTCTGTAGCAATTTAGTTCAGGTACAACTGGCTGTTGGTCCATTAATTACATTAGGTCAACGTTTGGGAAGTTAGTGTCCTTTTCATGACTTTGTCTTATAATAGTGGATCAAATAATAACTTCCGGCCGCGGATCTAGCCGCAATCCGGAGCAGAACCTTTTGCCCCGAGTGTAGTACGGATTATTTTGTCTTGTGTCAATTCCATTACACTTGCTTGCCGCTCATTGGTTAATAGCATAGCTTTGACTTTTGAACCTGCCATTTGACAAACTTTGATGTATAAGGCACTTGGGGTCAAAGGAGACAGGTTGCATTTCAGTACTGTCTCATGTGAAAACCCTCAAAAATCCAACAAACTTTCTTTTAGAAGAATATTTGTTTTGTTTGACTCTATTGCCATCTTTGTTTTGGATCTGTCCATTGTGGGAATCATAGTTTGGGTTGGCACCTGGTATTATTGTCCCTTTGGGTGATTTTTAGATTTTTCGCTGCTTGAAACTGAGAAGAGTCTGATCGGTTCCGAGCTACAAACACCGAGGGTTGAAGGAGTACCATACCTATTAACACTACCATCGGGAGAGAGTTCGCTTTTTTCTCTTTGTCATCGTAAATTGCTGGGGTATGTTAAGCTTGCTTCGCCATCTTTTAAATCTTCCATCTTATATTTTATTTTTGTGGTCAAGGTGATATTGTTAAATATGAAAGAGCCATTCCTATTTATTTCTATATGTCAACGTGGTAGTGCATTTGTGTATCCGCTTGTAGTTTCTTTTGCTTTGGCGTGAGCTTCCCGGAGTAAAACTGCAACTTCCTTGTATCGAAACAGTGGTTTTTGAGCGAACAAATGCTATAGACTTCCCGTGGATAAGTAAATTTGGGGCACCGACCTGATTACCGAGAACCCAAATCCCTTTCCCCAGCCAAAAAGGAAAGGAAGGGGGAGGGGAGATCTTTTCGCCTTCCCATGCACTTACTCTTACTCGCGGTACAGGTGTCTCTCCTATCTTTGCATGCATATCTATGGAAAGGATGTGGGGGGGGGGTCAGCAGTGGGCATGATCATTATTCTAGGAAGCAGCACATTTGGGGGTTATTTACAGGACTCTAATGCCGGCGGCTCCGGGTTGTGGGCCCTTCCCTTGCGTTACTTAGGAACGCTCGACAGCTGTCAAGATCGAGTGCTTTTCAGGCTCACCTTTATACCCTTAAGGATTTCCGAGCTCTTCCTCCCTTGTACGGTCCTCACACTACGGAAAAATGAGCCCACCGAGCAGGACCAGATCCTTGTATTTCTTAAACTGAGCGGGACGCACTTTATTTCGCGCCTAACGGAGGCAGGAAGACAATGTTCTACCGTCTCAAAGATTGCAGTTCTGTTACATAGTTCCATCTTCCGCTAGCCCTAGTGGGGGGTACATTGGGGATTGCCACGTAAACTTTCGGATTGCAATTTAGATTGTGTTGTTACCTGTATGTAGCAATTTAGTTCAGATACAGCCGGCTTTTGGTCCCTTAATTACATTAGGTCAAAGTCTGGCAAGTCAGTTCCCTTTTTAGTACGTTGTCTTATAATTGTGGATCAAATAATAACTTCCGACCGCGGATCCAGCCGCAGTCCAGAGCAGAACGTTTTGCCCCAAGTATAATACAGATTAATTTTTCTTCTGTCAGTTCCCTTACACTTGCTTGCCGCTCATTGGTTAATAGTGTAGCTTTGACTTTTGGACCTGCCATTTGACAATCTTTGATGAATAAGGCACTTGGGGTCGAAGGAGACAGGTGGCTTTGGGGCACCAACTCGATTACCGAGAATCCAAATCCCTTTCCCCGGCCATATGGGAAAGGAAGGGGGGAGGGAGATCTTTTCGCCTTCCCCTGTACTTACTATTACACGAGGTACAAGTGTCTCTCCTATCTTTGCATGCATATCTATGGGAAGGATGGGGGGGGGGGGTCAGCAGTGGGCATGATCATTACTTTGGGAAGCATCGCATTTGGGGGTTATTTGCAGGACTCCGATGCCGGCGGCTCTCGGTTGTGGGCCATTCCCTTGCGTTACTCAGGCACGCTCGACACCACACAAAGACCAAAATCCTTTTAACCAGATATTTACAAAGGAGTAGGATTCTGTATGCCACGTCATTTGTCGTGTATGTGGTTCACACGGAGCAGCATTTGTCGGCGCTATCCGTTTGCCGCGTACATATTAATTTCGGCTCCGTAGACAAATCTCCATGTGCCATTTTGTCCTCAAGTGTATCTTTGCACCAACAACCAGATATTTTGGAGTGTCTTCTTTATTGTAGTGACTTCTGTCTCGAAAGTGTATACAAAGGTGTACTCCCTACCGATCTAGTGGAACATCAATTCTGGTGTGTAATGAAACGAACGTACAACCAAACATATGCTAAGTCGTGAAACCCTCTCTCCCTCACACTTGAGGCATATAGAGGACTAAAGCTTTCCAAAACAACACTCCCCTAAAGCTTTAGGCTCTGCTAACCACTTAAGCTACATGCCTCTCTACAAAACTTTAATTTAGGTGCACATAAGGGTTTAGTCACCATTTCAACAACCATCTCTTCATCTGGTAAATATCTGAGTTTTAGAACTCTTCCCATAACCTTCTCTCTCACAAAGTGTAGCTTGATATCAATGTGTTTGCTCTTAAAGTGATGGCTAGGGTTAGATGCAATAGCAATGGCAGCTTGATTGTCACACCACACTATCTGAGGTCCAGATTGCATAAACAAATGCTCTTGAAGGAGAGACTTTACCCAAAGTAACTCTCTGACGGCTGCGCTAGCCGCCATGTATTCAGCCTCCATAGTAGACTGAGCTGTCAAGTTTGCTGCTCCAGCAGCATGTCCCACTTCCAATTTTGAGAATGTATCCACTAGTAGAGCCTTGGCTTGGCATATCTCTATAGCTCGCATCGCTCCATGTCTAAATTTTTACTTTCTCTCCACCGAGAGAGAGTCGAAGGATTGGAGTTTTTGCAAGATATCGAAGAACTCTCTTTGTTGCCTCTTAGTTTGACTTCTTTGGATTTTGCAAACTTCGGCTTAAGGCTCCAACAACTACTTCAATATCCGGACAGGTACAGTTTATGAAATAGATGAGGCTTCCGTCGATCTGCCTATAATGAATGGAGGACATAGAATCTGCCTTCCCTGACTCCAAAGAGTCATCAATCATAACCCCACCATGTGATTCTTTCCCCTTCTATTTTTTGTCTTCTCAATGGGAGTAGCACTTCCCTTTGCCTCTGACATGCCGAATCTTTCAAGCATTTTTCCAATGGCTTTTTCTGTGTCAAATTAATTAGTCTTTGTTTTCTATCCCTTTCTACCAAAAATCCCAAAATATACTTAGCCTCCCCTAAATCTTTCATTTTGAAACGGGAATTTAGAGCTGTTTTTATATTGACTCTATTGCCATCTTTGTTTTGGATCTGTCCATTGTGGGAATCATAGTTTGGGTTGGCACCTGGTATTATTGTCCCTTTGGGTGATTTTTAGATTTTTCGCTGCTTGAAACTGAGAAGAGTCTGATCGGTTCCGAGCTACAAACACCGAGGGTTGAAGGAGTACCATACCTATTAACACTACCATCGGGAGAGAGTTCGCTTTTTTCTCTTTGTCATCGTAAATTGCTGGGGTATGTTAAGCTTGCTTCGCCATCTTTTAAATCTTCCATCTTATATTTTATTTTTGTGGTCAAGGTGATATTGTTAAATATGAAAGAGCCATTCCTATTTATTTCTATATGTCAACGTGGTAGTGCATTTGTGTATCCGCTTGTAGTTTCTTTTGCTTTGGCGTGAGCTTCCCGGAGTAAAACTGCAACTTCCTTGTATCGAAACAGTGGTTTTTGAGCGAACAAATGCTATAGACTTCCCGTGGATAAGTAAATTTGGGGCACCGACCTGATTACCGAGAACCCAAATCCCTTTCCCCAGCCAAAAAGGAAAGGAAGGGGGAGGGGAGATCTTTTCGCCTTCCCATGCACTTACTCTTACTCCCGGTTCAGGTGTCTCTCCTATCTTTGCATGCATATCTATAGGAAGGATGGGGGGTTAGCTGTGGGCATGATCATTATTTTTGGGAAGCCTTTCGCATTTGGGGGGGTTCTTTGCAGGAATCCGAGACCCACCACTCCGGGCTGTGGGCCCTTCCCTTGGGATTCTCGGGCACGCTCGACACCTTCTCTTACGTTACTCAGGCACGCTCGACAGGTTATAAAACGGATACCAGGCATTTATTTCGAAAGCGAAACAAATATTGTGCACGTATTTATAACGGCTACGATCAAAACCTGGTTTTGATCGGACAGCTGGAAATGATAACGAGATCGCGAAGAAGATTGCGGCGGTTTGCATTCATCGCCACATAGGATGACACGTGGCAAAATTACATTGGATACGGCATCTCCGAGGATTACGTGAACGAATCTGGTCGTACGATAGCCGTACAGAAAGTACACCAGCAACAATACTTTTCTGTACGACACATTTATATGATTGGTGCCGTACGTCAAAAGATAGAGTTTTAGAGAGAGATAGGACTTAGAAAATTTAGTAGGTAGCACCCTCTCTCCGAGAGAGCTCCTATACAAAAGGGTCATCTTTGACCATTCATAACTATCAATTTACTTGACCATTTTCAGTGTATCTTTTTGTTGCGGACTCAAGAGAGTTTAGGCTACACAAGGGTGTAGTCCGTCAGAGTTTTTGTCTGCCAGGGTGGCTGCATTTCTAAGGGAAAGTCAAAGTGGGTGAATGTGTCCAAATCTCATATTCTAACTTTGCATTCTGTGGTGGAACCGAGCACACAGAAAGTGTTATTTCATAGGGGTGAAATTGTATTGAGGTTTAGATTGTCAAGGGGTTAGTCATTTGGGTTTATATCAAGTGGGAACCAGCACAACCTAGATTAGCTTCTTTTAGATCTGCCTACTCTCAGGGCCGATAGAGGTCTCAGAGTTTCAACGTGCAATCCATACAGGTTAAAGAGGAAGCGAGCAATGACGTGGGCAATGTGCAATCCAAGGAGGTGGAAGATGAAGCGAGTGATGACGTGGGCGACTCGTAATCCATAGAGGTGAAAGAAGAAGCTAGCGACGACGTGGGCGACGTGCAATCCATGGCGGTGAAAGAGGAAGCGAGTCTCTCATAGATCCCTATTAGAAAAATAAATATATTTCTAGCATGGTGGCGCATTAAAATAGGCGGCGCAGTCGTGAAATTCCAGAGGAAAAAAAAAAGGAATGAGCGATTGCGATTGGACACAGAAAGCGTGACTTGTGATTTGTCCAAAAAGATTATTGTTTTATGAGGTGTGTCCGCATTTGGCGTTGCCTCACGACATATATTACCCATGCCCAATGTTGTATATTTATTATATTTTTATCAGTATGTTTACTCTATTTCATGTGCCATTGTGTTAAAAAACCCATATTACAGTAAAAAGTTACTCCTTTGAAAGGGCGTATAATTAATATTTACGCTAAAATAGACGCGGTCCTAAATTAGAATACATTTTTATGAAAGTGTTTCGAAATTTTGTATTATAACTGGATCCGCGGAACGCCGAACAATAGTTACCAAGTTATTACACAAATGAACCAAAACACATGTTCCCGTCGTTACACTATAAACTTGTAACTTGTAACTCAAGTTTAACGTTCTCACTGACGACGATGCTGTGGACGGACAAAAGATATGCGAATGGATTTTTTTTGATGAGTTTCGGTCTTTATGTTTAGTGCGACTCCATGTGCGACCGTGGGTTTATTAAATCGATATTTGTTTGTTTTTATTTAAAAAGTACAATATTACACAGTCCCACGACGCCCGTACTCCACACTCTTTAAAACAAACCTATACTAGAAAAAAAAACGATAATTAAACCTCACCTAAATTAGAATAATGAAAAAAATAGAATCGATTACTCTATTTGATGTGATAGAGTCGAAATTTTGAGCGACCGAATTAGAGTAATTTACTCTAATTACGTTTCGCGGTGTAAAGTGCTAAACGTTTCTATATTTGAGACCGGCGGTTGTGGACTTTCTTGTCAACAACTCCCCTTATCTCGTCACTGGAGCGCGAATCTCGTTCTCTTCCTGTCAATCACTACCTCTGTCTCCCTTTCCCTCCCTTCCTCCCTCCCTCCCTCCCTTTCCCCCTCATCAATTCTAGATATTTTGAATGCTCAATAGAGGAGAGGGAGAGGGGGAGGTAGAGGGAGATTGGTGCCAAAACCAAGGTTTTCCCTATTATCTTCATCAGTTTTTGGGATCCATAAATGGCGGACCCGTGCTGCACCAATTCTACTGACTTGCTTGGGAGGAGGCCTGCAACGAATGGTGCTAATCAAGGGAGGAACAAAGGTGTTCTCCATGTTGCAAAAACTATTGGAGTATCCGAATTGGTTGTTAATGTCACATATAAACTTAGAAATAAACTTATCAACAGGAAAAGATAGAAATAATAATGATAATGATGATTATTCATTTCATTTTATAGTAGTAGATTGTACTATTTTAAATTTATTTTTTGGTTAATAAAATCTTTATCTTTGTTGTTATTGAATTATAGTTAACTGTTATATCATAGTAATCAAGAGCTATATCTAACTGTTATATTAAATATATTATAACACCTAGTTATAATTCTTATATAAGAATAAGTATATTATAACACCTAGTTATAATTGATATATAAGAATAAGTAAAACAATTATTTGTAGCTGGTGTACTATATGTACTATAACAGGTAGTTATGACTGCAATATTAAATTAATTATTATACTTAAATCTAACTGACACAATTTTTACATTATAACATCCGATAATAAGTGTTGTAATGTTGATATTTGAGTATTTTCTAGGTCTGTATTAGGATAAGAAAAAGAGCTGAGGCGGTCTGCCTCTAACTCCCCTTTCCAAGCCCCCACACTTGTTGTAGTCACTGAAGGCTGGATAGGGAGCTAGAGCCATGGCTGCCTAGGCTCTCTAGAGAAGACAGGGGGTAAATTAGGTAGACTTACCGAAAGTTACTTGACGGACCCAGGAATTGATCCTGGTACCTACCGTCCGTCAATCCGCATTAGCCGTTAGCTCTAGCCGTTATGTCTAGAACAGATATTACGATATAGAGGGTTTGATAGATATATAAATCGTTATATGTAGATTAATCCGTTTAACGGCTAATAGATACTTAGTACATAGATACAGTTTAAATTAGTACGAAGTACGGTATGGGGACAGAACGGATACCGCGCATTTGTTTCGATATCGAAACAAATACCGCGCATTTGTTTCGATAGCGAAACAAATACCGCGCATTTGTTTCGATAGCGAAACAAATACCGCGCGTCGAATTTCAGCGGCTACGATTATAGCCGGTTTTGATCGGACAACCACGATAGGCGCCGCGTTGAAGGAAAAGGCATTTTTGGCGTTTAACGGTCTTTGCCACGTCAGATGACACGTGGCGTGATAACATTGGACTACGGGAATTCCGAAGATTACAGGAACTAATCCTGATTTGACACGTGTCGACATTTTGGCCATGTCGTACAATGGTCGTACATAAAGTACACCGGCACCTGTACTTTTCTGTACGACACAGTAATTTGATTGGTGCCGTACTTCAGTAGATAGAGTTTTAGAGAGGGTATAGGACTTAGAAAATTTTGGGTAGGCAGCTGCCTCTCCCAGAGAGCACCCTGTATATATGGCAAACTTTGGCCAGCCATAACTATCAATTTACTTGACCATTTTCAGTGATTCTTTTTGCTGCGGACTCAGGGGAGTCCAGGCTACACAGGGGTGTAGTCGGTCAGAGTTTTTTGTCTGCCATGGTGGCTGTATTTCTAAGGGAAAGTCAAAGTGGGTGAATGTGTCCAAATCTCATATTCTAACTTTGCATTCTGTGGTGGAACTGAGCACACAGGAAGTGTTATTTCACAGGGGTGAATCTATATTGGGGTTTTGACTATCAAGGGGTCAGTCATTTGGGTTTATATCAACTTGGAGTCGGTACTATCTAGATTAGCTTTTTTTGGATCTGCATACACTGAGGGCCAATGGAGGTCTCAGAGTTTCAGGTTATGGGCCCACCATCTAGGGTGCCTATGTTCGATGGAACAGACTTCACTTATTGGGAGTTTACAATGGCGGGATTGCTTTTCGAGAAGCACTTATGGGGAATTGTTTCGGGACAAGTGAGATGTCCGCCACCTGGCTTTGGAGGAGCTTACTATGGAGATTCATCTGAGGCTGCCCAGAATATCATCCGGAGCTCAGATGCAACAGAAGGTGAAGGGAAGAATCTTTCCGTGGATGGGGAAATAGGGGAGAAGGAAAAAAGGACATCTATGGTGAGGGGAGCTAGGCTCTCAGCTATGGTACCACATGTAGGGATTAAAACTGAAGAAAATGACAGAAAAATAGGGGAATACAAAAACACTATAGCAAAACATCTCATACTTAGATATGTGTCTAAGTCGATAGCTATCACTCTTTTAAGTCTAACCAAGTCTTCAAAGATATGGGAAGTACTAATTCAGATTTATAAGAGTGAGACTATTCAGAGGCAGCAATTAGTAAAACAGGAAATAGATGCCTATGTTTATAAAGGCGGTAGAATGATAGAGTTTTGCAATGATATTGCTGCGTTATATGTTGAGCTAGCTAGTGCGGGATATGTAGAATCTGAGGAGAGTAAGATTAATACACTACTTATGAAACTCCCAAGTGAGTACGAAAACATTATTTATCGTATGCAGGCAATGGATGGCTCCCCATGGACTTGGAGCTTTACCATGGGGATAATTCTTGTGAGGGAAAGCACTTTGGAGCTTCGTAGAGGAAAGGACAGGGTCAATGCATTTTCAGCTGGTGGTGATTGGCGGAAGCGTGATGAGAAGAACGGCGGTGACGAGCGGAAGCGTAATGAGAGGAACGGTGGTGACGAGCGGAAGCGTGATGAGAGGAAGAAAGACAAAGGTAAACCTTATCGGAACTTTGGTGGAAAAAGGGGGAGAAGAAAAGACACGGGAGCTTTGAAAAAAGGGGTTTGCTTCTTTTGTAGGGAACCGGGTCATTATATGGAGGAATGCCCTTGTTTAGAAAAACTTAGAAGTTGGAATGTGGATGAGGAGGACGAAGAGGAAGAGGAGAAAGAGGATGAAGAAAAATTGGAGCTTCTTGACATCGGTAGAATGGGGAAGATAGAAAAGTACACAGAAATTGGACGAAGGCAACAGTGTGCTTTTGGAGGTATAAGAGAAGTAAAGAGAGAGGAGATACTTGAAGAAGTTCAAAATATTAAGGATAGTTTCATAGATATTTTGGAAACAGAAAACTGGTCGGAAAGGGAGACTTCAACGGATTCCGAGGAAAGGGGAGAATTAATTCTAGAGGGGGTTTTAAAGGATAGGGGAGAAGAGAAATATTTATTAAGAAATAAAATAGAAAGTGATAGTGGAAAGAATTCCATGGGAGACAGTGAGGGAAGTTCAGAAAATGGGGTAATTATCATGGATAAAAATATGAGTACGGAAGATGTAGATCTTATGAGGAACTTAGTGGGGACTAGTGGTTTTTGGGAATATTTGGAGGTGGGTGGATTTGACATTACTACTTGGTGTGATGTCTTTTGTGAAGATGTGCCTGTAAAAGGGTTATCATCTGGGTATGAGTTGCAGGTTGGGGATGGGGCTGGTTGTTTGAATTTCAAGAGGGAAAGTGGATTTAGTGTGGATGGAAAAGAGAAGAGGTGGATAAAATCTTTGCTCGGATTTAAGAAAAATGGGATGTTAAATAAAATGTGTGATACAATTATCATTTCAGTTCATTTAATGCATTGTGTTAAATACTTAAGTTTTATGAAAGGAAAAGGAAAAAGGAAAAAGAAAAGGAAAAAGGGGAGGGGGTGTTTGTTTACTTGTTTGTGGAAGTTGAAAGAAAAATAGACTAGAAAATAAGGGAAGTGTTGATATTTGAGTATTTTCTAGGTCTGTATTAGGATAAGAAAAAGAGCTGAGGCGGTCTGCCTCTAACTCCCCTTTCCAAGCCCCCACACTTGTTGTAGTCACTGAAGGCTGGATAGGGAGCTACAGCCATGGCTGCTTAGGCTCTCTAGAGAAGACAGGGTGTAAATTAGGTAGACTTACCAAAAGTTACTTGACGGACCCAGGAATTGATCCTGGTACCTACCGTTCGTCAATCCGCATTAGCCGTTAGCTCTAGCCGTTATGTCTAGAACAGATATTACGATATAGAGGGTTTGATACATATATAAATCGTTATATGTAGATTAATCCGATTAACGGCTAATAGATACTTAGTACATAGATACAGTTTAAATTAGTACGAAGTACGGTATGGGGACAGAACGGATACCGCGCATTTGTTTCGATATCGAAACAAATACCGCGCATTTGTTTCGATAGCGAAACAAATACCGCGCATTTGTTTCGATAGCGAAACAAATACCGCGCGTCGAATTTTAGCGGCTAGGATTATAGCCGATTTTGATCGGATGGCCACGATAGGCGCCGCGATCACGGAAAAGGCATTTTTGGCGTTTAACGGTCTTTGCTACGTCAGATGACACGTGGCGTGATAACATTGGACTACGGGAATTCCGAAGATTACAAGAACTAATCCTGATTTGACACGTGTCGACATTTTGGCCATGTCGTACAATGGTCGTACATAAAGTACACCGACACCTGTACTTTTCTGTACGATACAGTAATTTGATTGGTGCCGTACTTCAGTAGATAGAGTTTTAGAGAGGGTATAGGACTTAGAAAATTTTGGGTAGGCAGCTGCCTCTCCCAGAGAGCACCCTGTATATATGGCAAACTTTGGCCAGCCATAACTATCAATTTACTTGACCATTTTCAGTGATTCTTTATGCTGCGGACTCAGGGGAGTCTAGGCTACACAGGGGTGTAGTCGGTCAGAGTTTTTTGTCTGCCAGGGTGGCTGTATTTCTAAGGGAAAGTCAAAGTGGGTGAATGTGTCCAAATCTCATATTCTAACTTTGCATTCTGTGGTGGAACTGAGCACACAGAAAGTGTTATTTCACAGGGGTGAATCTATATTGGGGTTTTGATTGTCAAGGGGTCAGTCATTTGGGTTTATATCAACTTGGAGTCGGTACTATCTAGATTAGCTTTTTTTGGATCTGCATACTCTGAGGGCCAATGGAGGTCTCAGAGTATCATTATATGACACATTATATATATTATTATAGCCAGTAATAAGTTATAATAGCAATTTTATTTAACTGTTGTATATGTTGGAATACACTTAAAGCATTCTAAAACTACTTGTTTTTTTCTACAGTACTTTTTGAGTCCTAATTGCTACGCTATAAGTCTAGTACTTTGGTTTAGCGTTGTGTACTTTATTTAGTGGAATGTACATACCTTTATTAGAATTGTTGATTCTTACATAGGAATATTTTTTGACTTAGATTCCTTTTACCGTAACTAGATGTACTTTCCTAAGTTAGGTTTTAGATTAGATGTATCTTTAAAGCCTTTTTGCGGCTACCTCTTAATCTGTCTTACTATAAAACTACCTTGTTTCGTTATGTAAAATTACTTTATCAAAAAGACACTCAAACGACGAACCTCTCACTTGTTCCCTTGTTCGTCGTTACTCTTTTTCCTCTCTTTTGTCATATCTTGGCCTTTTCTACTACTTCAGCCTATCTTTAATATTCTTTCATATTAAGTCTTTTTCGGCTTTTTATGGCCTCTCATTCAATAGGTTATGGGCCTAGCTTTTCGTCTGTCTCAAACTCTGTCCCGAAATTTCAAGGCGAAATTTTATATGACTGGAAATTCCAAATCCATCATTTGTTTTCTTTTGAAAAAATATGGGAACACATTAATGGCATTCTCATGTTGCTTGTTCTTCCCGACGCCTTTCATTACACTTCTGCCACTGTTCAGACAGCTGTCGCTTCATGGATTGAAAAAGTTTTTGTCGCGTTGTCGCGTCTCGTCCTTTCTTAGGAGGGCCAGATTGCGAATCGGATTCGCGCTGCGACTACTTCCTATGAGGCGTGGCGGATTCTTTGTCGCGCGTATGAAAGCGACACTTGGCCACATCGCTTGGCGCTACGTCTCCAATTCAACAATGCTCAAAAGGACAAGTATGAATCCCAAGAAAACGAATTGAATCATTAGCTGGACAACTTAAGTGTATTAATTACACAATCACTCATGAGGATCTCATAAGTACCATTTTGGGAGGATTACCTTTGTCGTTTGACTCTTTTGCAGGTACGGTCAGTATTGATACTTTTACGATCACGTTGTCAAATCTCACTAATCGCTTGTTACACGAAGAGACGCGTCTTAATCTTAACAAACTTGGCATTATTACTGATGGTTCGGCAATTGTTGTCTCTTCCCCCAAGAAACCTCCAATGATTGCAAGATCTCAACCTTTTTACAAATATTGCAAGGAGCGTGACCACGTCATTGACACGTGCCCTGCATTGATGAAGAAACGTGAAAAAGACCGTACGGCTGGGGGACAACAAGGACTTCCTCCAACAAACCCAAATCCGCGGTCCTTGTCGTATTCCCACGACTACCCACCGCCACCTGGTCATGTAGCGCACGCGACGGTTGACTTAAATTTGCCGTACGGCCCACCGTCACCGTGGCACCCTCCTAATTATTATTATCCTCCACCAAACCCGCCGGTTTTCCCTTTTCCTGGTTGGAGGTATATTCCCCTCCGTTATCACTCTTTATTTTTTTAATGGGGGTTTCATGCAACTTTTCTCTCCAGGCTTTAAATTCTTTGTAGTAAGTTGATGTTTCAGACTTTGTTTTTGGGAAGTAGACTCTAGAGTATCTAGACTAGTCATCGGTTATTTTCAACATAAACCTCTTTCCTCCAACCAAAGGTACTTTTGCAGGTCCCCAAATATCTGTGTGGACCAATTCTAGTACTTTCTCACCTCTATATGTGGCGACTTTGGGAAAGGGTGGTCAGTGAGCCTTACCTTGAGCAAAGCCACTACAATCATCCATAATTTCATTATCCACAAACTGAATTCCTTCTACTACCCCAAGCTTTTTCATCTCCCTCTACCTATCAAAATGCACATGTCCCAATTGTTTATGCCAAATCAAAAACTTAGGGACACCAACATAGTAAGCATTCTTCTATTCATTACTCACGTTAAGCCTAAACATTCATTGGCAACCTTATCATGTAGCAACCATCCCCATACTGTAAGACTCCCTTTCTAGTGAAGGTATCAAACTCTTTGTAATCTTACACAGATATAGTGATAAGATTTTTACTCAGCTGAGGAATGTAGAGTACATCTAAGAATGTTAGTATAGAAGTCTTACCCTCCACTAAGACTTTCATATCTACTGAGCCCACTAGATATGTAGTAACCACTATCCCATCCCCATACTCTATCTCTAAAGTTGGGATCTTTCTTAGCTGAGTGAAGAGTTCGTAATCATGATAAATATGCATGGATGTACCTGAGTCGATGATCCATCCTTCCTATGGAGCTTCCCGAATTGCTTCAAGGGCACACTTATGTCTCCGAGGAATCTCCTTCTCCTCCAGACTCTCGTCAAGAAGAAGCTCCTTATCCTCCTCAGAAGACTCGTCCTCGATTTCTCGTGTCACTTTTGTAACCAAAAGCGCCTTTTTCTTCCCACCGGAAGAACCCCCTCCACGGTTCTCTCGGAGCCTCAACTCCGATAGCTTGACACAATCTGCAATAAAGTGTCTCGGCTTCTTGCAAAAGGGACAAAGGCCCTTTGGAAGCATTGGTCATGCCGAGTGATCCCTTCCCCCTTTGTACGGTTTACTCGGGTCCTTCCCCCATCGATCCCCTCCTGCAGCTAGAGCTTGAATGCTCTTTCCTCCTCTCCTAATCTCCATAGTGTTTTCCTGCACAAGTATCATCCGGAACATGTATTCCACTTCAATGAACTATCAGTCATTTCTTTTACTCGGTACAAAATGTTCTCATACTCATCTGGTAACTTCATGATAGAGTGTTAAATTTCATCTTCATTGTACCTGTCCACTCGACGCTTCCATCTCCATATAGAAAGAAGAAAGATCATTACAATAATCTAACATCTTTCCTCCTTTGTAAGTGTAACTCACTTGCTTTTGCTCAGCCAACTGGAGCTATTGAATAATACCACTCCATAGAGTCACAAACTCACCCAAACTCCTCGGCCTTGTAAATGTGAAGGTAAGGTGGCGAGCTTTACTCAAGTGGCTTAGAATGAAGTTCTTGGACCATGTTCATGTCTTCCCTTAATTGAGTATCGTTCTCCACGGTTTCACAACCGGCTCTTCCGGTGCCGTGGCAATAGGAGTGAGGGGTGTCTCCTTCCCTTTCCCCTATTTGACACACTCCTCTCCCTATCGTCTACCTTTTCTGTGGATATAGTCGATGCTGTTGGAAACCTTACTCCTCAAATCCTGGTGAGGTTCCCGAAGGTGGACGTTTCACTTGTCCACTAACGATACCCCAGTACCGTTTTTCGCACAAGTCTCCCATCATCATGGCTTCCCTATAGCTAAACACATATCCTTGAAACTGGGCACCCTAGAGGGTGGGCCCATAACTTGCAATTCTGTGTCCTCTATTGGACATTAGAATACATGAAGCCTCTAGATAGTTTATAACTAACCCACTTTAAGCCACAATCAATGCTGCCAAAGCAATTAAACTGACAAATTAACTACACCGTTGTGCAGCCTAGACTCCCCTTAGTCCGTAGCAAAAAGAATCACTGAAAACGGCCAACCAACGGATAAGTTATGAGCCGGCAAAAAATGCCAATTTTATACAAAGCTCTCATAGAGAGAGGTGACTATCTACCAGATTTTCCTAAGTCCTAAATCCCTCTCACAGCCCCTATCTACTGAAGTACGAACCAATCACATGATTGTAAAGTACAGAAAGGTACTATGTGTAGAAATTAATGGTCCGTTTAAAGTATTATCTAGGTCTAAATAGAAATATAGAAAGAAGTCGAGGCAGTCTACCTCTAACTTCTCTCTCCGACTCTCAAACTTGTCGCAGTCACTGAGAGTTCGGAGAGGGAGCTAGAGCCATGGCTACCTAGGCTATCCAGATATTTACGAGAAATATATATTAGTTAGGGGTTTATTTACTAAAAAGATATGTGCCGGCCACAGGATTTGATCCTAGAACCTGCCGGACCGCAAGCTGCTGGTAGCTGGTAGCCTTAAACCGTTAAGTCTTTAGCTAGTGATACGTACTATATGGTTTGATTTTTAGTTATACATTAACAAGTAGGATAATTCATTTAACTGATACAATTTACGGGATACATAGAATCAGTAATGTAAAGTACGGATTGTGGTACGGATAAAGAAACGAATACTGCGCATTTGTTTCTTTAGCGAAACGAATACCGCGCACGTATTCATTACGGCTACAATTAAATGTAAATTTAATCGGATGGCCAGAATGAACGCCAAAATCGCGGAAGAGAATTTCAGCGGTTTGTGGTCATCGCCACATCGGATGCCACGTGGCAAAATTACATTGGATCGTGGTATCTCTGGAGATTACGCCACCGAATCCAGATATGACATGTGTCGACATTTAGGCCATGCCGTACAATGTTCATACAAAAAGTACACCGGTAGATGTACTTTTGTGTACGAAAGTGGAATATGATTGGCTCCGTATATCAGTAGATAGAGTCTGTGAGAGAGATAAGACTTAGAAAAATTAGGAGATAGGATCCTCTCTCCCAGTGAGCTTCTGTACAAAAGGTCAACTTTGACCCTCCATAACTTACGAGTGAGGGGAACAAATTCAGAGATTCTTTTTGATATCGACTCAAGGGAGTCTTGCCTTTACAAGAGTGAAGGTGCTCACGGTTATTGTTTGCCACGGTGTTCTTGCTGAAACACAAAGGGGTCAGGGTTATCCTAGAGGCTTCTTGGAAGCTGTCCACTCTGAGGACTTATCGAGGTCTCAGAGTTTCAAGTTATGGGCCCACCCTCTAGGGTACCAATCTTTAATGGAACTGGTTTCATATACTGGGAAACTATGATGATAGGAGCTCTATGCGAAAAAAGGTTTTGGGGGATAGTGAGTGGAAGGTTGAGGCGTCCATCAAGTCTTCGAATCCCTCTTGGGTTTGGAGGAAGCATATTCACCATGAAAGAGGATCCACCTTCATCGGAGGAAACAAAGGAAAGAGAGGTGATGGAAAAATGAAAGAAGAAAGAGACGACCACACCCATAGCAACTGGTTCGGCATTCATGTCACCTATTCCGAGGAACGAAGAGAATGATATTGAAACCTGGGACTTCAACAATATGGCGGCAAAGCACTTCATCTTACGCCATCTCAATCAAGGACTTGCATGTCCTCATTTGCAAGTAGAAAGGGCATGCGATCTTTGGATGGCTCTCATAGAGATATACAGAAGTGGTACGATTTAGCAACAACAGTTGGCTGATCAGAAAGTTAAGGAGTATGTATACTAAAGAGGGAAAATGTTGGATTTTTGCAATGAGCTTGCTACACTTTTCATGGAGCTATAGAGTGCGGGAATATATTTTAGTGTAAAAGAAAAGGTTAACTGTTTACTGATGAAGTTACCCGATGAGTTCGAGAACATAGTCAACCGTATTATGTATGAGGAATTGAAAGACTAGTCGGTTGACAACAACGATTTAGCATGGTGAAGACATATAGAGATACTCTCGGTAGGTTTCTAGCGTACGGGAAAGATGAACGTTTACTCCTGTACGTTCAGGAACTAACTCTACCGCATTCTACTTCACGAAACGGCGGTATAACAACTTCAGGGTCCAAAGTTATAGTAAGAGAAGC
>JBBHKE010002163.1:26838-125530 GCA_037447655.1 Zygnema cylindricum | reverse complement strand
TTGTACGACATGGCCAAAATGTCGACACATGTCAAATCCGGATTCGGTGCCATAATCTCCGGAGATTCCACAATCCAACGGAATTTCGCCACGCGTCATCCGATGTGGCGATGGCCACAAACCGCCGAAATCTTCCTCCGCGATCTCGGCGCTAATCTCGGCCGTCCGATTAAATTCGGCTTTAATCGTGGCCGTAATAAATACATGCGCGGTATTTGTTTCATTTACGAAACAAATGCGCGGTACTGATTTTTGTCCGTACCGTAAGTCGTACTTTATATATTACTGGATCTATGTATCCCGTAATTAATTTCAGTTAAATGGTTTATCGCACGTATACATATTTAAATAATTATCAAACTATACGCTACGTAACACTACCGCTAGATGAAACGGCTAAGGCTACCGGCTACATTGTGTCTGCCGGCCGGCAGGTACAAGGATCAATTCCTGCCGCCGGAACATACCTTTTAAATAAATAAACCCGAACTAATATAAATTTCCCGTAAACCTCAGGATAGCCAAGGTAGCCATGGCTCTAGCTTCCTCTCCAATTTCTCAGTGACTGCGACAAGTTTGAGAGTTGGAGAGAGAAGTTAGAGATAGACTGCCTCGACTTCTATATTTCTTTTCAGACCTAGAAAATACTAATAAAACCATTAGTTTCTACAAAGTCCTTGTTGCAAGAATTGGGGTACATAAAGAAGGGAGTACATGAAGTGTTTTGTGACAATCAGGCTGCAATTGCAATTGCAGCCAATCCAAAACACCATTTCCAAGCTAAGCATATGGATATAAGATTGAGCTTTGTGAGGGAAAAAGTGGAAAATAAAATTGTTAATTTGGTGTATAGGAGTGATGGGGAAATGGTGGCTGATATGATGACAAAGCCTGTACCGTCTCCCAAGCTAAAGTATTGTAGAGAAAAATGTGGATTAAAAGAGAAATTAAAATTAGACTAGAAAATAAGGGGAGTGTTGAAATCACTAAATTTAGGGGAGGTATTTTCTAGGTCTTAAGTAAAATAAGAAGAAAAGAAAAGCAAAGGCAGCTTGCCTCCACCTTCTCTCTCTGACCCCCATAGTTGTTGTAGTCACTGAGGGAGAGAGAGGGCGGTGGAGCCATGGCTGCCATAGCTCCATATGCAAGGCTTAAGAGTGACCTAAGTCACTCTCAACCAAAAAGGTTGAGTCCGGCAGAACTCAAACCTCCGACCAGTAGGGCGAGGCATAGCCGTCAACCCTTACCAGTCTGTCGTAGTAGTCCGTTAGGATACATAGGGTTCGATAGCTATTTAAACAATAGATAGACGACTAATCCGATTAACGGCATTACAAATAGAATACATAGAAACCAGTTGGGAAATTAAGTGCGCACGAAACAAATGTATCGGACATTTGTTTTGAACGGCTGGGAATTAAAGTCGACTTAGATCCGACGGCTCACATCATCGCCAAGATCATGGAATGACCGCTTTGGCGGTTTGCGGATGTAATATAACGTGGCGACACGTGGCGATATGTCATTGGGAAGCCAGAATCCTAGGGAGCGTGAGGATAAGTCCGGAGGAGACAGGCGTCCACTCTATGGCCTTGTCGTACACAGGCCATACAGAAAGTACATCGGCCATGGTACTTTTCTGTACTATACAGTTTTTTGATTGGTCCCGTACTTCAGTAGATAGGAGTTGTGAGAGGGTTTGGGACTTAGTGGATTGAGGAGGTAGCCGCCTCTCTCCCAACAAGCTTGTATAAATATTGGCATCTTTGATGCTTGATAATTAATCGCCTGGTAAGGCGTTTTCAATGATTCTTTTGGCTGTGGACTCAAGGGAGTCCAGACTGCACACGGGTGCAGTCAGGTTATCTATTTATCTGCTAGGTTAGGAGTTGCTCTCGTTGATAGTGGGTTAGTCAAAAACTACCTAGAGGCTTCCTCATTCTTAGTCCAAATGGAGGACACATGATTGCAATTTTCCCTTCACCTTCCTTTGCATCTGAAACTCTTGTTGATTTTCTCGGCAGCCCCAACTGATTCTCCATAGTGAATTCCTCCAAAGCTCGGTGGAGGACACCTCACTTGTCCCGAAACAATTCCCTATAAGTGCTTCTGGAAAAGCAATCCCTCCATCATAAATCCCCTATAAGTGAAGTGTGTTCCATCAAACATAGGCACCCTAGATGGTGGGCCCATAATTTCAAACTTTGTGTGCTCCATTGTCCACAGAATCGCAGATCCAAAAGAAGCTAATCTAGATAGTGCGGACTCCAAATTGATATAAGCCCAAATGTTTGACCCCTTGACAACCAAAACCCCATTAAAGCTTCATCCTTGTGAAATAAGACTTTCTGTGTGCTTAGTTTCACCACAGAATGCAAAGTTAGAATATGAGTTTTGGACACATTCACCCACTTTGACTTTCCCTTAGAAATGCAGTCACCCTGGCAGGCAAAAACTCTAACCGACCACACCCTTGTGTAGCCTGGACTCGTGTGAGTACGGAATAAAAAATATCACTGAAAATGGTCAAGTATTTTGATAGATATAAATGGTCAAAGATGACCCTTATGTACAAAAGCTCTCTTGGAAAGAGGTTGCTACCTACTAAATTTTCTAAGTCCTATCTCTCTCTAAAACTCTATCTACTACCTAAACGTACGGCACCAATCAAATTACTGTGTCGTAGAGAAAAGTACAAATGACGGTGTACTTTCTGTACGACCATCGTACGACATGGCCAAAATATCGACACATGTCATCTACAGATTCGTTCACGTAATCCCCGAAGATGTCGCGATCCAATGTCATTTTGCCACGTATCATCCTATGCGGCGATGACCGCAAACTGCCGAAATCTTTTTCCGCGATCTCGGCGTCATTTCTGGCCGACTGATCGAAACCAGGTTTTGATCGTAGCCGTCATAAATACGTGGGCGGTTTTTGTTTCGCGTTCGAAACAAATGCGCGGTATCCGTTTCATAACCTTACCGTTCCCGGTACTAAATTAAACTGTATCTATGCATTAAGTATTTATTGTCGTTAAACGAATTAGTCTACGTGTTAATATATATATTTTGATCAAACACACTACATCGTAACACTAGTTCTAGAATTAACGGATAAAGCCAACGTCTACGGGTGTCATGACGAACGCCAAGTACCAAGATCAATTCCTGGGTTCGTCAAGTATATTTTGGTATGTCTACCTATTTTATCCTTTATCTTCTCTAGAGAGCTTAGGCAACCATGGCTCTAGCTCCCTATCCAGCCTTCAGTGACTAAAACAAGTGTGGGGGCTTGGAGAGGGGAGTTAGAGGCTGCCTATGTCTTTTTCTATGCTATTATAGACCTAGAAAATAAACAAATATCAACACACAACTCCTCGGCGTTGTAAACGTGAAGATGGGGAGTTCCCAAACCTTGTGTGAGGTTTCTCATAATGAAGTTCTTGGCAGCCATGTTGGTGTCTTCCCACATTTCAGTATCTATCTCCAAGGTCTTCACGATCCGCGCTCCGGGTGTCGTGGGAATAGGAGCAATAGGAGTAAGAGGTATCGCCTTTTTTTTCCTTTTTTCGGACACACTGCTGTCCCCATCATCTGCCTCCTCTTATGTAGCAGATGTTGCTACAAAAAACCTTATTCCACCAGGTCCTGGTGGTGTTCCCTAAGGTTGTCGTTTCACTTGCCCACTAACAATACCACATTATCGTTTTTCACACAAAGCCTGTGTCATCATGGCTTCCAAATAGATAAACCGTGATCCATTGAATATAGGTACCCTAGAAGGTGGGCCCATAACTTGCAATTGTCTGTCCTCCATTGGACAACAGAATTCATGAAGCCTCTAGATAGTTATTAACTAACCCACTCTCAATGGCAACCACTGCTACCCTAGCAGACAAGCAGACAATTTGACTGCAACCCTGTGCATCCTGGACTCCTCTAAGTCCGCAAAAGAATCTCTGAAAACGCCCAACCGGGCGATAAGTTATGAGGCAGTAAAAAAGCCAATTTGTACAAACTCTCAAAGAGAGAGGTGATTGCCTACCAAATTTTACTATGTCCTGATTCCCTCTAATAACTCCTATCTACTGAAGTATGGACCAATCAAAATACTGTAACGTACCAAAAAGTACTACTGCCGATGTAACTTTTGTACGGCCTATGTACAACAAGGCTATTAAGCGGACGCGTGTTCACTTTTCACTCGTCCGTACGTTCCTCCGAATTCCCGCGGCCAAATAATATCTCTCCACGTGGCGCTAGGTCATGCCACGTCACTAAATGCCAAAGTGACCATTCCGGGATCTTGGCGATGATGTGCGCCGTCGGATAGAATTTCGTACATGATCTCAGCCGTCGAAACAAATGTATGATTCATTTGTTTCGTGCGGAATCATACTCGTACTGTATTTAATCCGCTCCATGTACTTATGTTTGTATTTCTGTTAATCGAAATAACTACCGTAACATTGTTTAAGTATTTATTAAACCCTATATACTCTAAGGAACTTCTATGACAGACCGGTTAGAGCTAACGGCTGCGCCATGCTCTGCCGGTCGGGGGTTCGAGTATTGCCGGAATCAACCTTTTGTTGAGAAAGATTTAGGTCACTCTTTAGTCCTGCACAAGTTGAGCTGAGGCAGCCATGGCTCCACTACTCTCTCTCTCTCTTCTTCAGTGACTACAACAAGTATAGGGGATGGAGAGAGATAGGTGGAGACAGACTGCTTGCGCTCTCTTCACTTTTTATCTAATTTAGACCTAGAAATATTTATTTTCAACATATGTTACAATGGCCATGTGCCCTATAATTTAGTCGCTAGGCCGCTCATCGTTAATAGAGTTAGACACTAATTCGGTGGTGACTAAATTTGGTCGGAAATCAAAAAATAGTGTTAGCAACACTATTTAGGAAGTGGACTATGATCTGCCACGTTTTATCGCATTAAATTTGTATTACTAATTATAATTTGGCATCAACACCAATAAGTCCTCAACGCTAATATCGATTGGCGTAGTACTTTTTCCCTGCTAATCATAAAATAGTGTAAGGGGCATTGTTTAAGGAAAAGACACTAATTGACAACATTATCGAAGAAGTAAGTGAAGCGTATTGTACAAGAAAAAATTGATATTCGATAGCCCAAAGCACTCTATTGACCGATATACACACATATTGCACGATCCTACAATAAGAGAAGAACAAAAACACAAGTTGTGAAAATAATTTAGATGCAACAATGGTACCATACATCATAAAGGAACGACGACCGAGGATAATTTTGAACAATTTAAGCGTCACTTATTATGACAAGAGTCTATGTAAAAAAAAAATTACGTAGCTTCTTTCGTTTGTTTGCAGTCCAAAGTTACGACTATGCTTTTGGAGGCAGTGAAGGTAAGGGCATTAGAGTGACAATTTTAATATCTTATCCTCTATGTCCATGAAGACAACTGCAACTTTGAGACCTCCATTGGTACTCAAAGTAGGCAGCTTACCAGAAGCCTCTAGGATAACCCCAATCCCTTAGTCTTTGTAGGAGTATTGCTGACACACTGACAAAATACAGACTGAACAAATTGCACCACTTGAAAGAGCTAACTCCCTTGATTCTGCCACAAAATAAATCCTTAAATTTGCTCCCCTTAGCAGTTAATTATCAATGGTCAAAGATGACCTTTTATATAGAAGCTCTCTGGGAGAGAGAGGGGGCTACCTATATTTTCCTAAGTCCTAAACCCCTCTCTAATCCCTCTACTACTGAAGTACTGAGCCAATCAATTCACTATACAGTACAAAAAGGTACTTGGCCCGGAGTACTTTGTGTACAGCCATTGTCCGACATGGCCAAGAAGACGACGCCTGCCATATCCGGGTTCGCCATGGAATGTCCCGGAGATGCCGTTATCCAATGTCATGTTGCCACGTGTCACCCGGTGTGGCTGTGACTGCAAACCGCCAAATCGCGTATTCCGTGATCTCGGCTTTTTCCTTCGCCGTTCGATTGATATCGGCCATAATTTATAGCCGTTTAAAATACAAGCAGTACTTTTTGATCTGGTTCTATCTAACTGTCTATGTGATTGTGGTCCGTTCATCTTTTAAATGAAGTTCTCTATTTCCACGTCTTCATGTAGCTATCGTACCTTATATACTTGAACACAGATGTTAGGCTACATGGTAACGACACTAGACTACTTGGACGGACGGTAGGTACCAGGATCAAATCCTGGGTCCGTCAACCTTTTTGGTAAATTTACCAAAGGGCTGCCTTCTAACTCTAGGAGAGGCATAGGCAGCTGCTCCTATTTAGATCATTTAAGTAACCTAGAAAATACCTAAGTAAACCTTTAATTTCAACAACAACATCGTTAATCGTCGTCTTCATCAAAAAGTCGGATACTGCGCCTTCGACCTCCACCTCATCTGGTCAAAAAAGTATTTGGACAAAATATGAGAGTTTAATGGCATACCGAATCAAGGTTTTTTTTTCAAACTCTTGGTTTACCGCAAACATCGTGAATATTGTAATCCTCACATCGATTTTGGGTCACCTGGAATACCGTGAATATTGTTATTTTGACATCTTATAAGGAACCGAAAACATTGTGTTTATGGTTAATTTTAATTTATAATATTACTTTTTAGTGGCCGAAGTATTCTTTTGCAAAATTGTGAAAACTAAGAAATCTTTTTTTTATTTGATTAGTGGTTGTTTTGTGTAGGTTAAGTCTGTTTTTTAAGGGTTTTCTTTGTTTTGGGGGTTTCTTCTGTTTTAACAAAAAAAATTTGTTCGAAGCGTCTTGTGTTTGTTGATTTGATTTTTGGATAATTGTACATGTTTTTCTTTGTTCCATATATATATATATATATTTATTTATGTTTATCCAAAAACATGTGGCTAAGGGTTGAAGTTCCATCAAGCGAAAGTGGCGTAGTTTACAAAATCGCGACTCTCATACCAATCGCCTATTTTGTTTTAATAGAAAACAACATTACAGAGAGGAAACTTTGTCGATGCTCCGAAGATCTTGAAGGTAATATGGCTGTCGGATGTTCGCCATCCTGAGGAGTTCGTTTTTTTCTCTAACTATCAGCCCACCTCGAGGAGGTGGGTTGCTTATCTGAGAAAACCCATTAGTGACACGCTGGACGATTACTACGTAGCCATGTGGAAAACAAAAAAATCTTAAGATTTGCACATGACTCGCGCTTCCCAAAATACAACCGAAAATAAAAATGAAATTTCGTAACATTCTTTCGTCACGCTATTTTCTACAACTTTTGTTCATCACACTATTTCTCTCAAAGGACTTTCGTTATGTTCGAAAACAGAAACCCTAAAAAATGAGCTGGCATACTGACTGGCGTTTGCAAAAATTATAAAAGTTTTATCGTATGATTACTTCGTACGGAGGTACATGGTACGCAAGTGAATATTTAAGTTAAGTTTGTCGGTACTAAAAATATGAAAGATATTCACTATGGGATCGTAGCTTGCCTGGCGATAGTCAATTTAGAACACATGGTTTATATACTCTTCGTGATGGAACTTCGACTCAATCGACCTGGTCTGCAGAGAACACGTGGTTTATAGACTCTTCGTGATGGAACTTCGACTCAATCGACCTGGTCTGCAGAGTTAGCCATATGATTACAGAAACGTATGATGGAACTTCACCCTAATATGTGTTTCAAATTAAACTATCCATTCTGTTTTTCAAAAATACTCTATGTCTTTGGCATTATCAAGGTGTCAAATTTTGATTATTTCAAAAATTAACATTACAGTCAACTCATGAATGAAAAAAAAAAATCTAGTTTTATACTACAAAAACATAGATTGTAAGCCAGCATGATATTGACAACGTTTTTTTTTTAAACATGTTGGTTTGTTATTCACCCCTTCCTAGACACAATCATCTAACACTATAGTTTCTGGTATTTTGAAATTAGAAGGTAAACAAAAGATGGCCTCGTCAAACTCAACCCCTCTCTATATCAACAGTGAAATAAACTTCCTCCTCAAAACTAGCAGTAAAGACTCCTTTCCTAGTGCTTCTATCAAAACCCTTATCATCTAATACAGACGTAGAGATGAGGTTTTTTTTCAGCTCCGGGATAAAAAATACATCGGAGAATGTAACGATGGATGTCTTTCCTTCTACCAACACTTTCAGATCTACCGATCCTACAAGAGTAGTAGTGACTATCCTCCCATCCCCGTACTGTGTCTCTACGGTGGGAATCTTTCTTATCTTAGTGAACAGGTGTTTATCCTTACACATGTGCATAGAGGCACCTGAATCTACAATCCAGTCTGGTTCATCTTTCTATCCACCGAAAGCACATTTCTGCTTTCTGTTGTTCATAGCCCTTTTCAGCCATGAATGTACCCTCGGAGTCACCACAGACTACCCCAAAACAGCCTCCTTTGATTCCACTCAGAATTCTACAGAATAACCAAACCACGCTGAAAATACTCAACCAGATATTTCCTAGGCCACTAAGTATTCCCACCAATTTTCATATAAAAATACCAAACCGAATAATCACAACACTCAGTCAAAGTTGCAGAAAAACAGCTTGCCAGAACTTTGATAAATCTGACCAACTTCACAATGAAGCCCCAAGCAAACCAGACACACAATAGGTCTGCAAATTTGCCACAAAATTTCCAATACAAGGAGGAACACACATGCAAAATTTCAGATAATTATGCCAATAGAACTGAGAGCAATTCTCAGATGAAATTCCCAAAAAGGAGCAGAAAACAGTTTCTGTCCAAAGGTTCCCCTTAAGTCTAAAAATGACTAAGTCCTACAAATATGTACTACAGCTTACTACTAACTGTACGGATTCATACCAGCCGTACGTAATCAATCAACTCCCTCAATTAATTTGAGTGTACATGAGATCTACACTAGTAATTAATACACAGGACAAAACATTGCTAAATATTTACATGTCTTACGAATTCCGTCAAACGAATCTGGACCATCCAAAATAAATATCATGTGATGGACGCGATTTCGCGTCCCTCACCAAACTGACGGCGCCGCCGTCCGTAGCTCTTCTTCGGCACCCTTGATGTCGTGAAGCATAATCACCAAAATAAACTTGGCGAAATGACATCACTCCATCCAAATTAGTCCGTATCGGCGGCGTACTTCTCCAAAAACATTCCAGATCGGATCGCTTCGCGATCCGCCATACATTTACATATTCTGTACCTTTCTTTACGTTTTGTTTGCGCCAATCAAATAATAACGTACATCCCAAAATAATTAGTACCATTACTCCCCCAATTCCCAAATCCATTCGAACCTCCACAGTAAATCAAGATAGCATTAGAGTAGCGTACTGTACCCACGAAACATTGTGTACGCACAAAACGACACGCACGCACGAAACTAACTTTTCAAACTTACACTTTCGTGGAATTTCTACCTCGTTTGTCGCTTCCAACTCCTCATCCAATAGGAGCTCATTGTCCTCGTCTTCGGGTTCCACCTCATGTACTTGTGTCACAATGGCCTTTTTCTTTCCTCTCAGGATTCCACCGGTCTGTCCCTACTTTGACTGAAGCTCGGTTAGCTTAGTGCACTCCGCCATATAGTACCCTGGTTTCTTACAGAAATGACATAAACCCTTGGGAGCCCTTTGTCGGTCTGATTTTTCTGCTCCCCCCCTCCATAATTTATGACCGGTCTCCGAGAATCCTTGTTCCTCCAGTCGGTCCCAGCTTCCAAGGCTTGCCCACTCTTTCCTCCGCTTCGGATCTCAATTGTATTCTCCCGAACGAGAATCATTCCTACCACTGAGTTCCATATCCACCTTGAGTCCGGTAAGTCCTGCACACGGTTGATTATGTTCTCGAACTCATCGGGTAACTTCATCAGTAGACAGTTAACCTTTTTTTTTCACTTAAATTTTTTCCAGCACTCTCTAGCTCCATGAAAAGTGTAGCAAGCTCATTGCAAAAATCCAACATCTTCCCCCCTTTATATACATACTCCTTAACTTTCTGATCAGCCAACTATTGTTGCTGAATCGTACCACATCGGTACATCTCTATGAGAGCCATCCAAAGATCTAATGCCCTTTCTACCTGCAAATGAGGACATGCAAGTCCTTGAGTAAGATGGCGGAGGATGAAGTTCTTTGCCGCCATATTGTTCAAGTCCCAGGTATCAGTATCATTCTCCTCGTTCCTCAGAATAGGTGACATGAATGCCAACCAGTTGCAATTGGTGTGGTCGTCTCCTTCTCCTTTCCTTTGTCCACCACCTCCTTCCTTTGTCTCCTCCGTTAAAGATGGATATGCATTTTTAGTGAATTTGCCTCCTGTAAACCCTGGAGGTATCCCAAGACTGGATGGACTCCTCACCCGTCCACTCACTATTCCCCAAAACTGTTTCTCACATAGAGCTCCTGCCATCATATTTTCCCAGTATATGAAGCCTGCTCTATTGAATATGGGCACCCTATATGTTGGGCCCATAACGTGCAACTCTAAGACCTCCATAGGACCTAAAAATACGCAGCTCATACGAAGCCTGTAGGATAACCCTGACCCCTTTGTCTTTCAGCACGAATAATTTCCACCTTGGCAAACAAAAACTCCGACCACTTTCACCTTTGTGAATGCAAGACTCTCGTGAGTCGATAACAAAAAGAATCTTTGAATTTGCTCCCTTGAGCAGTAAGTTATGGAGGGTCAAAGTTGACCTTTTGTATAGAAGCTCTCTGGGAGAGAGGGTCCTATCTACCATTTTTTTCTAAGTCCTATCTCTCTCTAAAACTCTATCTACTGGTGTACGCCAACCAATCATATTACACTGACGTTCACAAAAGTACAACTGTCGGTGTACTTTATGTACGGATATTGTAAGACATGTCCTAAATGTCGACACATGTCATATCCGAATTCAGTCCCGTAATCCCCGAAGATGCCGCAATCCAACGTAATCGTGCCATGTGTCATCCGATGTGGCGATGACCACAAACCGCCGAGAATCTCTTCCGCGATCTCGACTTTCTTTTCGGCCGTCCGATTGAATGTAGATTTCAATCGTAGCCGTCATAAATGCTTGTGCGGTATTTGTTTTGTAAAAAAAACAAAATGCGCGGTACTCGTTTCTTATCCATACCAAAATCCGTGTGTTTACATAACTGGATCTATGTATCTGTGAACATCCGCCGTTAAATGAATTTTCCTACGTGGCAACATTTAAATAAATATCAAACCATATAATATGTATCTTAATGTCTAGACTTACCGAATAAGTCTACCGGCTATCGACGTTCTGACGGTTGGCAGGTACCAGGATCAAATCCTGGTTCCGACATACTCCTTTTAGCAAATAAGCCTACCTATCCGTAAATCAACAAATCTATTTCCCGTAAACCTCTGGATAGCCTAGGTAGCCATGGGTCTAGCTTCCTCTCCAACTTCTCAGTGACAGCAACAAGTGTGGGAGTTGGAGAGAGAAGTTAGAGGCAGAGTGCCTCGGCTTCTTTCTGTATTCCAATTTAGACCTAGAAAATAAAAAAAGAACTATTGATTTCTACATCAACGCTATACCGCGGAACGTAAGATTTAATTTCAGTTTTTTCTATTTAACATTCACAGAATGGCTATTACGCCACGTCGTTTCTTTGTGTAAGTTGGACGTATGTCCGTTGTTCCGTTCGTCCATGTCTTATGTATTCTAATAACGTCACTTTTGGGTAGTTTTATTTGAGTTAAGTATGTTAATATGTGTCTTAATTGTAATAGGTGTATTCCCTCTTTCTCTTTCAAACGTCTAACCTGTATTAACGTCAACGATGTGTTGTATTAGAGTAAATGTTGACACTAAAATGAATCTAAAAGTACATACTTATTAACCAAATGATCAATCACGTAACGTCATTGGTCACCCAAAATTACACGTGTCCAAATTTTTATCCACGCAAACATTATAGGATTTTAACGATGCAAAAAAGCACGCCTGTCTTACGCGCTTCCTATCAAAGAAAGACATGTACACTTAGTGAGCTGCCATGTTTTACCATGCCTCTTTCATGAAAAAAATCCATTCTCATCCACGTTCATACTCCCACGCTGAAAACTGACGCAAATTTTAAAACTTTCCCGCTAATCGAAATATTTGACTGTCAAACATAATACTTGATTTAAAATTTTGAATGTTCAAACTTTGGCGAAGGTTTTCCCTCATTTTTTTCATAATAGCTTCTTTTCCCTTTTTATATATACTCGTCGTTAACTCCAATAATGGTACTCTTTTCTCTCCCTTTGCATCTACCTTTGTTGTTGCATCTTTGTTTCGTTGCTTCCCATTTATCTTTTACCAAATAGTCGTTGTTATTTTGAGAAAATATGTGGCCCATTACCACATTTTTTGCGGCAAAAACCAGAGCTCTCGCTAAAATTTTACCACCTCTGATTGAGGAGGAGATGGAGTGGGACAAGAGAGAGGAAGAGGGAGAGGCAATTGAAAGGATGGGATCACAAAACGATGACACCCTCATTGACGGTGGTGCGGCCGATTTTGGCTCACCCCCAAACTCACCTCCGGACTCACCTTGTGTGGACCACAGTATCATCCCAGTGGTGAGACACAAACTCCAACACGTGTCGACAAAGGCTGCAGACGTTCGTGTGATCAACTGGATGACTGCCGATTGTAGTACAAATGGAAAGGGGTGCCTTATCTTGAGGACCTTCAATCAGTTTCTAGAACACTTTACGAGGGATTATAATACAAGTAAGAAGTAAAACCTTTTATTCTTACCTTATATGAGTTTTTATGGCTACTTACATTGCGTGTCTGAGTATGTTATTCGCTTATAAAGTGGTATTTTGTTTACCTCTACCTTTATGTGTGCGTTTAGATTCCTATTTCTTTTTTCCTCCCCCCCCCCTTTAACGTCGCTTTGTTGGATCCTCATGCACCGTCGTCGAATACCGACGACGTTGCCTAGGCATAATTTGTCGACAAATGGAAAGTTACGAGTTTGGCGACGACGTTGTGTCGTCGCCCCTCGTTCTATCATATTAATATTGTTAGCAGGCGGCCACATTGGAGCGTCCGCGCATGGTTGGAGAAATCGACCTGGCGACGACAATTCGTCGTCGTCACAACGATGGAATTTTTAAACTAGAAAAGCGTGCATATTTCAATCTTTTGTCCTTAGTACATTAAATATGAACCTTCGTAGAGTCGACAACGCTTTTTTGTTACCTATTTGTTGGAATCGCAAAATCATTGAACCTCGTGACTTTTTAATTCAGTTTCGTCGTCACACTGTTGGATTATCCAAAAGAATTTGGGACGCGACAACTTTTTTGTGTCGCGGACCACTCACTCTGTAAGTATATTTTGAATGACATTGCCTCTATTGGAATTTACTAAACAGTGAACCGCGTGACATCCTAAAAACGTTTTATCGTCACAGTGCTGGAATTTTCACGATGATTGGAGTCGGGACGACTTCATGCCGTCACGGACAATACACTCTGTAATTACATTATGAACGCATCTATTACGTGAAAACTTCAGACTCTATTTCTTCGTTAGACCTGCCATTTTTAGGGTTTACTTCCGTATTCTCTCACCCTTTTGTGTAGCCGCCTCTTCTTTTTCATTTTTTTGATCACGTGTGACTAATGTATATGGAGGACAACAACCATCTATACAGGCGACAGCGTAGTGTCTTGCCATATCGTCGTCACTACCTTCCACTACTTCAACGTAATCAACGACGTTTACCAAAAATAGAAAGGTAAGAGGTACGAAGGGGGGTAGATGTTGAAAAAAATATTTTATATTCTAGTTTTTTTGTTCATGGTCTTACTGCAGTCCTCATACTTGTCGTTGTCACTGAGGACTGGCACTGGCTGCACCTTGTTGACAAAGAGACAGATAGATAGGAACAGAAGACCCAGCTCCTGTAAAAGATGGATTGACTGGACCAAGATTTGATCCGGTTGACATCGTTAAATTATAGTGGGTGTGATCAATATTTAAACATTACAAAACGACATATTTTATTTTAAATTTTACAAGACAAATTCAACATAGAAAATGTATCCGTCCCCACGAAAATCGGGATCGCACGGAATGTACGAAACGACATTTAATTTCGATGGATGAAATCAAATGTCCGGATCCGATCGAACGCCTCACAAAGGAGCCGGTGTACCGAAGTGGACTTTTGGCAGTTTGCGGAGCAGATGTCGGCAGG
The DNA here is from genome assembly GCA_037447655.1 of Zygnema cylindricum. Lineage (NCBI taxonomy): Eukaryota > Viridiplantae > Streptophyta > Zygnematophyceae > Zygnematales > Zygnemataceae > Zygnema > Zygnema cylindricum. The sequence continues at coordinate 111,270 of JBBHKE010002163.1, read as the reverse complement.
TGACACATGGCGAGGTATTATTGGACAGCGGATATTACGGGGGGAGCACCTATGGCTCATAAATTGACACACGTCAACGGCGCGACCATGCCGTACTATGGCCGTACAAGAAGTACAGCGGTACCTGTACCTTATTGTTCCTTACAATCTTTTGTTTGGCTAGGTACACTACACCGCCAATCGCTTTTAATATAATGTATACTAATTCCGTCTCGCTTTTTTTTTTCAAATTCTCAAATAGTATAACTTATTATGTTTTTTTCTTTACGCCATTTGGGGTTTTTTCCAAGTGCCGTACAAAACGAAAGTGTGTTGTCTTTTAAATATCATGGCCTACGGTCACTGACAGACCGTACAAAATTGTACCTTTTTTGGTGAAAAAATATAATTAACTAGTTTTAATAACTGCGGGCGCATGAGATTATGTGCTCTAAAAAAGGGATAAAATAGGGTTGTCAAATATCACGTTCGCACATATTCGTCCAATAACCACGTTTCGACTGTGTGAACCCACGATTTGTGTACGATTTGTCAAATTTTGTACGACTGTCTATATTAGTGTAAGCATGTTTGCGACTGACATTTTTTTTTTCAAAGATCCAAATTAGCATTAGTAAACAATTAGAATGTATGTTTTTTTTTTAATTTTCAAATTCCTAATTAGCATAAATCACTGTAATTATTCCTATACGCTAAAAAAACATGTACGCTAATAGTGTTGGTTTTGGAAACCTTTAGTCCTCTCTATATCTCGTGTGTGAGAAAGAGAGTCTAGACTTAGCTGGTTTTTGTGTACAGACTGAGTTGGCGTAGACAAGATGTGGTGTGGTATGTAACACCAAAAGGAGTTCACAGATTTTGTACACTCTATGTACACGTGTCGGTCGGTGGGGAAGTCAAGCTTGGTTGAATTGGTTGACAAAGTACATATTTACTTGAGGGGTCAGATTTATACATGGAGGTTCATCTTCGGTGATGAATGAATACGCGGACGGCGGACGGAGTTCGCCGTCATTTTTGGAAGAGAAATATTGACCAAGCCGTCATTTCAGCGGACTAACTTTGACCGCGTACTTTAGAAGCGGCAAGGGTTAAGGATTGATGTAAATACTTTGGTGGTAGATAGCGGGGTTTAGTTTGATTAATGTTTAGTGTACCGAAACACCACGGTAAATGTGGTATGGTTTAGATCAGTTGTAGGTTCACTTTGTATATGTAGGACTTAGAATATTTTGGAGTTAGGAATTCAGTCAATGGAAAACTGCGAAGCAGTTTTTCGTGTCTTTTTGAATTAAAAGATCATTGTGATCTTTTGGCAGAACCCTGTGAAATTCTGCATGTGGTTTCTTTGTTATACTGTTTATATTGTGGCAAATTTGCAGACCTAGTGTGTGTCTGATTTTCTTGGGGCTTCATTGTGAAGTAGGTCTTTTTGTGGTTTTTGTGAGAGTTTCCTCTTTTGTAATCTGAATATTATGGCAACTGCTGGTGCTTCTTCTTCCTCCTTTGGGTCACCGGTTGCCTCAAATCAACAAATAGCGATAGGCAGTGTAGTAGTAGGATCAGAGAGGGGGTTTAGGACTTAGATCAATTAAGGTTTCCGCCTCTCTCCCATAGTGCATCTGTATTTATAGGCCATCATTGGCCAACCATAACTTAATGCTCTAGTGAGCAATTTTAGTGATTATTTTTGCTACTTAATGCTCTAGTGAGCAATTTTAGTGATTATTTTTGCTGCGGACTCAAAGGAGTCCAAGCTACATAGGGTTGTAGCCGGTCAGAATTTTTGCGTTCTTAGATGGCACTTATTCATTGCCAAAGTCAAAAGTGCAAATATTACCCTAGAGGCTTCATATAAGCTGGACATTCTTTGGACCAATAGAGGTCACATAATTACAATAGAGAGGGAAAGAGATGTTACAGAAACCGTTATAGGAGTAAGGGATAACGCAGAGGAATTAGCAAGAGAAAAGGAGGCGGCCACCTTGCAACCCATCGGTTGGGTGCCGCTGGAGGGGAGGGGATATGAAAGGGAGGTGAGTGAAAGGGAGGAAAGGGGTGAATTGGTAGATGTGAGGAGGGAGCAGGCAATAGAAGGTGAGGTGAGTAGGGAAGAAAAAAATCCAATAGAAGATGAGGGTGGAAAGGCGGTATTGGGTGTATAAGAGGGAGGGGAGGAGGCGACGGTAGAAGAGGCTGAAGGAAGTGAGGCACGGGAAAAGGTAGAGAAAAACTGAAGGAAAATAAAACAAAAATTAATATTTTTTGATGAAGGCGATGAGGAGGAAAAAAGCGAGGGTTTTAGGGAAGAGAAATTATTGAGTGAAGAGAGGGAGGAGAAGACGACATTGAGAGAGGACCGAAAGGGAAAGGAAGCGACGGTCAAGGAGGGTGGGGGGAGTGAGGTTAGGGAGAGATTAGGTAAAAAAAGCAGAATAGTAAAAAATAAAACATACGGTTTTGTGAGACCGTGGAGGAGGAAGGAGTGGGGGAGGAGGCAACGGTCAAAGAGGGTGGGGGAAGTGATGCACGGAGAAAGATAGCTAGGAAGAGGGATATAGCAAAGGGTAAGAGGAAGGTGAAGATAGGAAAGACGACCTATATGTCCCCTCGACTTCGGGTAGCGACGAGAGCATCGAGGATGGCGAAGAACCGCCGGAAGACAACCCTATCCCCGAAATTATGCAACCCACGGACATTGCTGTGTGGAAGAACGAGGATGATCCCACCACCGAGGATGAGCAAACTCCGGATAGTGAGGAAAAGCAAGGTGAGGAGGAATTCGATGACGACGACGACGTGTTCGAGGCGCCTCCCACGCCAAATACAGAGAGAGCCATTGTAATGGCTCCCTCGCATACTCAACCTCCATACCGGGTTGAGCATCCGGATTGGTATTTTCCTCCTCCCACGGGAAAGGAGGAAATAGACAGTTTTGTGCCTTGACTCGAACATTACCTTCCGGTCGCTGAATGGCCAAAACATTGGCGGTATGGTGAACCCCAGCCCCTAAACCCGGACATGAATCCATTTTAGCAAATTCTAGTCATCCCCCTTGATGTCACCGCACATCCCACATGGCTTTTTATCTTGCTTGAGGACCGAGGCTCGACCTTTTCCCACATAAGGCAATTTGATCTGGCGGATCCCCGGCTAACTTGGGTTGTTCAAGGGGAGGACGGGTTTTGGGTTAACGTTCCGGAGTTGTTACGTCATCATCATCCGTGGGATCCCCCGCTATACAACATTCTAAAATATTGTCAAGTAACTCCCGAGGTACTCGCTCTCCGAGATGCTCGTACGACGATATTGTAAAAGTTTCGCAATGTCGAAGTGCGACCCTCTCGTTTATGGGAAATACAAAGGGTTCCGCCGCCGATTAGGCCCCCATCACCACAGAGAGGAGAGGATTTGCCATTAATAATCATGGCACTAACTCAACAAGTAGCGGCTCAACAACAACAAATGAGAGCGGATCGAGAGCACTTAATGAGGCTCACACGGAAATTGTCAAAAAAAAAAAAAACGGTAGTTCGTATGTATTTTTGACTCCGGCAAAATTAACTCCTCCATTCTATCACTTGCCATCTTTCACCCACTCACTTACTTTTTTGGTTTTTTTTGTTTCTCTTGTGGTTTGATAGACATAGCGACGACTTCACCTCCTCGCTGAACCAGCGACGAATTTCTCTCGTCGCTGAATCTTTTTTATGCATCGGTTACCCGAACCAGCGTCCTCTTTCTGTCGTCGCTGGATCTTAAAATGACATCGGATATCTGAACTAGCAACGACGAACATTCGTACCTGAATTTAGCGACGACTCCTGGTCGTCGTTGAATTGTTTTTCCTTTATAAAATATAATTTTTCCTGTATGAATTAGGATTGACAAGTTCCTCTTGTTTCTTTTTTTTTTCTTTATTCTCGTTACAGAATACCAAAAGGCAAGTCGGTGGTGAAAGGGCAGGGTTGCGACACTAAGAAACATACGGGCGACTATACACACCTTGTCAACTACTAGATTCGGAAGAAGAAGTGTTGTGGTGACAAAGGCACTGCCGGGTAGGGGGAGGAAGGAATTTCCGTGGGTCACAGCGGTGCACTCGGAGTTAGTGGACGAGTTCTACCGGTTCAAGAAGGCGGGTATGAAAATGTCTCAAACTATTGTGGGGACCATGGCAGTTCATATCATTAAACGTATGAAGAAGGAAAATGCGAGGTTGTTTTTTGACAAAACAGGAAAAGAGATCAAAATGAAAATGACAAAACGATGGACTCAACGGTTTTGCGAGAAACACAATATGGTCACGAGGGCTCAAAAAAGAAAGTTACAATTAAGCCCTGAGAAGGAGGAGTACATTAAAAAAATGGTTGCATATCACATGGGAGAGCTAAAACAGGGATTTTTTTAGGGTAATTTTTTTGTACTTTAATACAACTCATTGATATGTGTTCTAATATATGTTAAATGTATTATTTTTTATGTTTTTGTTGAGGGATAAAAATGCAAATGTGCGGTTGAAAGTTGTTGCCCCTACCATGGTAATTATGTGTGTTGTTAATTTTAACTTATTTATGTGTTATTATGATATTAGGTCGCTACAACGAGGATCTTGTCGAAAACATGGACGAAACCCACGTCATTATAAATATGGATAACAAAAAGACGTCGGATTTTCGCGGGGACGAGATGGTTAAATACACGGATGTTGCGGGAGGCGGAGAGTCGATGACTTTGATGGTTCGACTCACGAGCGGAGTGAACGCCCGTATTGGATCTCTTAGGCTAATCTTCGCCAACAAGCTCCGTAATCACCAGATAAAGGGCATCAAAGATGACAAACTAGGTGTGTTTCCTTCCATATATTTATTTTTCCTTGTAAATACTGACGATGTTTTCTCCCTAATTCTCCCTTGTATTCTATATCAAAAAAATTAATAATGGGGATATGTGTTGTTTATAGTGCATCTCGCCCTCTCTCTCCCTCCCTAATTCAATACCTTCACCCCCATTGCTCCAACTCCCTATTGTACTTCTCGCCTCCTTCCCTCTCCCTTTCCCTCATCGTCCCACTCTCTTATTCTCCCTATGCCATATCCATCTTACATTAATGTAACTCCCTCCCTCTCTCTTTTGTAGGAGTTTGTTATCAGACCGAGCTTAAAAGATGGAATGACAAGACGGTATTTCTGCAATGGATTGCTGAGCCGAGGTCATACCAAGGAGATCGTGATAGGTGAGAAAAGGTTATTTTTGAGGACAATTGTGGCGGTCAAAATATGTTCGAGGAGTTGAACAACGCTCTACTCGCAAAGAGTGTAGAAATTGATGGTCCGTTTAAAGTATTTTCTAGGTCTAAATAGAAATATAGAAAGAGGCCGAGGCAGTCTACCTCTAACTTCTCACACTTGTTGCAGTCACTAAAAGTAAGAGAGGAAGCTAGAGCCATGGCTACTTAGGCTATCCAGAGGTTTACGAGAAATAGATTAGTTGATTTATGGATTGGTTGTTTCTTTATTAAAAGGAAACCTGTCAAACCTAGGATTTGATCCTTGTACCTGCCGTGCGATAAAGCCGTCGGTGGCCGGTAGCCTTATCCATTACGTCTAGGACTAGAGTTGCATGATATAGGGTTTGTTAATTATTTAAATGTTGCCACGTAGGATAATTCATTTAACAGCAACTGTTTAAAGGATACATAGATTAAGTTATGTAAAAGTATAGATTTCGGTATGGATTGGAAACAAGTACCGCGCATTTGTTTCTTTAAACGAAACAAATATCGCGCAAGTATTTATGACCGCTACGATTGAAATCTGCATTCTATCCGATAGCAGAGAAGAATGTCGAGATCGCGGAAGAGATTCTCAGTTGTTTGTGGTCATTGCCACGTCGGATGACACGTGGCAAAACCACATTGGATTGCAGCATCTCCACGGATTACGGGACCGAATCCGGATATGACATGTGTCAACATTTAGGCCATGTCGTAAAATATTCGTACAGAAAGTACACCGGCAGCTGTACTTTTGTGTATGGTACTGTAATATGATTGGTGCCGTACATCACTAGATAGAGTTTTGGAGAGAGATAGGACTTAGAAAAAATTGGTAGAGAGGACCCTCTCTCCCAGAGAGCTTCAGTACAAAAGGTCAACTTTGACCCTTCATAGAGATTCTTTTTGTTATCGACTCAGGGGAGTCTTGCCTTCACAAGGGTGAAGGCGGTCACTGTTTTTGTTTGCCAGGGTGGCAGTTATTCTTGGCGAAACACAAAAGGGTCAGGGTTATCCTTGAGGCTTCGTGTGAGCTACCTACTCTAAGGACCTATGGAGGTCTCAGAGTTGCAAGTTATGGGCCCACCATCTAGGGTGCCCATATTCAATGGAGTTGGCTTCATATACTGGGAAAGTATGATGACACGAGCTCTATGTGAGAAACGATTTTGGGGAATAGTGAGTGGACGGGTGAGGCGTCCATCAAGTCTTGGGATACCTCGAGGGTTTACAAGAGGCAGATTCACTAAAAATGCACATCCATCTTCAACGGATGAGACAAAGAAAGGGGAGGTGGTGGACAAAGGAAAGGAGAAGGAGACGATCACACCAATAGCAACCGGTTCGGTATTCATGTCACCTATTCGAAGGAACGAGGAGAATGATATCGATACCTGCGACTACAACAATACGGCGGCTAAGCACTTCATCCTACGCCATCTTACTCAAGGGCTTGCATCTCCCCATTTGCAAGTAGAGAGGGCATCCGATCTTTGGGTGGCTCTCATACAGGTGTACCGAAGTGGTACGATTTAGCAACAACAATTGGCTGATCAGAAAATTAAGGAGTATGTATACAAAGGGGGGAAGATGTTGGATTTTTGCAATAAGCTTGCTACACTTTTCATGGAACAGGAGAGTGGTGGAAAAATATTTAGCGAAAAGGAAAAGGTTAACTGTTTACTGATGAAGTTACTCGATGAGTTCGAGAACATAGTCAATCGTGTGCAAGACTTGGAGGACTCAAGGTGGATTTAGAATTCAGTGATAGGAATGATTATCGTTCGGGAGAATACGATTGAGATCCGATGGGGAGGAAAGAGTGGGCAAGCTTTGGCAGCTGGGACTGATTAGAGGAACAATGATTCCAGGAAACAGGTTGGAAATTATCGAGGGGAGGGGCAGAAAAATCAGACCGAAGAGTTCGGACCAAGGACTCGCAATGGTCTATGCCATTTTGTTGTTGAAAATAAGTCTTAATTATTCACTTCTTAATTTAGACTCTAGAGTGAAGAGAGAGAGAGTCTCACCATGGTTGCCGCCATAGTCAGAAAGAAGCAGGCAGACGGGCAGACAGATTGATAGATTACCAAAATGTCGCCCTAAACAAGATTTAAACATTGGTCTACAGTTTGCTATGTAGACGTACGCCTTAACCATTTAGGCGTTATGGAAATGATACACGATTCTTTTTCGGTAATCAATTAAAGTGTTACACAAAACGTTACTTTCACTTAAACATACCAAAATTGAAGAAACGTCATCTATAATCAAAAGACGCTCGCGGACGCAAATCTAACCGTGTAAAATACATTATCAGACGGATGTTGTCGCCCCCGCCAAATCCGAATGAATCTTCCGCGGCTTTCAGACATAGCGGCGCGCTGTGCCGAGTGGCGTCACGTCATTGGACGCCAAAAAGGATGAGAGGAGGAACGATGGCTCCCAAGTTTATAAGTGTCAACTAGAAGGCCATGTTGTACAAAGGCCGTACAAGAAGTACAATCGGCCACTGTACCTTCTTGTACTATACACTCTTTTGATTCGCCTAGGGTAGAGTAGCAGGTAATTGTGAGTAGGAGTTAAGGAACTTAGCGTGTTTGAGGCTCCTCTCTCCAGATGACCTTCTGTATTTATAGGCCATCTTTGGCTAGCCATAACTTACTACTTAGGGAGCAAATTCAGTGATTCTTTTTGGGTTTGACTCAAGGAAGTCTTGTCCTCACAGGGTTTAGCGTGGTCATAACATTTGTGTGCCGCGGCGGAACTTATGGAGTGAGAAATTGAAAGGGGCAAATTTTATCCTAGAGGCTTTACATAGGCTGATAATTTTGTGGGTTAATGGAGACCACAGAATTTCAGGTTAGGGGCCCACCCTCTAAAGTGCTTACATTTAATGGATTTGACTTTCTTTATTGGGAAATAATGATGGAGGGAGAACTTTTGGAGAAGCACCTATGGGGCATAGTGTTCGGGCAAATTCGATGTCCACCTCCACTTGGGTTTAGAGTAACACATTTTTCTGGCGCCTCCACCACCACAGCCGCCATCACGAACGATGACAAGGAATGGCAGGAGATAATCATGGAAGGAGAAAAGGGAGGAGATGCTTCTCGAGGGACTCCATTGTGAAGGACGATACCGGCAGCAGTTTCACCAGCAATGGTGATAAGGAGTCAGACCGAACGGTCAGAATATGAAAATTGGAACTATAAGGACAAGGTGGCTAAGCTTTTAATTCTCAAAAGTGTAGTGAAGGGTATTGCCATTCCTCTTATGCATGTTAGATCTTCGTATCATATTTGGGTATCTCTTGTAAACAAATATAAAAGTGGGTCGTTGGTACAGCAACAGCATAAAATAAAACTTCAGCTTATACTTACAAGGGAGGAAGTATGAATGATTATTGCAATGACTTAGGAGCATTATTTGGAGGACTAGAGAGCGCAGGTATCTCATGGTCTGAGAGACAAAGAGTAAATACACTGATAATGAAAACTACCTAAAGAGTATGAGAATATCACTAATAGGTTGCAGGATCTAGGGAATACCAATAGGAATTGGGATGATACAGTGGGGATGATTTTAGTGAAAGAGAGTACCATAGAACTTAGTGTTGTTCTTTGGTCTAAAATAGACCGCAGAAGCGACCCAAACTATCATGCAAGAAGCTAAGCAAAAATAGGTCGACGAACAATCATTTGAAATGCATCCTCCATTTAACATACAACAACATTTAGGGTTTTATGGAATAATCAACATAAATAAACCCTATGACAACATCTAAGGTTTGATGGAATAATCGACATAAACAAACCCTAGGACAAATGCATATCAAGTATATATAAAACAACATAAATAAATAATAACAAAAGAGTATAATCAAAGTATAATCTCACATAAACATTAAATCAACAAAAGTATATCAATAAACATATTACTCAAATGCATGACCTAATCGGCAACCCTAAAAGTCTACATCTTCGGTCCCCACTTTACTAACCAGCATTGATGATTATTCTAATGAAGCTCAAACCTATATATACACTTGTGAGCTGTTAACAAATCACTAAGTGTCAAAATAACCAACGTAAATTACATAACTGTCATTAAATAAAACTAATCGTAAGCGTACACCTGAAAGTCAAGCAATCGTAAGCGTACACTTGTCTGCAAATACGACACATAAATTAAAGTGTCGATATCCTCATTAATCACGTAAAATATAACTATTTTAATCAACACTAAATCATTAATTCAAATAAGACAAAACATTGATGCTTCAAATATTTACACCGACGCATCCAAAAATCCGCGTCATAAGTGACAACTTGCTTAGTCACTTGTCGATAAGTCCACGTAGTGAACCGACATCGCATATGTACGGTCCACTAGATAATGTGTCATAAAAACAATGTGGTCCCTTAAAAAATCGGCTGACGCCATCCGCCTTCCACGTGTACCACGAATCACTTGTCAAACAATCCGTACCATACAAATCTTGTCCGTACCGAAATCACGTACTTCGTCATAAATGTCGCGTGTCAAATACGACGCTCCGTACCGGCGGCGTCACATTTAATAAATGCGGTCTGTCGCATTATGTTTCATATGGCCGGCGTACTTTTCAAATTCTTCGAATATTTCAAATCGAATCGCCAAGCGATCCGCCGTCCATTTCCATTTCGTATTCCGTATTTTTCGTACGCTTCTTCGCGTCACTTAATTTGTACTTTTTCGTCACCTTAAATTCATATTTCATATCGGATCGCTTCGCGATCCGCCGTACATTTTCAAATGTTTGTTCGCGCCACTCACACGTAACTTTAATTTTGCTCGTACACTTACTCCCCCAATCCACAAATCCTTTCGAACCTCCACAGTATATAACGTAAATATATACGCACGAAACGTCGCGTGCGCATCAAATTTCACATACGCACGAAACTAAATCTTCAAAAACAACACTTAGAAGAGAAAGTTTGAGTGTTCAAGCTTTGGCTGCAAGATCTTATTGGCGGAAGCGTGATGAGGAAAAGGGAAAGGATCCCTATCGAAACTTTGGAGTTAAAAGACAAGAAGGTGGCAAATTTGATCGACAAAGGAGAGGAGCTCCTCGAGGTGGATAATGTCACTTTTGCAAGAAACCAGGACATTATATGGCAGATTATGTTAAGCTTGCGGGTCTTTGACCAAAAGATGGACAAGGTTCCTCAAAAGATGGAGGAACGAAAAGGGCTTTTCTGACTCAAGTTCATGATGAGGAAAAAGATGACGTAACCAAACCGGAAGAAGAGCTTGAGGAGCTTCTTCTTAAACGAAAAACCACTGAGAAGCATGCAGACATTCTACAAAGACAAAAGTGTGCCTTCGGAGGTAAGAGAGATCCACCTGAGGATGGGTGGATCATAGACTCAAGGGCCTCAATGCATATATGCAAGGATAAGAGGTGGTTTACTAAATTTAGAAAAATTCCAACAGTTGAGATAGATTATGGAGATGGTAGAGTAGAAACCACAAACATTGTTGGATCGGTTGAATTAAAAGTTCTAGTTGATGGAAAGGCTTCAATTGTAACACTCTCATATATTTTTTACATTCCACAGCTTAGCAAGAATCTAGTTTCTACAACTGTCTAGATGAAAAAGAGTTCGAAACCAGTACTAAGAAAGGAATCTTCGCAGCTAGCTTTGATAATGAGGTTTATTTTATAGCTGAAAAGGGCATTGAAGGAATGTTCAGAATTGCACTTTGCAATGAAAAAGCTTTCCCCTACTCGTGTGGAAGTGATATGATGTTTTGGCAAAAGAGGTTAGTGAAACTTTGAGACCTCCATTGGCCCTCGGAGTAGGCAGATCCAAAGAAGCTAATCTACATAGTGCCGACTTCTAACTTGATATAAACCCAAATGACTAACCCTTTGACAGTCAAAACCCCAATATAGATTCACCCCTGTGAAAATAACACTTTCTGTGTGCTCAGTTCCACCACAGTATGCAAAGTTAGAATATGAGATTTGGACACATTCAACCACTTTGACTTTCCCTTCGAAATGCAGCCACCCTTGCAGGCAAAAACTCTGACCGACTACACCCTTGTGTAGCCTGGACTCGCGTGAGGCCGCAGCAAAAAGAATCACTGAAAATGGTCAAGTTAATTGATTGTTATGGCTGGCCAAAGTTTGCCATTTATACAAGTTGCTCTCTGGGAGAGGCAGCTACCTACCCAAAATTTCCTAAGTCCTATTCCCCCTCTAAAACTCTATCTACTGAAGTACGGCACCAATCAAATTGCAGTGTCGTACAAAAAAGTACAGTTACCGGTGTACTTTCTGTACGGCCATTGTTTAACATGGCCAAAATGTCGACACGTGTCAAATCAGGATTTGTTCCCGTACTCTCCGGAGTTCCCGTAATCCAATGGTATCACGCCACGTGTCATCTGACGTGGCAATGAACGTAAAACGCCAAAATTACCTCTTCTGTGATCGCGGTGCCTATCGCGGCCGTCCGATCAAAACCGGATATAATCTTAGCCGCTGAAATTCGACGCGCTGTATTTGTTTCGCGGTCGAAACAAGTGCGCGATATCCGTTTCATAAAACATCAAAACCGTACTCCGTACTACCTAAAACTGTTTCCATGTACTACATATCTATTTCCCGTTAAACAACTAGTCTACGTGTTACTATTTAAATATTTGTCAAACACTACATATATTAGCATTATTCTAGGCTTAACGGCTAGAGCTAACGGCTACTTTGATTGGCGGCAGGTACCAGGATCAAACCCTGCGCGAGTCAATCCTTTTTATGAACCTTCTTAATTTACCTGTCTCTCTTGGAGAACTCATTCAGCCATGACTCTGTCTCCCTATCCAGCCTTCAGTGACTACAACAAGTATGGGGGCTTAGATAACGGAGTCAGAGGCATACTGCCTCTGCTCTTTTTCTATCCTAATACACACCTAGGAAATACTCAAATATCAACAGTTAGGGCATGTAAATCTAGATAGATTAAAGAAAATGAAAAAAAACGAATAGTGGATGGAATTGAGTTTGGAGATGATGAGACCTCAGATGATTGTAATGGATGTGCCCAAGGGAAGATTCATAGACTTCCATTTCCAAAGGCAACCACAGTTATAAGAGAGAAATTATTAGATCTAGTTCACAGTGATGTTTGGGGACCAGCTAGGTATGTTTCACATGGGGGGGAAAGATGGATGCTAACCATTACCGATGATAGGTCTATATACACTAAGGTATATTTTCTTAGACATAAGTCAGAGGTACTAAGATATTTCAAAGAATACAAAGTATGGAGTGAAAAATTACATGAAACCTGAATAAAAGAGATAAGAAGTGATAATGGGAAAGAATACACCTCAAAAGAATTTGAAGAATTTCTTAAAGAAGAAGGAATCCATCATGAGAAAACAGTTCCTTATAATCCGGAACAAAATGGAGTAGCACAAAGAGTGAATGTAACTTTAGAAGATATGTCATGAAGTATGCAAATTGATAAAAGAATAGGATTGCAATTTTGGGTTGAGTCTATAAACTATGCTAAATTTATCAAAAATAGAGTGCTAACTTCGGCAAATAAGGAGGAAACTTTGTATGAAAGGTGGACGAGAAGAAAACCAGATTTGTCTAGTTTTAGAGTGTTCCGAAGTCAACTCTACAGTTTGGATTCCGATAAGACTAAATGGAAGTTAAAGGGAAGATGGAAACCAGGATATCTTGTAGGATATGATGAGAGCACAAAAGGATATCGAGTATATGACTTGAAAAATAGAGATATCATTTTGGTAAAACATATAGTGGTGATGAATTAAGTAAAGTCTATTGATCCATTCAAATATAACAAAGAAGTCAAAATCAGATTTGAATCGGGTCAGTATTTTGACTTTGACTTGGGAAATGAAGAGAAGGAAGACGAGGAATAGGAAAAATCTGCAGATGTGCCAAAGGAGAAGAACGAAAAGACAACATCCGAGGTAACACCACAATACGAAGTGGAAACCGACGAGGAAATTGATCAAACACTGGAATTGAAAGATAAGGGAGATGAAATTCTTCCTCAACGAAACCCGAGGATGCCTTCCATACCAGCGTCAAATTTTTTAGGAGGAAAAAGAAGTAGGAAACGGCTTCAAGAAAGACATGTAAATAATAAACTCACAAAGATATCTCACCCAGAAGAACCTCAGACATACTTAGAGGCCATAAATACCTCAGAAAGCAGCCGGTGGATCACTGCCATCAATGAAGAAATGGCCTCTATCATGGAAGCCAATACATGGGAGTTGGTAGATTGTCCACCGAACAGAAACCGATTGGATATAAGTGGGTTTTTAAGCTTAAACTAAACCCAGATAATACCATTGAAAGATATAAGGCTAGGTTGGTTGCTAAAGGTTATACTCCAAAAAAAAAGAATAGACTATGAAGAAACCTTTGCACCCGTAGTCAGATTCCCTTCTGTCAGAATCCTCTTAAGTTTAGCCGCAGCTGAGGATATGAAAATACACCAGATGTATTTTAAGACAACCTTCTTACACGGAGAGTTGGAAAAAGAAATCTAAATGAGACAACCGGAAGGATTCGTGGAAAGTGGAGAAGAAAGCAAGGTGAACTGATAAAATCACTTTATGGCCTTAAGCAAGCCCCTCGGCAATGGAACATAAAATTGGACAAATTTTGACAGGTTTGGGATACATTAGAATAAGTTCAGATCACTCCATATATATATTTGAGGATGAAAATGGAGCGATATTTATTGCTATTTATGTAGATGATTTAGTAGTCTTAAGCAAGTCCTTAGATAAAATTAACAAACTCAAACAGGATCTGAGAAGTCGGTTTGACATGAAAGATCTCGGCGAAGCAAAATACATTTTGGGGATTCAAATAGAGAGGGATAGAGGGAATAGAATTATAAGACTCACTCGGAAAGAAGCTATCGATAATGTGCTAGAAAAGCTTCAAATGGAGAAAGCAAATGGGTGTACCACTCCCATGGATCTAAAGAAAGTATCAAAGGGGAGTGAAGAGGGAGGGATATTCATTTTGAATGATGAGATGGATGAGGAAGAAAAGAGGTTTATGGAAGGAATTCCTTATCGGCAAATTGTAGGCAGTTTAATTTACTTTATGAATTGTACACGTCCGGACATTGCTGCGGCTATAGGTGTTCTCAGTAGAAGTCTAAATGAACCTAGGAAAAGCGACTGGGTTGCAGCCAAAAGAGTGAGGAGATATTTGGTGGGAACAAGGGAATTATGGTTACATTTGGGAGGGGAGCACACTGACATCACCACTTCGAGTGATGCCAGTTATGGGGATGTGCCTTTGAGACGATATACAACTAGATATGTGTTGCAAATTGGATCTGGTGCATGTTGTTGGAGTAGCAAACAACAGAAAGTAGTTGCTCAGTCCAATATGGAGGTTGAATACATGGCTTCATGTGCTGCCACTAAAGAATTAATGTGGGTAAAATCTCTACTCGAAGACCTTGGGTTCATGGAAACTGGGACTCAGAATGTCTTTTGTGATAATCAAGCTGCTATCTCCATCGCAGCTAATCCAAAACACCATTTCAAAGGTAAACATATGGATATAAGACTAAGCTTTGTCAGAGAGAAGGTTGAGAATAAAATAATTAAACTGGTGCATAAAAGTGATAATGAGATGATTGAAGACATGATGACAAAACCGGTGCCTTCTCCTATATTAAAGTTTTGCAGAGAAAATTGTGGACTTAAATTAAAAGTTGACTAAGAATTAAGGGGGGTGTTGAAAAGAAGTAATTATTATTCACTTCTTAATTTAGACTCTAGAGTGAAGATAGAGAGAGAGAGTCACCATGGCTGTCGCCATAGTTAGAAAGAAACAGGCAGACCGGCAGACAGATTGATAGATTACCAAAATGTTGCTCTAATCAGTATTTGAACCCTGGTCTGCAAAATATACTGTAGACATACGCCTTAACCATTTAGGCGTTAGGGAAACGATACACGTTTGTGGTTCGGTAGTTAATTAAAGTGTTACGCGAAACGTCACTTTCACTTAAACATACTAAAATTGACAAAACGTCATCTATAATCAAACGACGCTCGCGGACGCAAATCTAACCGTGTAAAATACATTATGGGACGGGCGTTGTCGCTCCGCCAAACCCGAATGAATCTTTGGCGGCTTTCGAACATAACGGCGCCCTCTGCCACGTGGCGCCACATCATCGGACGCCGGAAAGGATGGGAGGAGGAACGATGGCTCCCAAGTTGACAAGTATCAACTAGAAGGCCATGTTGTACAAAGGCCGTACAAGAAGTACAATCGGTCACTCTACCTTCTTGTACTATACACTCTTTTGATTAGCCTACGGTAGAGTAGTAGGTAGTTCTGAGTAGGAGTTAAGGGACTTAGCGTTTTTGAGGCTCCTCTCTCCAAAAGACCTGTTGTATTTATAGGCCATCTTTGGCCAGCCATAACTTACTCTTCAAGGAAGCAAATTCAGTGATTCTTTTTGCATTTGACTCAAGGGAGTCTTGTCCTCACACGGGTGAGGGTTGTTAGAGTTTTTGTGTGCGTGGGCGGCACCTATTCAGTGAGAAAGTGGAAGGGGAAAATTTTATCCTAGAGGCTTTGCATAGGCTTCTCATTTTGTGGGACAATGGAGACCACAGAATTTCAGGCCATCCTCAAAATTTTGCAACCCATGGACATTGCCGTGTGGAAGAACGAGGATGATCCCTCCACCGAGGATGAGCAAACTCGGAATAGTGAGGAAAATCAACGTGAGGAGGAATTTGATGAGGACGACGACGTGTTCGGGGCGCCTCCTAAGCCAAATAATGAGAGAGCCATTGTTATGGCTCCTTCGCATCCTCAACCTCTATACCCGGTTGAGCATCTGGGTTCGTATTTTTCTCCTCCAACGAGAGAGGAGGAAATGGACAGTTTTGTGCCTTGACCCGGACATTATATTTTCGTTGTCAAATGGCCGGAAAATGGCGGTATGGTGAACCCCGACCCCTAAACCCGAACACAAATACCTTTCCGCAAATTCTTGACATCCCCTTCGATATCACCGCACATCCAACATGGCTTTTTATCTCGCTTGAGGACCGAGATTCGACCTTTGCCAACATAAGGCAATTTGATGTGGCGAATCCCCGCTAACTTGGGTTGTTCTTGGGGAGGATGGTTTTAAGATTAATGTTCCGAAGTTGTTACGTCATCATCATCCGTGGGATCCTTGGCTATATAACATCCTAAAAGAATGTCGAGTAACTCCCGAGATACTCGTTCTCCCAGATGCTCGTACGACAATATTGCAAAAGTTTTGCAATGTCGAAGTGCGTCGCTATCGTTTATGGGAAATACAAAGGGTTTCGACGCAGATTAGGCCCCCTTCACCACCGAAAGGAGAGGATTTGCTATTAATAATCGCGGCACTCACTCAACAAGTAGCGTCCAAACAAGAACAAATAAGAGCGAATCGAGAGCACTTGATGAGGCTCACACGGGAGTTGTCAAAAATAAACGGTAGTTGGTATGTATTTTTGACCCCGGCAAAATTTACTCCTTCTCCACTCTATCACTTGCCATCTTTCACCCACTCACTTATTTTTTTGTTTTTTTTTGTTTCTCTTGTGGTTTTAAAAACATAGCGACATCTTCAAGATTTATAGAGTATTTTCTAGGTCTAAATATATCAGTATAAAAAGGAAAAGAAAAGGGCGGACAACTTCCCTCCACCTCCTCTCTCTAGCCACCAAACTTCTGGTCACTGAATGATAGAGATAGTGGTTGAATCATGGCTGCCTTAGCTCAACAAACAATTGTTTTTTAGTAGGTTACTAAAAATATACTTGACGGACCCATGATTTGATCCTGGTACCTGTCGTCCGTCAAGTTGGCCGGTAGCGGTTAGCTTTATCCTATTAGTCTAGGACCAATGCTAAATGCTATAGGGTTTGATAAATATTTAATTATTTAGGAGTGAACTAATTCATTTAACTCAAATGATGTACGACATGCATAGATACAGTTTTGTAAAGTACGGAATACCGTACGGTTTCGAAACGGATACCGCACATTTTGTTTCGACAGCGAAACAAATATCGCGCAAGTATTTATAACGGTTGAGATTTCATTTTGGTTCTTATCCAACGGCGCACATCATCGCCGAGATCCCGGAGTGGTCACTTTGGCTTTTTCTGACATGGCATGACCTGGCGCCACGTGGAGAGATCACATTTGGTCGCGGAAATTCTGAGGAATCTATGGACGAGTAAAACGAGGGCACGCGTCTACGTAATAGTCTTGTCGTACATTAGTCCTACAAAAGGTACACCAGCATTAGTACTTTCTGGTAAAGTAGAGTAATATGATTAGTCATATTTCAGTAGATAAGAGTTATTAGAGAGAATTAAAACTTAGTGTTTTTGAGATATAGTCACCTCTCCCCTTGAGGGTTTGTATAAAATAGGCATTTTTGCTACCCCATAACTAATAGGTTGGTTGGCCGTTTTTAATGATTCTTTTTGCTACGCATTTAGGGGAGTCCACGTTACAGAAGGGTGCAGTCATACTGTCAGTTTGCCCTCATGGGCAGCAATGGTTGTGGCTTGAAGTGGGTTAGTTAAAAGCTATCTAGAGGCTTCCAGAATTTTGTAGTCTAGTGGAGGACACAGAATTGCAGGTTATGGGCCCACCCTCTAGGGTGCCCACCTTCAATGGATCTCGGTTCATCTGTTGGGAAGTCATGATGATGGGGGCTTTGTGCGAAAAACGATACTGGGGTATCGTCAGTGGACAAGTGAAACGTCAACCTTCGGGAACTCCACCAGGATTTGGAGGAGTAAGGTTTCCTACAGCAGCGACTGCTTCAGCGGAGGAGGCAGATGATGGGGATAGCAGTGTGTCCGAAAAAGGGAAAGGGAAGGAGACACCCTTTACTCCTATTGCCACGGCACCGGGAGCGGCGGTTGTGAAGACCGTGGAAAACGATACTCAAATGTGGGAAGACGTAAACATGGTTGCCAATAACTTCATTCTAAGGCACCTCACTCAAGCTTTGGCCGACCCTCACCTTCACATTTAGAAGGCCGAGGAGTTGTGGGTGAGTTTGGTGGAGATCTATAGAGCTGAAACTATTCAGGAGCTCTAGTTGACTGAGCAGAAGCGAGTGAGTTACACTTACAAAGGAGGAAAGATGTTAGATTATTGTAATGATATTTCTTGTTTGTATATGGAGATGGAAAGTGTCGGGTGGACAAGTACAATGAAGATGAAAGTTAACACTCTCATCATAAAGTTACCAGACGAGTACGAAAACATAGTGTACCGAGTACAGGAAATGATTGACAGTTCATGGAAATGAAATACAATGGTCCGGATGATACTTGTGCAGGAAAACACCATAAGGATTAGGAGAGGAGGAAAGAGAATTCAAGCTCTAGGTGCAGGAGGGGACCGATGGGGGAAGAATCCAAAGAAAACGTACAAAGGGGAAAGAACAATCTAGAGGATCGAGGCCCCCAAAGGGCCTTTGTCAATTTTGCAAAAAGCCATGACACTTTATAGCGGATTGTGTCGAGTTGTCGGAGCTGAGGCTCCGAGAAAACCGTGGAGGGGGTTCTTCCAGAGGGAAGAAAAAAACACTTGTGGTCACAAAGGTGACAGAAGAAACCGAGGACGAGTCCTCTGAGGAGGATGGGGAGCTTCTTTTTGACGAGAGTCTAGAGGAGAAGGAGATCCCTCGGAGACAGAAGTGTGCCCTTGGATCAATTCGGGAAGCTCCACATGAAAGATGGATCATCGACTCATGTGCATCTATGCATATGTGTCGTGATAAGCAACTTTTCACTAAGCTAAGAAAGATCCTTACTGTAGAGATAGAGTATGGGGATGGGAGAGTGGATACTACAGATCTAGTGGGGTCAGTAAATCTGAAAGTCTTAGTGGAGGGTAAGACTTCTATACTCACATTCTCAGATGTACTCAACATTCCTCAGCCGAGGAAAAATCTTGTCTCTACATCTGAATTAGATGACAAAGAGTTTGATACCTTCACTAGAAAAAGAGTCTTTATAGCTAAGTATGTGGATGAAGTCTACTTCACGGCAAATTAGGGTAGCCAAGGCATGTTTGGGCTTAACTTGAGTAATGAAAAGAAGAATGCTTATTATGTTGGTGTTCAAAAAATGATGATTTGCATAAGCAGTTGGGGCATGTGCATTTTGATAGGTTGAGGGAAATAAAGAAGCTTGGTATGGTGGATGATTGTAGTGGATGTGCTCAAGGAAAAGCTCACAGACTTCCTTTTCCCAAAGCCGCCACATATAGGGGGGAAAAAGTACTTGATCTAGTCCACACAGATATCTGGGGACCTGCAATATTACCTTCGGTTCGAGGGAAGAGGTTTATGTTAACAATAACTGATGACTGGTCTAGGTACTCCAGAGTCTACTTCCTAAAAACAAAGTCTCCAACACCAACTTACTTCAAAAAATATATAGCCTAGAGTGAGAAGTTGCATGGAACCCTCATTAAGAGAATAAGGAGTGATAATGGGGGAGAATATACCTCTAACCAGTTTGAAGAATACCTGAGAGATGAGGGAGTTCGGCACCAGAAAAACGGTACTAATTAACCCAAACAAAATGGGGTAGCTGAAAGATTGAATCAAACACTAGGAGATATTGTATGTAGTATGTTGGCTTACAACAAAATAGGAAAGAGATTTTGGGAAGAAGCTATGAACTGTACGACCTACATTAAGAATAGAGTCCTTACCTCAGCCGTAAAGGATATGACACTTTATGAGAGATGGGTTGGAAAGAAACTAGATATCTCACACCTTAAAGTAACCGGTAGCCAAGTTTACAATCTTGATACGGATAAGAAAAACTGGAAACTTGATGTTAAGGGAAAACCTGGATACTTTGTAGGATATGATGAAGATATCAAGGGATATAGACTCTATGACTTAGCAAAGCAAGATATTATTCTGTTGAAACACCTAGTTGTCATGGATGAAGGAAAGTCATTTGACCCCTTCAAATATACGAAAAAGATAAAAATCCGCTTTGAGTCTGAAAGTGAAGAGAGTCTTGTCTTTTTGAAAAAGGACATGAGTGAAATAGTGATTGCAGATTCAAGGGAGATCCAATATACAAGAGATTTACCGAACACCTCACATATTCCTATGGAATTCGAAGAGACAGAAAAGATGGAACTAGAACCGGCTTCCATGAATAGGAGAGCCGATTAGACAGTAACGAGAAACCCGAAACTTCCTTTCATTCCAGCTTTAGAGTTTGAGGGAGGGATAAAAAGCAACAAAAGGATACAAGAGAAACATGCTGCTCATAAAGTAACTAAGCTATCTCATCCTGATGAGCCTCGGTCATACTTAGAGGCAGTGAATAGCCTAGAAAAAGAAAGATGGATTAGAGCCATAAATGATGAGATGGCTTCCATCATGGAAGCAAATACCTGGGAACTAGCGGATTGTCCTCTAGATAGAAAGCGTATTGGTTGTAAATGGGTAATTAAACTAGAACTGAACCTAGATAATACCATGGAGAGATATAAGGCTCTTTTGGTAGCGAAAGGGTTCAACCAAAAGGAGGGGATTGACTATGAGGAGACCTTTGCTCTAGTTGTTCCGGTTCCCATCAGTAAGGATTCTCCTCGGTCTGGCAACAATGAAAGACATGGAAATACACCAGGTGGACATTAAGGCCGCTTTTCTTAATGGTGAGTTACAGGAAGAGATTTTTATGAGGCAACCAGAGGGGTTCGTCAAGGAAGGAGAAGAGAGCAAAGTTTGCAGGCTTATAAAGTCTTTAAATGGACTAAAGCAGGCTCCCCGACAGTGGAATAAGAAACTAGATGAGTTTCTCACTGGTCTGGGATATATCCGGATCAGCTTTGACCATTCTATCTATATGTTTGAAGATGAGAATGGTGTCATTTTTATTACGATCTATGTGGATGATCTGCTTGTGCTTAGTTAGTCTTTGGAAAAGATCAATAGGCTATAGAAAGATCTTAGAAGCAAATTTGATATGAAAGATTTAGGCGAAGCAAGATACATTTTGGTGATCCAAATGGAGAGAGATAGGGGGAAAAGGATTATCACACTTACTTAGAAAGAAGCAATAGGTAATATGCTTCACAAATTCCATATGGAAAAGGCTAACAGTTGTTCCATTCCCATGGACTTGAAAAAAGTAAGTGATGGGAGTGTAGAAGGGGGAGTGATGATCTTAGATGATCAGATGAGTCTAGACGAGAGAGAGTTTATGAAGTCTATCCTTTATAGACAGGTCGTAGGAAGTTTGATCTATTTTATGAACTGTACAAGGCCGGAAATAGCGGCACCACTAAGAGTCCTCAGGAGGAGTCTTAACGATCCTAAGAAGAGAGATTGGGAGGCAGCCAAGAGAGTCATGGGATATCTGGTAGGAACCAGAGAGTTATGGTTGAATTTGGGAGGGGAGCACACTGATATCACTACTTGGAATGATGTCACTTATGGGGATGCACCTATGAGAAGATGCACTTCTGGGTATGTGTTGTATGTGGAGGAAGGTGCATATTGTTGGAGCTGCAAACAACAAAAAGTGGTTGCTCAGTCTACTATGGAGGCTGAGTACATGGCCTCTTGTTCTGTTGTGAAAGAGTTTATGTGGGTCAAATCCTTGTAGCAAGAACTGGGGTATATGAAGGAGGGAGTGCATGAAGTATTTTGTGATAATCAAGTTGCCATTGCAATTCCAGCTAATCCAAAACATCATTTCAAGGCTAAGCAGATGGACATAAGATTAAGTTTTGTGAGAGAAAAAATTAAGAATAAAATTGTGAATCTTGTATATAGATTTGATGAGGAAATGGTGGTTGGTGTGATGACAAAACCAGTGCCTTCTCCCAAATTAAATTATTGTAGAGAAAAATGTGGACTAAAACTAAAGTTAAAGTAAGACTAGAAAATAAGGGGAGTGTTGAAATTACTAGATTTATAGAGTATTTTCTAGGTCTAAATATATCACTATAAAAAGGAAAAGAAAAGGGCGAACAGCCTGCCTCCACCTCCTCTCTCAGGCCACCATACTTGTAGTCACTAAAGGATAGATAGAGTGGTTGAATCATGGCTGCCTTAGCACAACAGGCAGTTGTTTTTTAGTAGGCTACTAAAAATATACTTGACGGACCCATGATTTGATCCTGGTACCTGTCGTCCGTCAAGTTGGCCGGTAGCGGTCAACTTTATCCTATTACTCTAGGACCAATGCTAAATGCTATAGGGTTTGATAAATATTTAATTCTTTAGGAGTGAACTAACTCATTTAACTAAAAATGTATACAACATGCATAGATACAGTTTTGTAAAGTACGGAATACCGTACGGTTTCAAAACGGATATTGCGCATTTTGTATCGACAGCGAAACAAATATCATGCAAGTATTTATAACGGCTAAGATTTCATTTTAGTTCTTATCCAACGGCGCACGTCATCGCCGAGATCCCGGAGTGGTCACTTTGGCTTTTTGTAACATGGCATGACCTGGCGCCACGTGGAGAGATCACATTTGGTCGCGGGAATTCCGAGGAATTTACGGACGAGTAAAACGAGGGCACGCGTCCACGTAATAGTCTTGTCGTACATTGGTCGTACAAAAGGTACACCGGCAGTAGTACTTTCTAGTACGGTACAGTAATATGATTGGTCCGTACTTCAGTAGATAGGAGTTATTAGAGAGAATAAGGACTTAGTGTTTTTGAGATATAGTCACCTCTCCCTTTGAAGGTTTGTATAAAATAGGCATCTTTGCCACCCCATAACTAATAGGCTGGTTGGTCGTTTTCAGTGATTCTTTTTGCTACGGAATAAGGGAAGTCCACGCTGCACAGGGGTGCAGTCATATTGTCAGTTTGCCCTCTTGGGAAGCAGTGGTTGTGGCTTGAAGTGGGATAGTTAAAAGCTATCTAGAGGCTTTGTGAATTCTAGAGTCCAATGAAGGACAAAGAATCGCAGAACCAGCTACAATTTCTCTCGTCGCTCAATCTTGTATAAGCATCGGTTACCCAAACCAGCGTCGACTTCTTTTCGTCGTTGAATCTTGAAATGGCATCGGATATTTGAACCAGCGAAGACCAATATTCGTCGTTAAATTTAGCGACGACTGTTGGTCGTCTTTGCACTTTTTTTTCTAAATAATCTATATTTTTTTCTATATGAATTAGGACTGACATGTTCTTGTTGCTTTTTTTTTCTTTCCTCTTGTTTTAGAATACTAAAATGCAAGTCGGTGGTAGAAGGTTAGGGTTCCGACATTGAGAAGCATACGGGCGACGCACACACCTTGTTGACTGCGGGATTTGGAAGAAGAAGTGTGATGGTGACAAAGGCATTGCCAGGTAGGGGGGGAAGGAATTCCCGTGGGTCACAACGGTGCACTCGGAGTTGGTGGAGGAGTTATACTAGTTCAAGAAGGCTGGTTTGAAAATGTCTCAAACTATTGTGGGGACCATGGCAGTTTATATCATTAAACGTATGGAGAAGGATAATGCGAGGTTGTTTTTCGACAAAAAAGGTAAGGAGATCAAAATGAAAATGACAAAACGATGGACTTAACGGTTTTACGTGAAACACAATATTGTCACGAGGGCTCAAAAAAGCAAGTTACTATTAAGCCCGGAGAAGGAGTACATTGAAAAAACAAAACACCGCGAATCGTAATTAGAGTAATGAAAAAATTAGAGTACAAAAACTAAAAAAAAAAAATAGAGTAATGAAAGCTAATTTATGTCATAGAGATGTTTCAACTATGAAGTTTACTGTAATTTATGTAAGTTCTCTAATTTGGCACCTAATATCCTGTATTGTAAATAAGGTATTCGTTCACAATTTGGCAAAATGTACAGTTTATCGTCACTATGACGTTTGCACTACGCGGTTTGTTAAAAGGCGGTTACCTAATAATGGGTTGTATTAAATCATTATTTGTACTTTTTTACTTAATAAAGTACAATTTTGCACGGTCGGAGGTCGTCGGTACTCCACACTATTTAAAACGAACCTATATTAGAATTAAAAGCGCTAATTAAACTTTACCTTAAATATAATAATGAAAAAATTAGAATCATTTACTCTATTTCATGTGATATAGTCGAAACTTCGAGCGATCGAATTAGAGTAATTTACTCTAATTACGATTCGCGGTGTAGCATATCACATGGGAGAGTTAAAACGAGGATTTTTTATCGGGTGAGATTTTTGTACTTTTATAAAACTCATTGATACGTGTTGTAATATATGTTACATCTATTATTTTTTATGTTTTTGTCGAGGTTTATAAATACAAATACGCGAATGAAAGTTGTTGCCCCTACCATCATACTTATGTGTGTTGTTTTCTTTTTACATTTTTATGTGTTATTGTGATATTAGGTCGCTACAACAAAGATCTAGTCAAAAACATGGACGAGACCCACGTCATTGTAAATATAGATAAGAAAAGGACGTTGGGTTTTCGCGCGCACGAGGTGGTTAAATACGCGGACGTTGCGAGAGGCGGAGAGTCGATGACTTTGATGGTTCGACTCATGGGATGGAGAAATGGGTTCCGACTCCTTGTGTTGAAATAGTGTCGGTGCTGAATGGTGAAAAATTATAAATGCCATTCAGCGAGGAGACATTCTCATCGTTGACTAGCACGATAAAAAAACATAACACTAAGCGACGATACATTCTCGCCGCTGAGTACGATAAGGGAGAGAGAGACAAACAAAATAAAAAGTGAGATTGACTGAGATAAAATAAATACAAAAATTAAAATAGGGTGACAAGAACAAAAATAGAGAGAGAGAGAGAGAAAGAGAAAAAATAATCAAGTGTGCGACAAGCAAAATACTTAACAATGCCAACACATTTCATCACGTGTATCGCTTGACATTTACAAAACATGGATAAATAAAATCAGAGCAACCGTGATTGGAACAACATCAAAATGAATTTCAATTATAAAATCTTCAAATAATACACCTAGAAATAAATTCAATCATTTTCGCCTAAGAATCACAAAGAGGTTCACCGCAAAAAAACTACAATATGTACAACCAGATACCTATTTTTCAAACGTAAATAAAATATTCGTCTACATGAACGAAAACTACATCACCCATAAAAATTCTTCTTTGTAACAGATGATAATCAATTAACCTCCTTTAACCCATGTACAAATTTGTTTGGAAGTTGTAATATTAAATGGAGCAAAAAAACCTCGATGACATTCCCACAATCAATCCGTGTGTTCGTCCATCATATTCAGCTCATTGAATGAAATCCCGTGCCTACATCAAAGAAAAAAATACAACAATGGAGTTTGTTAAAAAATTGAATGAAATTAACGTGCA
Organism: Zygnema cylindricum; assembly: GCA_037447655.1. Taxonomy (NCBI): domain Eukaryota; kingdom Viridiplantae; phylum Streptophyta; class Zygnematophyceae; order Zygnematales; family Zygnemataceae; genus Zygnema; species Zygnema cylindricum. The sequence goes on along the minus strand of JBBHKE010002163.1, from coordinate 85,554 downwards.
ATTTTAGTGGGCGAGAAAATTGGAGAGGGAAAAAGAGAAGGAGAAACTGCAGGGTTTTAAGTGTAGAGAAAAGGAAATGGGAGAGGAAAAGGGAGATCGACAGTTAAAGAGTACGACAATTTGAACGGGGGTGGGAAGAGGGAGAGAGAGAGGGGAACGCAGAGCGAGAGGGGGAGAAAGATAGTGCGGCAGACGAAGAGGGTGAGAGGGAGAGGGAAAGGGAGAGGGAGAGGAAAAGGGGAAGGGAGAGAGGGAGAGTGAGATGGAGATCAAAATAGTGCGGCAGATCGAGAGGGTGAGAGGGAAAGGGTAATGGAGAGGGAAAGGGAGAGAAAGCGATAGATCGAGAAGGTGAGAGAGAGGGAGAGATAGCGGCAAAGGGAGAGAATACGCAATATTATAAAGGTGAGAGAGAGGGAGAGGGAAAGGGAGAGGGAAAAGGTGAGGGAGAGATAGCCGCAGATTGAAAGAGGGGGAGAGGGAGAGAGAGAGGAGGATAAAAACAGTGTGATTGATCGAGAGGGTGAGAGGGAAAGGGTAAAGGAGAGGGATAAGCAGAGATAGCAGCAGATCGAGAGGGTGAGGGAGAGGAAGAGGGAGAGAATGTGACATATTATGAGGGTGAGAGAGAGAGGGAGAAAAGAAGGGAGAAAGAAAAGGGGAGGGAGAGATAGCGAAAGATTAAAGGAGAGGGAGAGGGAGAGAGAGAGGGGGATGAAAATAGTGCGGCAGATCGAAAGGGTGAGAGGGAAAGGGTCAAGAAGAGGGAGAGGGAGAGATGGCAGCAGATGTAGAGAGGGAGGAGAGGGAGAGGGAAAGGGGGAGTGAGAGAGAGCAACTGATCAAGAGGGTAAAAGGGAGAGGATAGGAGAGGGAAACATGCCATTCAGCACTAAGAAAGTCTTGTCAGGGATAGGAGAGGGAAACATGCCATTCAGCACTAAGAAAGTCTTGTCATTGACTGACAGGATAAAAAACAAATCATTCAGGGACGATGCATCTCGTCGCTGAGTACCATAAGGGAGAGAGAGATAGACAAAATTAAAATGAAAGTCAAATGAGATAAAATACATAGTTCACTGAAGATAGTGTGACAACAAAAAAGGGAGAGGGAGGGATAGCAGTAGATCAAGAAATTGGGGAGAGGGAGAGGAAGAGGGGGAGGGAGATAGTGCGGCAAATCAAGAGGGTGAGAATGAGAGGGATGGGGAGAGGGAGAGAGAGAGGGAGAGGGAGGAGGAGAGGGAGGAGGAGAGGGAAAAGGAGAGAGAAAGGGAGAGGGAGAGGGAAAGGGAGAGGGAAAGAGAGAGGGGATAGAGGTAGATCGAGAGGGAGAGAGAGAGAGGTAAAGGGAGAGGTCAACAAGGAAAGGTAACACATGTTAAAAAACACTAAACAAAAAAGCGAGACCAGCATAAGTAGGTTCAAAAGAAAAGGGAGAGGGAAGGGGGGCGGAGTCAATGAAGAGGGAAACGGAAGGACGTCAGATATGGCGAGGGAGAGGGAGCAGCCACACGCGAATCCATGGAAGTGAAATGAAAGTGGCGGCGGTGTTTTCCCTTGCTTCCTCATGAAACGAAAGGAATTTGTTTGTTTGCAAAAAAGATGGCGCAGCGTCAGATCCCTAAAGGAAAAACAAAATATTTGGTTGGATGTGATTCGTCCCAAAAGGGATCAACTTTTTTGTGGATAGTTCGCATATGGCGTTACTTCGACCCAAATATCACCAACGCCAAATGTTGTATTTTTATTCTATTTATTTTATCCCATTAACTGTAATTTGTGGTCCTTTTCTCACTTTGACCCCTTATTAACGTATACATTGATTCTAACTCATGGTGAAATCACATCTAAACACCATATTACAATAAACATTTATGGTAAATTCGTTCATTCCCATCGAAACAGGATACACATTGACTTTAATTGGACACAAATGTGTTATAGTGTTTATATAAACGGAACAGCAAAAAATCACTTGAAGTAAGAGTTCGCAGTTTCAAGACGTTGTACGTGGGCGTGTAACTACACACAGCTCAATTATTTAACCGAAAGTTCGTGACATCCCACATGCGAACTTGTTTTATATTCACACTTTAAACGAGAAGATTGTAGGGAAATGTGTGCGAACCTGGTTTTTGGCGACGAGGTTGAACCCTTTTTTTAGCGCACGTTCGTATGCATGCGCGTATGATTTTTTTTTATTTTTTTTTCAACTAAAAAGGTACATATGTACGGTCTGACATCGACTGTACACCACACTAATTATATATTACTGTACTTTCAAACTTCACGCTATTTTGTACGGTATATTAACATACAATTAACGTCGAGGAAAAATTAAAATAACGTATCCTATTTTGAGAAAAAAATCAAAAATTTACGAACCCAAATTAGTGACCTTGACACTAATAACGATTCGCGGTGTGGTTATCTTCGAAACCCTAAATCCAAACAAACTAGAGCAGGGGTTTTCTAACATTCGGATAGTACACAGAACAAGCAGTCTTTGGAACTGACGGTACGTAACCAGACGTTAACACTTTTTCACGGGCAGCGGTTTGTGGAACTCGCCGGCTACGATAATCATTACAGCCAACCACATAACGCGAACGACATCAAAACGACGCGAAATAAAATTAATTTTTTCAACTGATAGGTTAGGTACACCTGCACATTTTATTTCTGTTACCGTAAAAAATGTCTATGTATCGTCGTCACCATCATGTCGAACTGCAAATAATTAAGGTGTGGCTGCATTCGACAAGTTCAATATTGTTGAACCAAAAAGTTCCAAAATCTAGAAATGCAACAATGCCATAGAAAATTACGAACACATGGGAACCTAAATTTGTTTGTAGTTTGTTTAACATGTTGCGCATGTGAAAGGACTTGGAAAAAATATTGTGTGGTTCTTAAAGTCGGAAAACCCCTTCTATTTATGTTGTTAAGTTCTCTATGGTGCATCAATCTAAGGTGTCCCTTAACGTTTCCATACTAAGTTATGTTGGAACAATGGAAAAACCTAAATACACAAATCCGCAAAAACTAAACCGGATGCTTATGCCACTTCAATTTTCATACTAAAATAAAATAGTTAATCCATTTTTGCTGTTCCCAAATTAGCGTAAACGCCGGACTTAAAATAAACCTTTTGTTTTTTGAATTTTCAAAATCCTAATTAGAATCAATGACGTTATATTTTCTTCAACACTATTTAAACTTTGATACTGGTGACGATTCGCGGTGTACTGTACTGTAGGTAATAGATATATGTCCGGAGGCCCTTAGTTATATAATTTGGTTTCCCATGATAGAACTCATATTTTAAATGATCATGACAAATACCGTACAGTAAATCCAGTCTGTGGATCAACGGCCCAGATCGTTCATCGTGTTTCCAGCAAAGCCGAGAACTGGTGAAGCCTCAACCCCTTCGGTATCACGGAGGATGCTCAGCTTTACTCGAACTATTTACGCAGCGTCTACATCCACCGTTGGATTATCTTATCGGAACGGTTAAGATCTGATCGTCAGCCTTTGGCTGGATAGAGTTCCAGTCGAGATGTGACTTTAATTCAAGCTTGTAAGACTCAATTCTCTTCATCTTCTTTAGGGTTTGGCAGCCATGGCTATGACGAGTCAAGCTTTAGTCTCCTTACGGGTGTCCTCTGCCAGCTTAGGTGTCAGATGCTCCGCGTCTCCGGAGTCCGCATCTCCAGCCCCATCCTCAATCCCTTCTATTCTCCAAGCTCCACGCGAGTCACCGTCTGCCGTACGATTGGCTCTCGATCCTTCTGCAGCGTATGCTAATTTGATGTGGTTCCGAGGTCCGTACAATGTGCAAATTGATGTGGAGGATAATGAGGCTGCTGAAGCCGTTGTACGGAAGTTTCGCCGTGCTGTCGTAGAAGCGAATGTGATTGGCGAGTGCCAGAGACGTCGGTTCCACGAGAAGACACAAGATATTGTGAAGCGTAAGCAGAAGGAGAGAGCTCTTGCGAGGAGGCGCTCGTAAGTTTTTTCTGAGCCTGTTTTCTTTTTTTTAGATGGTTTAAGGTGTCTTAAAGTGTCAGTGATTCATAATTCAATTTTGTCGAAGTCATCTGCTGCCAAAGATTTCTGGTTACAATGTTCTATGCTGATTTATATAATATTATTTTATGGCCAATTCATGCCCTCGCTGAAGCGTTTACCCACATTCTCAGAATCTGCTTGGCAGACTTTCATAAACTATGACCGTAAGCTAGAGAATTTGTAGCTAGAATTTTAGTACTGCGAGATTTCATACGCTCCTGTGAATATTAAAGGAGCCATTAGCTGTTTGACCTGTTTCTTTAGTTAATTCCACTTGTTACAAACTGCAAGGATTTTTCAATTCCTCTCTTTCCTGTTTGTTATTCTGACAACGTCGAGGAGAAAAATGCAGGCGGCCATTTGCTGGTCCTCGGACCTTCAAGAATGGTGAGGGTCGTCCTGGATCGACAGCAGAGGCACCTCATGTTGACGAGGATGACTACTGGGGCGCCAAACCAGACATGTAGATGTACAAAGTTCATATGGTTAGTTAGGAAGGCAGCTTGTGCCTATTAAGTATTTTTTAAGCTCGATGTTTGAGATACGAAAAGTTATTTCGACTGCTAGCGGAATTGGCTGTAATGGTGGGTTTGACCAGTAGCACATGTGTTTATTTCAGTGAGACTTGCCCTTACCGTGTCAATTTAACAAATGAAGAGACAAAAAGACATGGTGTACCCACATTCCATTAACCAAATGTTGTTGAACTGTTGCACCGAAGCACAATGTTGCTTGAAGTTTTTATGATTGGTTTCTGTTGGACTTTCCATTATGCATTGTGCATGATGGTTAGAGGATGAGTTTTTGCACTGTTGCAACGGAGTTCTTCCACGTCCCTCCATGACAACCAAATGGTTCTGCATATGTCGTCACAGTTATGCTTATGTCGTCACAGTTATGCTTATGTCGTCACAGTTATGCTTACAATTTATAACAGGGCAGGCTCTGATCAAGTTGACCCTTTTGATGCATAAATGCGGAGTGTGCAGTGTTATTAGTAGCTGAAAGGACATTTAAATATATGGAGTAAATATTCCTGCCAGTCAACAGGGAATTTATCATTATTTACTGCATTGTTATATGTGCTTGGTTGCGGCAGATATCTTGCTGTCTACATGTTTCAATTTTTTGTTTGTGCTGTATTGCTAACAATGAGATAGCACAGTTTGTATTGTAAAAACAAAGTCGTGGCTAATACTGAGAAAGTTTGTCTATTCTATGGCAAGTGACAGTCTCTTGCCATACCTCCTGCAAATGGAAGAGTTGCCTTCGGCGTTTAAAAGTAATCTACACTTCAGCTTTCTAAATTTGAGCCATAAGACACCACTTTGCCAGTATCATATGTAAAGCATTGTGCATGTGTCATTTATGACTTGTTGAAAAATACACATTCTCAACAGACAGGTACATAACAGCGTTAGTTCCTGTCATCTTGTAGCTGTGAAACGCTTTACACTCAATTAGATGATTGCGCTGTGTTCAATCGAAAAGCAATTGAGGTGTTGTTGAGAAAAATAGCTGCATACCCTGAGGTTGTTGTGAACTGTCCACTCTCAGCACATATTTTAAACACTGCATATTCCAGCTAGTAGTCCCCCAGCTTCCACAGAGGGCAGATGTAATGCGTATCAAACATAAATGCTTTGTTTGAAACAGGAAACAAAAGAGATTTTCTGAGAAGTAAGACAATTCTTTCAAGGGTCCCCTGAATTAAAATGCGAGATAAAATAGTGTATCGTAAAAATTAGTGCTGGGTATCGGGTAATTTCATATCGCGATAATTTCGATATTCAATATATCGTACCGAGACCAACAAAAATCATCGCGATATATAGTTTTTTTTTTAATTTTATATTTCATATAATATGTTAGTTTAGCGACGAAGACAAATTGTTTGATACGCCACGTACGACGTGACTTTCGTTCCATGACTTAAAGGTAGACGCCGCAAAATGTAACCGACAAAAAAGTAATAATTACGTAATTCATATTATTAATTATGTAGTACGTAGAGATTTCACATACGAAAAGGTCACACTAATTAAATCAAAGTATAATCTGGAAAAAATAAATTGCAGACTGTTATTTTCATGCTTTCAGGCAGGAATACCTACCAATCTGCAGGCATTTTTGCAGGCATCTACCAATCTGCAGATTGATAGCCATTACAGCTTATCCATTTCCAACGACTAATATTATAGAAAGGTTACACTTATAGTTTTCGCCATGGATTCCCAAGGGATGGGAGGTAGCATGGGAGGTGAAGAGGATAATGTCACTGAAATGCCTTCCGGATATTTACTAACAGCTGCAGCAGCATTAGTACTAGCAGCAGTAGCAAAAATAATTATGATTTTTTGTTTTAAAAAGCCTCGATATATCGGCGATACGATATATCGGCGATATATCGCCAATATATCGCGATATTTCGATTATCGGATACCTGAAATTCGATATATATCGAATAACGGCAAATGGTCCTCGATACCCAACACTAGTAAAAATATTTTCAACGTCATCTGCGCTCTGCATTAGTAAAACAAAGCATCACGTGCATGTACTATTTCTCCACCTACTCAACTAATTTCCACAATATGTCCTTCCAACATTACTGATCGTTGCTCTTATTTACCCCCAAATATACTGAACCATTTACCTCTTTTTTCAAACACCCTTAAAATCTGAATTGCTGCCTATGATCAGGTTCTTTCACCTGTTTGATAGTGACATAGAGAGACTAAAGACTAATAGACCTTTCTCATGCATTTTGGCAAACTTATGTAAATCCCTATGCTGTCCTTAAAAAGTCCATTGCCAGTCCCAGCAAAAGTAAGAAGCAACAATCACATCCGTCACTCCAATAAAATGGGTGTAAAAAAGTTACATCACCAATCCATGAAAATGCTCAGTCTCGCATTTCTGACTTTCTTTGACATGCATATACAAAAAAACTTGTTTGCGCAAAAACTCGAAAATTGATGTCGTGGAAAAGCTGGTAGATAAGAAAACGACTCCTAACATAATTCACAAGAGCATGCAATGTTTACAAGGGAATCAACTTGTGCCACCTTAGAGATTCCTTATGGGGTATCTTGACAACAACAACAAGCAGTTTCTCGATGTGGAGTCTTGAAGGGGGCCCAAGTTTTTTCCCAAAAATGCCTGAAACGGTCGTGAGATGAGATAATGGATAAACTACGCTAACGACTTCTTAACACGGTCAGGTTAGAGAAAATGCAAGGAGCTTAAAAAAAGGACCGACCATAAGAAAGCATAATATACGCTACGTGACCTGGCCATAGCTATACAAACGTCAGTACACCAACTGACTTTACTACTGCCGACTAACTTCCCTTTCAAGGGGAGACACAGGTGAGAAGGGAGACTTCAAAGGGAGTTTTTCACTGACTGGTCGCTGTGTTGGCACTTATGTAACTGCCCAGTTGTTGATCTTGTTCCAACAGTTCGCATTTATTTTGTTGGGATAACTTATGGTCGTAGTGTCGTGGAGTCTCAAGGCACGAGTCACACAATTTAACTGCACAAGATTCCATTTTTCTTGTAGAAATTGTCATACACGATACCAAGAACCAGATGTTTGATGAGCTCTTATTCTACTTGCCTGTAAGGGACAGGCGTTATCTTTTCCAGGATTTGCAAGTCCTTTCTATCCAATTCATTCGATCACTCGTAAAACCCATGGTAATTACTGTCCGTTGAGAAATCATAAATACGCGAAGGTTCTGGTGAGATTGGACCACTTGTATCGTAGACTGAGGATGGTACAGGCGATAAGTCTCCGTGGCCTCCTACCCACGTGCATAAGACTGCCTCCCTCTGTTGAGCCATAAATGCTTTAAGAGCCGCCCGTCGAATCCGAGCCCTTGCCGCTTCCATTTGGCGTTCACTGCAAGCCTCTCTCACAACTGCAAAAATTGCCAAACACACACAAAAAAAAGACACAATCGTCAAAGTTTATTGTAAAAAATGGCAACAATTGTTAACGTCAACGATCGTCAACAATTATTGCAGAAAAAACAACAAGCATCAACGTTTACTGTATCGTTCATTCATGACTACATGCTCTCTCATAACTGATACGATTGCCAAACTCAAGAAAAAAAACAACAATCGTCAACGTTCTATGACCCCTTCAGTGCAGAATAAATTTTCTCTGCTAAAAAATAAAAAGTATTCAAGACAAATATCTCAAAATGCATTGGAAACTTACATCTTCTTCCCAGCTATCTTCTGCAGAACATTCTAAAGCCAGGCTCTTAAAATTACATGCTGAGACAATGAGTCTACACTTACTTCAATCAAGTTAATACAAACAGGACCTTCCTATCGAGTGGAAATCAATCAACAGTTAAAAAGAGTGAGAACACAGTGCTCAACTTGAATGATACACCAAAGAAATTCATGCCAACATGCTGGGCTTACCTCCTTTGAACAAATCCAGTCCCACAGTCCCTCTTCCAAAACAAATCAAGATTTGCAACAAGAGAAAAGCAAGTCACCTTTTCGAAGTTCTTTCGCTGTCAAGGGATTGTCCACTGGGCAAATTAGGCCGATCGATTGGCGACGTACATTTACTTTGTACTGGCGTTGTGGTAATATGACAGACGGAATCGCGTGATCTGAAAGACATGTGCGGAAACTGCCCAATCAGGTCCAATGTGGGACTTGAAGTCCGGACTTGGAGTTCTTGTGGTTGAAAACGTCTTCAAGCTTACACTTTCAGACTATCTAAAGCTTGCTTTCTCATCATGTTTCCATTAAATGCATAAAATCAGTTACAATTTCGAGCTTTTAAAGCTCATTTTCTAAAATTCAATAATATTTTTACGGCAAGTACCTGAAGCAATGTCCATGAAATTCCGACAACAAATGGATTTGGTGGCATAATTCTTTCATGTTTGTCAATTGACTGTATAGACGTAACTTATGCCTTATGCCTCTCAACTCTCAGAGACAAAATCCTTACAAATTAATTGTTTTACATGTCCCCTGAGAATTAATTTTTGCCTACAAGTTTTTTGCATTACACCATAATCCACTTTTTGCTCTGTACACTGTTTGTGGCTCATATAACCCTCCATGCCTTAGATGCGCACCAGTCCTCCCTTTAACCATGTTTTCCCACTTTGTCTCTGACTTGTGACACACCCAAGTATTAATTTCTGCAAGGTTATGGGAGCAACAAAAATCTTTCCTGGACAGACTCTGCAATCCAACTGAATGGAATGCTTTATACTATGTCCCATGTCTAGAGCCTACCTGGAAGAACACTCGTAGAAGACCTTCTTGTTCGCGACCGGGACGGTCGTACTTCAAATGCTCTGTTCCATTGCATCTCTACAAAACTATTGTCTTGTCTAATTTCTCTATCGTCATCCGAAATTCCTTCTTCCTTATTGTTGTTACAGACATAGCCGCAAAATGAACGTCGACGTCTCGAGGTTCCTTCTTTCCCAGACTCCTCTGACACTCTCTCAGATTCAGGAGGTAAATGAACGGCATCTGAAATGTTTCTGAAACTGTGAATCTCAGAAGATGATGATGTGCACTCCGGAGTTGAGATATTCTCTTCCTCTTTCTGATTTCTTGGCTGCGTTTGACTTTGGTCAACTCTCAACACTTTCCGCAGACTTGCTGACGTCACGGAAGAGGACAGGCCAAGAAAACGCCGACAGAAGACTGCCATGGACCTGCCAATTTTAGGGTTAGGGTTTCTCATAACTTCCTCCGGCTGAGAATGTTGACCAGACGCCACTGCTTCTTCTAAAGAAGGCTCTTCTCTGCCGCTCACTTCACCAAAACTTCGCCACGTGGAATCAGATGAGCTTCCACACGTGTCAGAAAGATACGAAGGTCGATCCTCAGACTGCGACTGACGAACGGACAATTCAGTCGACGATCTCATATCGTCCAGCGGCTCTTCTCTGCCACTTACATCGGGGGAATTATGCCAGATGGAGTCAGGAAGTCTTTGACACGTGTCAAATAGATACGGGGATCGCGGAGAGGATGACGCGGAGGGAAGAGGCGTGGAGACTTTAGCCATGGCTGCGAAGAAAAGAAGCTGGCGGCTGAATCCCTCTCCGGAGCCCGGAGAATCAGGAGGAGACTGGCTGTATTGGAAGTATAAAAGAGAGATACCGTCCGTACAGTGACAGAAGTACAAAAATGCGACAGACACCGGACAAATAATGATGTACGGCATTCATTAGATTTGCAACGGTCGTACGATTTTTCAAGTTTCGTTAGGCGAGTTGAGGCGAAAGGGGCAGCCTGTGCAAATGACAGGAGGCAGAGACAATAAAGGTGGATAAACGCGGGATTTATTTGTCGTTTAAGAGCCTTATTTAATGTGTCGTGTGCATGTTATGATTCAGTTTAGCGTTGAGAGCGTAAAGTTCGACACCCGTTTATATCCGGTTTCAACGGGAGAAAAATAGCCGTAGTGGGCAACATAACTAACCACGTCTAGGTGAAAAGCTATGTCAGTAAACGACAAATCAAGCTTTGTCAGAAAACGACAATGTCGAAATGGATATTGGATGGTTCTGACATCTGGGTTGACGTAGGAGTCTGTTCAAATTAAGTGACAGTTGAAGCTTGATACCGCACCGAATTTAGTACGAGTTTCATTCGTTTAGAGATAATTACACCCATGGTCCGTACAAATTGAGCTCTGCTCCATTGGGTCATTTTTGCAGCAAATTTTTGCTTCGGTGTTGTCCTTCTACTACAAAGTTATTCTTTTTTTGTCCTGTCCAACGAACAGGGCAAGTGGTTTCGACTGTATGTGTGAACCTTGTTGTGTATTTGTTATTACAGATTACTGAGTATAAATGGGTACAAATGGTATAGCGTGTATCATTATCAGCGTCAAGGAATATATATTATGGCAAAGTGTTTTCTAACGTTTGATTTTATACTCCACATACCCAAAAATTCTGGATGTAACAAAATCCATGAAATAATTAGGCAAACTTGTGATTTCTGCGATTAACCCCATTAGAGTAGGGAGCAAACACCCTTAGGTCGTTTCTAGTCGAAAATTGGCTAAAATGTACATCTAATACATGTCACATTAATTTGTTGGCATGATTTATAGTATCTGTTTTGTTTCATTCTTTTCCACTAAAAAATAAAAAAAACATAGAAGAAACATTATAAAAATATAATTGTGATATACATCAAACGTCGTACAAATGTAATTATTAATGTGTAGTTTGATTTGGAACATAAGGCAAACCAAAACATTTGATATATTTGTGATAACAAAATTATATTAATCCAAACGTAATCTTTTGTTAAAATTATAGGCAATGTAACGAAGATATTCTGTTTTTGTCAAGCAAATAAATATTTTATAAATATAATTGTTATTAAAATAAATAAAAGTTTCGTTGTGATAATTATTTTTCTACAATCTACAAACTTCTTGCAACTTAAATATGATTTACCAAAGCAACTTCAAACCATGTTAATTTTATTAACACGTGCTTGTGTTATTTGCGCATACTATTCACTACTTTCATATCCATTGGTAAACTTATTGCGATGTGGACGCTATATAGTTTTAGTGATATGAAATTGGAAAATTTGCATGTGTTAAATTAACGTTGACTTTTTATATTCACGCTTTTACATAGTACGGTTGTTGAGTATATTATTTGTATTATATTTTTAAGTTTTATAAAGTTATAACTAGTACTACATAACAACCTTTAACTTAGACCCACATTGTGATTCATCGATATTCTTCAACCAACTGGGCTAACAACCATGAAAATAGAATATGTTATATTCGACCTAGTGCTACAAAATAATGTGGCGAATACTCTTTGATTTCTCTGTCTGGTTTTGTCTGATTTTGAAACGTTAATGCAATAAGACAAATATTTTTTGAATTTTAAAGTAACTTTCCATTATTTTACGCAAAATGTTAACATTTACAACTTTACATTAATTTTTCCGTTAGTGCTAAATAATGCGCGTGAGCTCAAAACGTTAATGAAATCTAGTTTAATGTCCAATAGCACTATAAAAAAATTGGGTGACCTTTTCTAGACTTAATACGTGTCACAATGTTGGCGTCATAGACTTTATCTTCCACGTTACCGATATTGGTGTATTGGCAACTTAGCATTGATTTGTAAAATTGAAATATTATCTCTGCTTGCATAGACATGTATAATTATTGGCAAAACAATAGAAATAAATTAACGTTGACTTTTTATATTCACGCTTTATTTGTATTATATTTGTATGTTTTGTAAAGTTTATAACAAGTACTAAATAATAGCCTTTATCTTAGACCCACATTTTGATTTATCGATATTCTTCAACAAACTGGGCCAACAACCACACATATAGAATATGGTATATTCAACCAAGTGTCACAACATAATGTGGCGAATACTATTTTATTTATTTGTCTGATTTTGAAACGTTAATGCAGTAAGACAAATCGTGTTTTCATTTCAAACTAATTTTTTATTATTGTACGCAAAAAGTTAACATTTCCAAATTTACATTCATTTTTTCGTTTGTGTTAAAAATGCGCGTGAGCGCGAAACGTCAATGAAATATATTTTAATGTCCAATAACACTATAACAAATTTGGGTGACCTTTTATAGACTTATTATGTGTTACAATGTTGGCGTCATAAACTTTATCTTCCACATTACCAATATTGGTGTATCGACAACTTAACATTAATTTATAAAATTGAAATATTATCTCTGCTTACATAGACATGTATAATTATTGGAAAAACAATAGAAAGGTAAAACATAGTGTTGTGTATCGGTAAAAATATGATCGCAATAACACCGATACCGATAGGTACCGGTTATCGAACGGTCGAAGACCAACAAATTCCATATCGGGGATAACTTAAAAAAAAAATAGTATACATACAATAGTGCTTTATAACATGTTGTTTTAAATTATAAACTTTAGATAGCGTGGCTTGCCACGTATAAGAATCTGTTCCGTCTTTGTTTAACTGCGATTTATTACGGACAGCGCGGCACATAAACGTTGGCCAGTTAACTGAACAAAGATTTTACGGCAACGTACAAAATTGTACCGACAAACTGGTGAACATGGAACGGAAAAGGACAGCAGACACAAAGTACAACGGACACAAAATAACATTTTGCGCGCCGCCGAAATCGAACGGACGACTTGGAATGAGAAAACACGAGCGGACGGCCAGTGTGGGCGCTAACATCCCTGAATGCTCTTTTGGCAGCTTATGCCAAAAAAGCCAAAAAATGACACGTGGCAGGTCCACAATGGATCCCAGGAATAAAGGGACAAAGCCATGGCGTCAGATGTGAAAGGTACATCGTTTTTACTGAATCATTACTAAAACCATACATATATCATGGCGGCTATTGTAATTTTTGTGCTTGTACAATTGTACAATATAGTGATATGATTGGTACCTTAGTAGATAGGGGTTGTGAGTAGCGCGTTCGGGGAATAACACGTACAGCTGAGTGTACTGGCCGTACATTTATATGTACGGTCTGTACAGATATCGTCGATAGTTATCGATATCGGTGTTATCGCCGATAATAACCGATAAATATCGGTTATTTATCGGCAATAACACCGATAACGATATATCGTACCAATATATCGGTTATCGGCTACCCGAAAAAAGGCCCTATATCGGTTATCGGCAAATCCTTACCGATACACAACTCTAGTAAAACATATACAATGAAGGCACTCTTTATATCGTTCCATGAAAAAAAGGTGATAAAATACAAATCCCAATAAAATAGATAATGGCAATATATTACGAATGAGAGTTATAACAATAATTTGTTATTTTCATTGAAAGTGGGTATACTGTAGACATCAGGAAGCAAATTGTATCGTTGCAGCGGGCATGGGTCCGATAAGAAACATACTATTTGAAATCCGTTTTAATGAAGTAAAAATTATTTAATTTCACATAGCTCGGAAGTCGAAACCGAACCAGGTAATACGACAGAGACGAAGGTAGAAAAAGTAAAAAAAAGAATCACTAACAAACAAATCTGACCTTTGACCCATTCCCGTGAAAAATGATTCAACGAAACGCGTTGAAACTTAATACTGACGCCACTAGCGATCGGATCATGGTCTTTAATGACGTCATGGAACCCATAAAATCTCCAGCATGTCAAAGAAGCAAGTGGCTTTCCGACGAAAACCGGACTTTACTACCATTTCTGACGTTCCTCTACCGCACATTTCCCCGCTACCACGTGGCATGCTCAAACGCCGTCTTACCTGTCGGCGCCTGGTGCGCCCTATATTTATTCATTTTATTGTTCTCCATGCAGGTTGTCGGAGCCAGTATACGCGCGCAAACCGACAAATAAATATATTTTGTCCAAGATTCGTCCGTACCTCGGCTGTGACTGCGCAATTCCGGCGGGCTACGATACAAAAACAAAGGATCCCAAAAAGTCGGACCGTACAGTGCAGGTCTGAACATCCGCCTAGTGACCTGGTCCTGCAAAAGCAATACCAACTTGGTAGATTCGTACAAACGAGCCTAAAAAGACAAAAAAAAAATGTGAAGCACTTTTCGCAGAAGGTACTGTACTTTGGCCAGTACTCGAGCTGACGTGACGTTTTTTGTTTTAGCGTTTATACGGTTCAGATGGAAAGGGCGTCTAAACGCACTGAAACGTTATATATTCATGGGGGCACGTTTTGTTCGCATTTTCGTACTATTAATCGTACCAGCGTGACAGTAGGGACATGCATAAAATCTAGTGTTGTGTATCGGTAAAAAAATTATCGCGATAGCACCGATACCGATAGTTATCGGTTATCGAACGGTCAGAGTTCCCAATATATCGGTCTAACCCCAACAAATTCCATATTGGCGATAACTTAACGAAAATATAGTATGCAAACAGTAGTACTTTATAACATACTGTATTTTATTATTGACTTTATATAGCGTGGCATGCCACGTATAAGAATGTGTTCCGTCTCTGTTTAATTGCGACTTATTACGGGCAGCGAAGCACAATAACGTTGGCCGATTAACTGAACAGAGATGTTACGGCGACTTACGGAATTGGACCGACAAAATGGTGAACATGGAACGGTAAAAGGACGGCGGACACAAAGTACAACGGACGCAAAATAACATTATGCGCGTCGCCGGAATCGAACGGACGACTTGGAACGAGAAAATACGAGCGGACGACCAACGTGAGCGCCGACATCCCGGAATGGCTCTTTTGGCAGTTTTTGCCAAAAAAAGCTTGCAGATTGACACGTGGCAAGTTCCCACCGGATCCCAAGGAACAAAGGAACAAAGCCATGGCGTCGGATGTGAAAGGTACATCGTTTTTAATGGACCCGTACCAAAACGCCGACATCCCGGAATGGCTCTTTTGGCAGTTTTTTGCCAAAAAAGCTGACAGATTGTCACGTGGCAAGTTCCCACTGGATTCCAAGGAAGAAAGGGTCAAAGCCATGGCGTCGGATGTGAAAGGTACATCGTTTTTAATGGACTCGTACCAAAACCGTACATCTCTCACGGCGGCTACTGTACTTTCTGTGCTTGTACAGCTGTACAATACAGTGATCTGATTAGAAGAAATCTCAGTAGATAGGGGTTGTGAGTAGGGCACGTCCGGGGAATAACACGTACAGTTGAGTGTACTGGTCGTACATTATCTGTACGGTCCATATAGATATCGCCGATAGTTGTCGATATTAGTGTTATCGCCAATAATAACCAATAAATATCGGCAATTTATCGGCGATAACAACTATAACAATATATCGTACCAATATATCGATTATCGGGTACCCGAAAAAAGGCCCATATCTGTTATCGGCAAATCCTTACCGATGCACAACACTATTAAAATCTCTATGTAAAAATAAAAAGTACACCGTGAATCGCAATTACCGTTAATAACGCTAATTCGGCGAAATTTTGACCCTCGAACCTAAAATTTATTAATGTGAATATAGGTACTGTCTAATTAGCGGTAATAACTCTAATTTATATGGTTTTGAAATACCGTGCAGTAGTGTTGGGTATCGGGTAAATTCATATCGCGATAATTTTGATATTCGATATATCGAATATCGATCGAGCAGATGTTGATATTTGAGTATTTTATAGGTCTGTATTAGGATAGAAAAAGAGCTGAGGCGGTCTGCCTCTAACTCCCCTTTCCAAGCCCCCATACTTGTTGTAGTCACTGAAGGCTGGATAGGGAGCTAGAGCCATGGCTGCCTAGGCTCTCTAGAGAAGACAAGGGGTAAATTAGGTAGACTTACCAAAAGTTAGTTGACGGACCCAGGAATTGATCCAGGTACCTACCGTCCGTCAATCCGAAGTAGCCGTTAGCTCTAGCCGTTATGTCTACAACAGATATTACGATATGTAGGGTTTGACAGATATATAAATCGTCATATGTAGATTAATCCGTTTAACGGCTAATAGATACTTAGTACATAGATACAGTTTAATTTAGTACGAAGTACGGAATGGGAACAGAACGGATACCGCGCATTTTTTTCGATAGCGAAACAAATACCGCGCATTTGTTTCGACAGCGAAACAAATACCGCGCATTTGTTTCGATAGGGAAACAAATACCGCGCGTCGAATTTCAGCGGCTAGGATTGTAGCTGGTTTTGATCGGACGACCACGATAGTTGCCGCGATCACGGAACATGTACTTTTGGCGTTTTTCAGCCATCGCCACGTAATTTGACACGTGGCGCGACAATGTTGGATTGCGGCGACTCCGAAGATTGCGGAAACAAATCCAGCTATGACACGTGTCGACAATTTGGCCATGTTGTACAATGGCCGTACAGAAAGTACACCGGCACTTGTACTTTTATGTACGACACAGTAATTTGATTGGTGCCGTACTTCAGTAGATAGAGTTTTAGAGGGGGAATAGGACTTAGGAAATTTTGGGTAGATAGCTGTCTCTCCCAGAGAGCACCTTGTATAAATGGCTAACTTTGGGCAGCCATAACTATCAATTTACTTGACCATTTTCAGTGATTCTTTTTGCTGTGAACTCAGGGGAGTCCAGGCTACACAGGGGTGTAGTCGGTCAAAGTTTTTGTCTGCCAGGGTGGCTGTATTTCTAAGGGAAAGTCAAAGTGGGTGAATGTGTCCAAATCTCATATTCTAACTTTGCATTCTGTGGTGGAACTGAGCACACAGAAAGTGTTATTTCACAGGGGTGAATCTATATTGGGGTTCTGACTGTCAAGGGGTCAGTCACTTGGGTTTATATTAACTTGGAGTCGGCACTATCTAGATTAACTTCTTTTGGATCTGCATACTCTGAGGGCCAATGGAGGTCTCAGAGTTTCAGCAGATTCCTCGATATATCGTACCGGACCAACATAAATTATCGCGATATATATCGCAAAAACTGGGTGTCCGTACAGTCCTAGTACGGAAAACCGTACGGATACCCCCCCCCCGGGGCCCCCGTTGGGGGGGGGGGGGGGGGGGGGGTTGGAAATAAAAATCGGGAAAATAAATATTTTTTTTTAATGCCTCGATATATTGGCGATATATCGCGATGATTTGGTTTTCGATATATCGAAGCGATATATCGATTATCGGGTACCTGGAATTCGATATATATTGAATATCGGCAAAAGGTCCTCGATACCCAACACTACTAGTACTGTACAGTACACCGTGTATTGCTATTAGTGTTAAGATTTTTTTCGTCACTTAAAGCATCCTTTCTCCGTACACACTTGTCCGGTTTTCATATGGAAACCGGCGATAGAAAGGTGAGAATTTCGGATTTCAATTACAACCGTCAGATCCATAATCCGGCGAGCATGTACAGAGAAAATATGTTTTAAGCGACAAACAAAATATTAACACTAATAGCGATACACGGTGTAGTGTACAGAATGTGTCAGTTCGTACTAAAATTGCTCGTTATATGGTACAATTGTATAGAAACAGTGTCAGACAAAAGCGTTGACACGCGAAATGGAGTGCGTCGACACCCGAAAAAGTGCACCCAGATTTTATTCCCAAGATAAAGATGGGGGGAAATCACGCGAACTGAACATACGATATACCTCCTATACTATGGGAAAAGTGTACCCAAATAAGTAGTGTTGTGTATCGGTAAGGATTTGTCGATAACCAATATGGGCCTTTTTTGGGTAACTGATAATCGATATATTTGTACGATATATCGTTATCGGTATTGTCAGTGATAACACTGATATCGATAACTATTGGCGATATGTATACGGACCGTACAGATAAATGTACGGCAAGTACACTCAACTGAAAGTGTTATCCCCCGGACGCGCCCAGACCCCCTTCACCCCAATTTCGGTAAAAAATTGCAATGAATAAATATATATTTTTACTAGTTTATAAAAAACTAATATTTCCTCAAATAAGTGCCCTTAAATCGTCAAAAGATGGTGGCAGTAGGCTGCAGTAAATGGCGCCAGTCTGACAGATGTGCTCGTTTTATCTGTTCGTCTGTACCATATTTCAAAAGTAGGCGTTTTTATGGTAGGCCTTTGGTAGGCGCACAAAGCTTGGCACAAAACTCGCGCACCGTAGGCATACTGTATGTGTGTGTGCTGTGCACACCTCTGTACGAGCGTACGAATCTGACGTATGCTCATCGTACAGCGCACGCCGCCGAACGATTTTTTTTAGCGAACTGACACGGCGTTGGATGATATTGCGCGGGAAAAAAAAATGAGAAAAAAAAAACCCGCGGACGAATCTGACGATATTCCTATCGTAAGTTGTGTTATGGGCTTTTCATGTGATCTTCTTAGAGCGTTACTTTCATCAATGACCGTCAGATCGTCCAAATCTGACGGTTTAAATAAAAAGTATCTCAAAACTCACAGAAAATGATTTTTTTGTCCGTTTGTTTTTTCAGATTTAGACATGACGTTTAATTCTCTATCAAACCATGTGCATCTCAACCTTGTTACTATTTTATTTCATTTTGCGGCCAATACAATACGGGTCTTAAGGTAGTATTGTAAAATCCACGTACAATAGGCATATTGTATGGGTGTACTGTCACCTACTTTTGAACTATGGTCTGTACGCATGTTTTTCGAAAAAGTTTGATTTAAAATTTTACAATGTAATTTAATTTGTTCGTTTCAATACTATAGTTTTAGAACTATAAAGTATTTTTTATAAATTTATTGACGTTTATGTGCTGCGTTGTCCGTAATAGATTTAAGTTAAACAGATACGGAACAGATACATTATACGGCATAACACGCTATATAAAGTAAATAATATAATACAGTATGTTATATAGTACTATTGTATGCATACTATCTTTTTTAAAAGTTATCGCCGATATGGAATTTGTTGGTCTCTAATCGGCATATCGGGACCTCTGATAACTGATAACTATCAGTATTAGTGTTATCGCGATAAATTTTCAACCGATATAGAACACTACAAATAAGCGTTAGTGAATAAATTCGAGTCATTTGTGTTTTTGGCGAAAGGCCTAGAACCCAAATCATAGTTAATAACGCTATTTGTTTTTTTACACAAATTTTCCTTAACGCTAATAGCGATTCATGGTGTAGGGTTTTGTATCGCGCAAAAATTTAACTAATTTGATATTCAATATATCGAATATTGAACGGTTAGAGGGCTCAATATACCATTTCGTGAACAACAAAAATTATCGCTATATATTTGGTTGGCGTTCGGCGTCCGTACATATTTAGTATGGTAATCCGTACGGTAAATAGCACGGTAAGTCGTTCGGTAAATCGTACGGAGAACCCCCCCTTCCACTAAGCGCGCGACAGGGGTTTTGGGGGGGGGGGGGGGGGGGGTTTTTTTTTTTTTTTTTTTCTTAACGTCACTTCAATATATCGCGATAAAAATACATTGAGGTCTCCGATGCACAACACTAATAACAAGAAACTATTAGTCAAAGAAACGAAAAAAAAGGAAAAATAAACAAAAATCAAATATACAAAAAGTGGAAAAAAATAGTAAAAATCAGTACATAAAAAGTTCAATAAGACTTCACATGATATAATTACATACAACTTAAAATTTAAGTAACCCCCTAATGGTCTTAATGTATCACACCTGTTCTACACCCTTTTGCATGTTCATTATGTTAAGTGTGGTTTTGGAATTAGGCGTAGCGTGGTTTAACGCTTTAGTGAATAAACAAAGTGAAAGTTGTGATTCGCTCGTATTCTTACTTGTTTCAATTTGCGTCTTATTGCTTTACGTGTGTACAACTCTTATAGTCCACTACTGTTGTATGGGAATTTATGTTGTGTTTCGTGTCGCTTTTTTATAGGCGTGGATTTGCGAGTTTAGTGTACGATTTAGTGTTGTCAAAAGTGTAATGTTTGGTCAAATGTTTGAGGGCGAGAGAGCAAGGGTAACATTTTTATAAATAAATTATTCCTTGGAATATAATGACTTTTATGGGTTGCTCTCTCGTGTGATGTTCATTTGCTTAGCTTGCTTGCATTTGGATATCATTTTTGTGCCGATATTAAAGAGGGAACAAAATTAGATCGTGCCTACAAAAAGTTGAAAGCTCTTTTCTCAATCGTTTTCCATTTTTTTCATAAAACAATGTTAAAATTGTAGAAGGAAAGAGCACGGTGGGGAAAAAAGAGAGAAATCGGAAAAAAAACACAAAAGATGAAAGAGAGTATAAACATGGCAAAGGGTAATATAGAAGCAAAAGATAGAAGACAAAAGAGAAGAAGAATACAAAAGGAGAAGCGCAGGGGAGAGAATGTCTTCTCATTATAATCGGTGAAATAAGTATACAAAATGAACAGGCTACGTTATAAGCCTAACTCTAGATTTATAGTGGACTAGTTAGACGACATCCACAAAAAAATAAAAGCCGCAAAAGACAAAAAGGTATAACTAGTGAAAGCCAATGACAAAGTCGGTGGACGACAAAGTTATGAACAAAAACAATATTTTGTACATGGAATCTTACACGAAAGGATCGTTCAATAAACAAGAAATGTGGTGAAGGTACGCTTCATTGTTTGTAGTTCGTGAAACGACGAGATGGATGAAGCGACGAGACGGATGAAGCGAGGATTCGTTAAAAACGCGACAAACAAATACAATGATTACAAGGTGTGAAGGATAATACTAAAAGTCCGTACACTAACAATGAACTTCTATGAACACATATAATAAAGACGCGAAACAAATGCATCGTATTGAAAATGCTATACAAAACTAAGGTATACATAAAAAACATATGTTTCGCTAATTTACACAACTAAAAGTGTATTCCAACACTCCGTCTCAATTTTAGTTGTGAAAAGGGAAAAACGAGTAGGGAAGAGAAACGGAGGAAATGGTTTTAAGGCAAAAAGTGATCCTTGAATAAAAAAGAAAACAAACTCTTTAAAATGTTGAAATTGGATCAAAAAACAATTATAAAATATGATAAAATGGGAAAATTTGGAAATATCTAACGTAAAATCCAAATGAAAGTTGTTTTGTAGAATAAATCCTCTATAATTGAGTGGGAGAAGGTAAATTAAGATTTGTGTAGAAGAAAAAATAAAAGGTGGAATGTAAGAATTACAATTTAGCAATGGAAGAGGTGGAGTAAAACGATGTGAAAAAGACAAAGACAATGTTGGGGAAGATGAGATACTTAAAGTGTCAAACATAAGTACAATGATTAAAAAGGGTTAAAAGAGATTAAAAGAAAGAATCAATGTGAAAATAAAGGAGAAAATATAAATGATTTCGAAAGAAAAAGGCTTCCATATAGGCTAAGTGAAAAGGTGGAAGGTAATAAAGGAATTTAGTGGAATACAAAAAAATTGTTATAAAAAATGGAGAGTAATCAGAGAATTTAGTGAAATGCAAAAAAATTATTTCACAATTGTCGAGAGTAGGTGAAAAGATAGTCTATAAATAGGGAATTATATAGAGTGGAAAGTTGGAATTCACAACAATAGGGAATTATATCGAGTGAAAAGTTGGAATTTCTCAACCAAAAATGTATGTCAATACTCCCTCTCATTTCTAGTAGTGAAAAATGAGAGAATGAAAGAGTAAGAGAAAATAAAAGGGGAAGGACAAAAAATTGTAATGTGTCCAACTCAGTAAGTATGGGAGAGTATAAAAGATGTAACAAACTTTGATATGATGAATGATGTTCGGAAGGTTGACAAAAGAGAAAAGAGTGAAGGGAAAAAGTTGTCAATAAAAGTAAGATAAAAAGAGACAAAAAGGCGAAGAAAGTAATTATGAATAAATAAAAAGGAATGCCCAATAGCAGGATAAAAAGTTGGGGGAATTGAAAAGTCCAAAAAAAAAAGGTACAAAGCAATAGTAGTTGGTGGAAGGAGAAAATAAAGGTGCTTGGAATTTTGGAAGAGAAATAAGAACTAGTTTCCTTCCGATGCTCCAATAAACTTGAATTTCTTCAAAAAGAATAGTGGCGGATAGAGGTAAAATTGGAATGTCAAGGGGATCTTCGAAGATATAACTTCCGGTACTCACAAACTCCGAGGAGGCCTCCAAAAATGCAGAAATGAAGGATAGATAAAGTGATTTTTTAAAGTAAGGTGGTTGATGGAGTGGAAAATTGGAACATTGGAGAAGTTTGGAAGGAAAAATGGAAAGTCCTTCCGATGCTCCAATGAACCGGAAAAATCTCCATAAAGGGAGGATGACGAATAGAGGTCAAAATAGAATGAAGAAAGGATGGCGATTAGAGGACAAAATGGAATGTAGAGGGATCTTCGAAGACAGTTTTTCTGGTAATCTAACAATCCGGGGAAACCTCCAAAATGACGAAAATTAGACATAGATAAATCCGTAACAGTGAATAGAAGTAAAACAAAAAAGAGAGGATTGTGGATAGATTGTCAAAGAATGAACTTCCGGTGTTCCAACAAGAAAAATAACCTCCGAAACCACCTTACTTTAAAAAATGGAAAGGGATCCGGAAAAAGTGGAAAAGAGGAATTAACTTTTCCCAAAAAATTGAAAATTCCAAAAAAATAACATTTACAAAGCCAAAATGGATTTTTTTTTTTTGAAAACAAGGACTACCAAATTTGTAAGCTTCAAACGAATGTCTCAAAAATAGTTTGTTTCTAAAGGAAGTATTTTGCTGAAAAAAGAAAAACGAAGTGGAAAAGATAAGAGAAAGAGAAATTGCACATATGACGAGCAAGATGTGGGCCCATAACCTGTAGAAGGAAAGGGCATGCTGGGCAAAAGAGGGACAAATTAGAAAAAAGACACCAAAGAAGAAAAAGAGGGAGGGAGGGAGGGGAGAGGGAGGGAGGGAAGGGAGAGGGAGAGGGAGGGGGAGAAGGCGAGGGAGAGGGAGGGGGAGGGGGAGGGGGAGAGAGAGGGAGGGGGAGGGAGAGGGAGGGGGAGGGGGAGGGAGGGGGAGGGAGAGGGAGGGGGAGGGGGAGGGAGGGGGAGGGAGAGGGAGGGGGAGGGAGAGGGAGGGGGAGGGGGAGGGAGGGGGATGGGGAGGGGGAGGGGGAGGGGGAGGGGGGGGAGAGAGAGAGAGAGAGAGAGAGAGAGAGAGAGAGAGAGAGAGAGAGAGAGAGAGAGAGAGAGAGAGAGAGAGAGAGAGAGAGAGAGAGAGAGAGAGAGAGAGAGAGAGAGAGAGAGAGAGAGAAGCTACTTAACTAAAGGCCCGCAGCTCAACGAATCGTGTAGGATGCCCGTTTTTTGTTTATTTGAGGTGGACATATATGCCATAATGGTATGATTAAGATGCAAAGTGTGGTGAGGCAAGAACTACGATGGAGCACCTCGTCCAAAGTGCAATACCTTTTGGACAACCAGAGTGTTCTTAAGGTATTTGACGAGGGAAACCCTAAAAAAATATAAGAGACAGTCTAGAATCATGGCCTCTCGACATAGTCGTTAACGAGAGACCACAAGCAACTGAGAACATTAAGTTGCTGTTCTACAAACGAGGCTCTTATAGAACGGGATACTTGTACTGAGGGGGCGCCCTTCATTTTTAACAAGTTGGCATCTTATTCCACAACATTTATATCACCATCGTGTAGGACCGTCCAATCTAGACGGAGGTCGCCAGAGTTTCTTGGCCATCGCTTCATAGTTCCAAAGTACGGAAAACAGGTTGGTGCTGGATGCACATGGCAGTCGCTGCCAAATAGTGCTACTTGTTGCCTCGATGATGGGGCACACAATCAAATTTGGTTTGGCGACATCTATAAAAAGAAACACATGGTCGAGTTCACAAACCAGATAAGGTATGTGGCTAGGGTCGTGGGGAGGTGAATGTGTATGCCGTGGTGAATCATTGCACGTATGTGGATTTATTTTTGACACAGTGAATCTTCGTTACAAATAAGCTTCTCCCATGCATCTCCCTCTAATTTTTTGACCATGTGCGGCCATGCATCCTCGCCCCTTCTCACTCTTCCACTACCTCCACCTAAACCTTGCACACAAACCACTACACGTAAAAAATGTTGTGGGTGTCATAACCATATTGCGGCTGGTGCTGGTTACGCCCGACATACACGGACTTGTCGACGATTCCTAGTGCTGGGTAGCCCATCCTCTAGTACCCTTACTTCCACCACACTTTGGATGTGTCATGTTCTCATCCTCTTGCTGTTATCGCGGACATGCCGGTTCGCGTATATGCCAGTTCTTTCCACTATTGTTACGACATCAGTTGCGCGTGTTCACGAATTCATTTCTGATGAGGTTGTCGCCGCCATTAAAACCGGGCTTGTCGAGGAGTTTCCTTTCGATTCTTCGCGTGCACGCTTGCGGTCGAGATATTTAGTTGTTTGGGTGTGGCTTTGGATGAGTTTATCTGTGCTTGTGGTCAACGCTCGTTCGAGTGCCGGGACCTAGGAGCCCTCCTGTTTCAGTCCTTATTTCTTTTTATCGTCAATGTTTATGTTTCAGTCCTTACTTCTTTTTATCGTCAGTGTTTATCCGTGGCCCTAGAATGAGTGCAAGCTTCTATCCTCCTTCGATCATCTATTGCATGCATGGATCGTCGGCGTGTTTTGGAACTTCCTCCACTTGCTCCTCTGGGATTTAGGGACTTCCGTCGTTGCTTTTCGTAGATTTTTAGGGATGTTGGGGTTTGCTTTAGTCATTTTCGTTTTTCGCACTGTTGGATATTTCCTTATGTGTCTCATTTGGTGTGTATTGCTTCTTTGGGTGTTTTCGTTTTACCTGACATTTTTTTGTATGTTTATTGCTTTTGTCTTGTTTATCCTTTTTGCTTTATTCCTCTCCACAAGTAGTTTTTCAGTTTTTGCATTGCTGCCTCCTTTTGTTCCCATGGACTCAAATGGTTTACCATCACGCTTTTTTAGCATTACAAATAAGCAACGTGTAATGCGTCGAGGGGACGTCCCAATAAGATAATGGAACTGTATGTGTCTATGCTCACCACTGACAAATAATATCATTGAAATTGAACTGACAATTGATTTGGACAGCATTCTGCCAATATTTTTTTTTTTCAAGTTGTGTCAGTACTGCAAATCTATGAACTGCACTACATTCCACGGATCATTTATTTGGTCTTGATAAAATCTGCTCAATGTAGAACTTATCCTGCCAGAACAGCACCAGCATCACTGTGGTGATTCAAACAATCTGTTAAAACAGCTCTTGTGGACACAATTGTAGATGCATGCCTGAACTTCTCCATAAAGGGGCTTGGTTACTGCAGACAGGATAATATTGCATGGCTGACCACGAGAGGTGCAATAGCGGTCATTAATCAGGTGTACCTTTAGTCCATCACTTCACAGACTTTGTGGAGCATGATGTTAAAACCTCAGAAGTATCTGTAGAATCCTTTGAGGTCAACGATTCTATTTCAATAATTAAAGCACAACAATTAATTAGGCAGACAAAAGCCATTTCATCCTTCCAGCAATTCGCTTTGTTTCACAAGTTTTTGAAAAATATTTGCAAAATATGTGTACGTTTTTTGAGTAACACTTTTGAGAAGGTAAATTCACTTGAGTAGTAGTACCTTTGTATAAATTCAGCTTGCCCCACAAGTCACATATGCCCAACAATAACAGAGAGAATTTGCTCTTCCTTGACAGTCAAAGCAACCAAATCATTGTAGGGAGAGACATCTTTGTGAATGAAAGAATCGCCAACAAAAGAACAGGAAAAAAGGAAAAATGGAAAGAGAGAAAAGAAAAGAAAGAAAAGAAGGAAAAAAAGAAAAGAAAAGAAAAATGGGAATGACAAAGAAAAGCACTATTGCTACCGGATCCTGACCACATTCAGATCTTACCCAGCCGTCCTCCCCACCAGAAAGAATAAGACAACCTGAGGGACCTGCACCTCATCTACGACTACCGAGTTTCTTAATACAACGATAGTCCATCCAGGTATTGCACAACTAGACAACCTTGTTTCCATTAAACAAGACCGTAAATTTCTTTTTAAGCAGAAGTCAAACTTTCACTTCTGTATTCCGCTTGTTAAAAACCAAAATGACCTCCCCTGGTCAATTGCCGTTTCCACCTTCAATTACACTTTTTTTTGTTCACTTCTATGGCTTTTGTTTCCCATACAAAAAATTAGGGTTTACGTGGACGGCACATTAGCTGGCGTGACAACAGGTGACAAGCTGCAAAGTGGCGAATCCAAACACCCCAAAAAAGTCGGCGAAATTTTGTCATCTAATACAGAAGTGGGTTTTGAAGTCGGAATATATGGTTTCCGTGTAATAATAATCCGTGGAGATGACCCATCCAGATCATCCGGACAGGCTTTCGCAAAATCTGACAGAAGACGATGTTGGGCTACTCTTGGGATTCTCGACAAGGCAATATCTTCATCTACTACTCCTCCTCCACCTCCTCCTCCTCCTCCTTGTCTCAACCTATTCAACCCTCCACTGCCTCTCCTTCCGACCGTCATCCCCAGATTAAGATCCATTCCCCCATCCTCCACCTCTGTCCTTTGGTCAAAAACATCATCCCTCAATCCTCCCGGTTCTTGTGCACTCCCTCCTTCCTCTCCCCTTTCCACCGATCCAGCTTCATCTCCCATATCACTGTTCTCGTCTTCATCCTCTCTTCTCGTTTCCATTGCCCCTCCTTTTTCTTCCTCTGCTGCTCCTCCTCCTCCTCCTCTTAAGGGATTTCCTCCCTCTCTCCCTCCTGAATCCACTTTCCTCTCTCTCCCCTCATGTGAACCTTGTCCTTTCACGGTCTCTGACATACCTCTTTCTGCTGTTGTATTCTCTCTCCCAGAAGGACCTTGCATCGCGATTAAGCTCTGTCGATAAATGTCTCCAAATGTACCTTTAACTACTGGCCTCGACATATCGTTTATTTTCCTAGGCTCAGGCTTGTAAATCTCCCCAAATCCCCTCGCAAGGGGAAGGATGGGAGAAGGGAGAGGAGGTAAAGGAGGTCTTCCCTCTGACGACAAGCTTGGGACAGTCGGAAAACTGTTTAGAGATCGTCCAAATAAAGTGTTCACAGCTCTTTTCAACCCTTCCCCCCCATTAAAAGTAGATGAATTTGGAGGAAGAGGTATATGCTGGCTAATCCCATGATTGGGAGTCCTTTCAGAACTTGATTTTGAGAATCCAATCGCGGGAGATGAGGAATTACTATTTGGTTGAACAGAGAGGACACCTGACGGACTATTATTGGAAGTCATACTGGGTAAGTTAAGAGGAGTTGAATTCGAGATTCCATCCCCCCTTTCGGAGCTTTCCCCATTATTCCCAACGATGTTGTTTATGTCACGTCCCATCTCTTCAGGAGAAAGGACTGAATTTACCGACGAAGGAACTGGAAAATTCAATCGTGGCGCTGGATTTGGTACAACGGCGGGTGGCGAAACTGTTAGCCGTTTTTCCTCAGACCCAAAAACACTTCCAGTTCGAGGAGGTGGTTTAGGATGAGAATGCTGTCCCTCATAAGTGATCCTCACTTTCCGAGGATCTTCACTGCAACGCTCTACTTGTTTTTTGGCCCCACATTTTTCTTTGCAGCGATAATAACTCCTGTGACGAGCAGAAGTAAAAACTTCCATCAGTAAACAGTGAAGTCTGGTGGATTATAAGACAGAGAAGAACGAAATGGTGATACTCTTATTGAAAAAAGAGAACCTAATGACTTCGCATGACATGTACAATTCATCAATCAACTAAACAAAACCAAACATCAGGGTGAAATACAAAAAAAAATCCACACAAAGGAGGCAATCCTGAGAAACAAGCAGAAACTTTTGCCACTTTTTTATTGCAATGCAGTGCTAAAACATTTTTTCTCCTAAACAACGTGATCCACGGAAATTTCTTACAGTCAGGATCTTTCTGACTGAACCATCATGAGTTGCCTCCACTAGAAGAGTGCCTTTCCATTAACAAGAACTCATCATCACATGAAACGAGAGTGACAAACACAAAGTTCAGTATTGCTATTTGCAGAAAGTAAACAGATGATACAAATTTCATTAGCAAGCACAAAATCATACATATACATGCATGATATCTTGAAAACACATTCTGCATGCATTTAAGCATAAGCAAGGATGGATGCATTCACACTGGAGAACTCATTATTACAAAAAAAAAGCACATACATCACTGAACACAACTAAATACACACTGACAAACTCTATCACACAAAAAAAAACACATACATCAATGAAAAAATCACAGAGATGCATTCACACACAGACATTTGTGTCTACATCTATATCTCACATCAGTGATGCCCAATTGATGACTGTTTCAAAGTAAAATCCCACAATGATTGCGGATTTATCTAAGGTCTTCCTGCTCGTCAATCTACCATATAATTCATACAATGCCAAAAAAGGCGAAATCGTAAAGCAAAAACCGTAAAAGCAAAACCGGTAAGCAAAACCGGAAAGCAAACCGTAAAGAATAAAGCAACCGTAAAGGAAAAACCGTAAGAGAAAGAAAGACAGAAAGACAGTAGGGAAAGGCAGTAGAAAGTAGTGAAAAACAGTAGTGTATCCTAAATACTTTCTCCAGTTTGTATCACGGTGTATCCGGCTTGTTTCAGTTTTTCTTTCGATATTCAATAGACTATACTTAATGTACTTTTCCATATTAAACCAGTTTGCGTTAAACTATTCACGTGTATAATTTGAACCCTGAAAACTTTCATCGAATTCAGCAGGAAATGGTATTCGCAGACACTGTGGCTCGTGTTGTGCATAAATTCTTCCAAATTTTATCGAAAGTATCTCATATTACAATACGCTACATAAGTTTGAATGTATTGAATATCAAAGATTGTTTTTGACACTCAATACCTGATATTGATTTTTTTGCCTCGACTTGCAACTCTAACAATCGCTCACTTACTTTTGCCATTTAATGTGCTCTTTCAACCGTAATTTTTAACCTACCTTTTTCAAAAACCTGTACTGAGTAAATATGTTACTAAAAACCGTACAACACACCTATAGTATGAGTACTATTTCATCTAGTATGACTACATAAAATGCATGCTGTATACAAGTAACAAGGCGTCCGCAACTGTGCAGCCTAGTAAGGACCGTACAAAAACAGGGAACACAAGCCCGGGCACTACGTGGGACAGGCGTCATGCCGAAAAAGAAGGATATAATAACACTCAAGAGGGTTCTCACGCTAGCAAACAAATTTACAATAATGTACGGATTTTACTGCAATTGAACGGTACAGTATTGTACCTTGACTATACATCGCATGTAGATTTACAAATCGTACATTTTACTGCAATGCGGCAGGCAAAAATGCCTCCAGAAAATGTATGATTGGATCGCCCAGTCGCCGTCGTTGTCGTCGTCGTTGTCGTCATCACCGCGGGGACATCATTGTAGAAAGGGGGAAGCTTCTCCAGCAAAATACTTCAACTTTCAAGAAGTACACATGCTAGTGCGCATCAGTGAATGGACGACAGCAACAAACTGTAGTACGGACGACCAATAGGAAATAAAAAATTTTGCAGTAACAAATCAGAAATTAATCAGCACGAGTATAATATTCCAACGTGTATAATATTTCGACACATGTGTTATATTCCCACACATGTGCAAAATTTGAACTAAATTTAGCTTTCGATAAAAAAATTGTTCCATGAACTTTGAAACTACCCGCTTCCCACGTTTTACTCTATTATGCTCTAATTATTTTTTTAGTGGCCTGCTCCAAATTTCCGCCAGATAATGTAGAGCATACTTAGGACCCTTATTACGAGGCCTAATCTAAATCCTTTCTGTTTTTACAATTGTGAAGAAAAGTGTACAAATCATGAGACATTTATCGCACTGTAGATTCGTCAGCAACCTTGCAAGGTCCAAATGCCAACTTGCACACGATATTTCGCGCTGCAGCAGGTGAACAATTTCCATACACATTAATTTACTGAGACTGCAAACTAAAATTCTCGCAAATGGAACCCTATCAATAGTCGGCGAATTTTGGCAGGTGAACTCCTGCCAAACTGACGGACGCCAGACGGTGAGGCTCGGGGCTGGCCGAGATCACGACTCACAGTCAAGCGCCGACTGGACCCACGAAACTCACTGAAGAATAGGGGGATATCTCCGTACATATTCTGGAAGAGTCGCATAGAACATCACGTGTTCTGTACAGTTCTGTCGCAATCTGCCTCGAACAAGAGCCTACGAGCTTTCTGCAGCATAAGACTGGCATACGAGTAGAGACCACTGGGCCATATGCCACGCTGGCAAAAACATTTGTGATGCAGCATAAATGATTCAATACGTCAAGAAGAAAATAAAATGTAATCGTGACAGCAGTTTGCGAGATCATGGAGTGAGGGGGGGAGAGGAGTCACCCAATAGTTGGATAAGGCGGAATTCGGGGTGACCTACTGTTTCAACGTCAGGGGGAGGGGGGGGGGGGGGGGGGAGGGGGGGCAAAATGAATCAGGAAAAAGAGAGATCGGTTCTGACGTCAAAGATAAAATTGCGTAAATGACGAGAAGCATAAATCAACAACTAAAACGGCAGTCAACGTCGTCCGTACTTTGTGACGACAAAATATCCCGGCATATAACCGGTCCTTCACAAATGAGTTGCCCACGTCAACCATGGGAAACTTCCTCGAGATCGGCAGTCGAATAGGCAATATGCTGACGTCAGAGTCAGATGAAACCCCATTAGTTTTGTCAATATAGTAAAAGTGCAGCAAAAAAAACTAACAGCCACTTCCATGCAAACGATGTTGAAAAAATAGCTGCCCGGATTTCGGGCAGATATTCAACAGTTTGCCAAGTTTCTGTAAAAGTCATAAGACATAAGTAAAACATTGTGCAAAAAGGTAAGTCAAAATGAGGGAGAGATCAGCAAGTCATCACCTGCTTATGTAAACCCAGAAAAAGACAAACGGATCAAGATAGAGACACAAGAAAACGAAACGTGAAAAAACAGGTTGAGCTAAGGGGAAATTCCGATCGAAACATATTTGAACATATTACGCTGTCATACATACTAACTGTCAGGAAAGCGTAACAAAAAACGCTCCGACGGGAAGCTTGACTTTTAGCGTCCCAGCAGCATAACACATACAAAATGTTCTACAGGGAATATCCCTAAACCCAAAACCCACCAAACATCACAGCTTTTGAGAGTCCACACAGAACAAAGGATTCTGTTTGAACAAATTTGTCAAAGATAGTTTGAGAACTTTCTTTGCTGATTTTGACAGCCTTTGTCATGAAAGCTAGTCCTAAAAGCTCGCCACATGTAGGC
Organism: Zygnema cylindricum; assembly: GCA_037447655.1. Lineage (NCBI taxonomy): Eukaryota > Viridiplantae > Streptophyta > Zygnematophyceae > Zygnematales > Zygnemataceae > Zygnema > Zygnema cylindricum. The sequence continues at coordinate 53,668 of JBBHKE010002163.1, read as the reverse complement.
GGAACTGGGTTCTTTGAAAAACCCTGGGCAACAAACAGCTGTTCAGATGAAGATCGAATGGCATATAGCTCCCCAGGGTATTACAAAGACCCGGTCTTCTGGAACATGGAAATGGCCATAACAAACCCTTACAATTTTTCCGTCCCACAAACCCGAGATTAGCTCAGCAGACCAATGAAGGTGTGCAGCATCACCAAAAAAAATCCATGAACTCAGATCGCACACAGGTGATAAATTCCACGTGTCCACCAAACCTGACAGACCAAACCTACCGTCAGAAGCATTTCCTAGAAAAGCCAGCATACAGACAGAATCGTCGCATAAGACCAGAGTAGGAAACCGACAAATATGACACTGAGACAAGTATGGGTACGCCCAGCATGTACTGCAGGTAGTATACATCTCAGTACATAAAACACGAGCCTCCATACCAAAGCGTAAAGCACGATAGCTATCTTCAGGCCAGCCTCTGAGATGGAGATCGGACGCAATCATATTCACGGCACCACCGACAAAAGAAGAATGGATTTAGCACGTGTCAGACCAGACACGACCGGCCACATCATGCCTAGTATAAGGCTGCTGTAAGGTGCCACAGAGACTACAAGAATGTTTTGCTGAAAAAAAAATAAAAAATAGCTGCGCGGAAACACATCCGCACTTCCTACTATTTAGAAAGAGCAACGAACGTCTTGAAAGCCTCGTGACTCACGTTGAGAAAATGACGTGACAGGGAAACCCACAAGATTTAACAATCGTATAACATGTACTTATTACGCATTCTACATCAAATGGTCAAAGCAATTAACAAAGTATCTAACCATTACTTTCATCAAGATCTAAATTCATAGGCCCAAGCAACGCTGGCGATTCGAAACAAAATTTATTCAAAAACTACCAAAAAAGACCCCATAACAATTCAAAACAAAGGCTAAAAAAAACCATCAGATCACAAAATTAAAATTTTAAACGACTCACCGAAAATTCACACTGAGTCCCTCTGCAATTCACAAAAAGTCTTTCAAGCAATCTGAAAAAGCATTTTGCCAAAGGCTTGAACAATCTCCTGAAATAAAAACTTATTGTTGCCAACATAAATGGACCAAAAGAGAGCAACTTTAAATTCAAAAGCAATCAATGCAGCAAGGACTCATCCAAAACATCAAAAGTGGAAAAACGAGCAGATGATGCAAGATAATAGTCGAGAGGGACGGGGGGGAGAGTGATGGGGAGAGGAGAGAAAGAGGGACAGGAGGGAGAGGGATAAGGAGTGGAGGGGGAGGGGGAGGGGGAGGGGGAGAGTGATGGGGAGAGGAGAGAAAGAGGGACAGGAGGGAGAGGGATAAGGAGTGGAGGGGGAGGGGAGGGGGAGGGGGAGGGGGAGGGGGAGGGGGAGGGGGAGGGGGAGGGGGAGGGGGAGGGGGAGGGGGAGGGGGAGGGGGAGGGGGAGGGGGAGGGGGAGGGGGAGGGGGAGGGGGAGGGGGAGGGGGAGGGGGAGGGGGAGGGGGAGGGGGAGGGGGAGGGGGAGGGGGAGGGGGAGGGGGAGGGGGAGGGGGAGGGGGAGGGGGAGGGGGAGGGGGAGGGGGAGGGGGAGGGGGAGGGGGAGGGGGAGGGGGAGGGGGAGGGGGAGGGGGAGGGGGAGGGGGAGGGGGAGGGGGAGGGGGAGGGGGAGGGGAAGGGGGAGGGGGAGGGGGAGGGGGAGGGGAAGGGGGAGGGGGAGGGGGAGGGGGAGGGGGAGGGGGAGGGGGAGGGGGAGGGGGAGGGGGAGGGGGAGGGGGAGGGGGAGGGGGAGGGGGAGGGGGAGGGGGAGGGGGAGGGAGAGGGAGAGGGAGAGGGAGAGGGAGAGGGAGAGGGAGAGGGGAGGGAGAGAGAGAGGGAGAGGGAGAGGGAGAGGGAGAGGGAGAGGGAGAGGGAGAGGGAGAGGGAGAGGGAGAGGGAGAGGGAGAGGGAGAGGGAGAGGGAGAGGGAGAGGGAGAGGGAGAGGGAGAGGGAGAGGGGGAGGGTGAGGGTGAGGGGGAGGGAGAGGGAGAGGGAGAGGGAGAGGGAGAGGGAGAGGGAGAGGGAGAGGGAGAGGGAGAGGGAGAGGGAGAGGGAGAGGGAGAGGGAGAGGGAGAGGGAGAGGGAGAGGGAGAGGGAGAGGGAGAGGGAGAGGGAGAGGGAGAGGGAGAGGGAGAGGGAGAGGGAGAGGGAGAGGGAGAGGGAGAGGGAGAGGGAGAGGGAGAGGGAGAGGGAGAGGGAGAGGGAGAGGGAGAGGGAGAGGGAGAGGGAGAGGGAGAGGGAGAGGGAGAGGGAGAGGGAGAGGGAGAGGGAGAGAGAGAGAGAGAGAGAGAGAGAGAGAGAGAGAGAGAGAGAGAGAGAGAGAGAGAGAGAGAGAGAGAGAGAGAGAGACCTTGGGTAGGAGTTGTGCATTGTCTCCTTCTGTCCATACTTGCGCCAATTCCAGCCATCTTCAACTACGTCAGTTACCACCACCTTCTTTTCCACCCGCTGCCTGCCCTCAAACAACACACAGGACAAACCACCAGAACCTCGTACTTCTGTCAATATTAACCCAGACATGCAACTTCTTACCCTCTTTCCAGTTACTCCCAACTTCCTTTCAAATGCCTGTGATAGAACTGCAATACCGTATTTAAATAGCAGACGCAAAATAGATGGCCAACTCTCAACCTTTTAAAAGAGGATCGGCCGCCTGATGCTGGAGATATACCAGTGCCGCCTCCACCTGATTCCGTTCCGGTTCTCTTTTCTCCCAAAATATTCCTTTCTTGACTAGCATCCTTCAGACCTGCCTTTGCTACAGTCACAGCTCCCACGGATTCCAACTGTTCCACTCCCTCCATTTCAACAGATTTTTCGGGGGAATTTACTTGAGGCAGAATTGCTAATTGCCGAAATTCTTCTCCACCATCCACACCAATTGACTGCTGCTCATGTAAAACGTCCTCTGGTTTGTTGACAGATAAATCCCTTGGGAATCTCTCATGATAAGGGTTCAAACCAAGAGTTGGAGATCTAGCAGATGTCTCACCATCGTGTGAAACTCCAAGCTTCTCTGATGGAACCTCTGTGATTGCTATCCCTCCACTTGACTGATTAGCTTGACACTTAGCTTTACTGCTCTGAATATACTGCTCCAGAAGTCCCCCTTGTGAGGATGTCCCTATAGAAGATGTTGACATCTGACGCCCTAAATTTTGCAAGTATGAAGATGCTTTAGCCCAAGGAGGAGCATTTTGAGGAGAATCACCATCTCCTATGACATCATTTCCACTCACTGTCTGGTTGTCTCCTCCCCCTTGCTTTTCAGGTTCCCCCTTTATCTCCTCTGACCTGGGAGGGTTCAATGCCCAAGCAGGTAGAGCTTTCCTGTGAGCTTGATGCTGGGAAGTTTTTCCTCCTCCATCTTGCTGTGTTCGAGATTCCTGCTGAGGATTTTGATTACGAGGAGAACACAAATCTGTCCTCGCCCATTGAGGGAATGTTGGAGTATCAGGAAGAGGAGGCATTGGGTCAGACCCTCCCTGCACAGGGCTTTCAATAGCTTGAAACATTTCTTGACTGCCTTTTGTAAAAACCTTAGGTTTATCACTGCTAGTGGTTGAACCAGACTGAGGAAGCGAAACCCGAATGGCTCTCATTTCTATAAGATCCACAGAGCGGGAACGTATAAGTTCAGCTGCAGTGGTGGCAGTGCTTTTAGAAGGACTCTTCTTTTCTGAAAGTGATTTCCTGCTCAAATCTAATCCCTCCCCTGCAGAGATTGATGTTTGAAGCATTGGAAGTGAGACAGTAGGTGTCCCTCCAACTTCTGTACTAACAGCACTTGAACTTGGCATATTCTTTTGTGGGAATGATTCATTATAAACAAATTGAAATTCTGACAAGGAAGTTGCTTTGCGCGGAGGTTCAGAGTCAGCTACACATGGAGAGCTGGCTCTCTTTTCCTGCTTGCTGACGGCAACCTGTTCAGACATAGATAAAAATGGGACAAATAAGAAAAAAGAACAGAAAAACAGATTGTAATATTACATTCTCAGACGTGGCCATCTACTACATTGCCCATCGCCATGGAGTTAACAACACTAGTTCGGTTGCGGCTTTTTATGGTGTTAACAACATTATTCAAGGGAGTGGACTCCAATCTGCCACATCTTCTTGCACTAAGTTAGTATTATACATTCTAATTTCGCATGAGCACTAAGAAATCCTTAACGCTGATAACGATGGGCAGTGCAGCTCAACATTGCATCATTATCCTTTCTGTGAATGTTCATCTTTATGTTCACATTCATTTCTCCTGACATCAAAATGACAATAGATGAAAACCATTTACGGAATGATCTTCATCATAAAATGATTTGAACGTCAGGAAAAATATGCATGACCACTCGCAACAAAGAAAGTTACAATTTTTGAAGGATCACTAACCTGAGGTCCAGACTCTGATGCCCCTTCAGCCAATATCTGCCTTCCAACCTGTTGTTCTGGCATTCTTGCCAAATCAATATTCAAATTTGGAAGTGGCTGAGATCCACTTGAGGCACGGGAGTTTGGTTCAGAACCAGCAGGTTTTTTATCTTCAGCATCCGTAATTACGACATTTTGAGAAGGAGCTGCTACCATTTCTCTTCCCCTACTGAGGGGAGAAGATCGCTTTGTGTTCTGGATGACAAGATAACTTCGACAATTTTCCAAACAATGAATAGCTTCTCTAGCTATGAAATCAGCCTCTGTTTCATGGAGAAGTTCCCTGGACGAAAGGACAATAATCGAAGCGGGTTAGCCAGGTCTGTATAATCACCCAAAACAAAATCACATGCCTCTAAGCAGCAAAATCAACACCAGAGTCGGAAAACTATTTACCGGCCATTTCAAACCTGAAGATGTCTTGTGCATCTCTAAAAAATTTCCTCCAAATGCCAGAACCTCATCAACAAACTATGAAAAAAGAGCAGTCTCTGTCAAATCATCCAGTGATGTTTCATCAGGCCACATTCGCACAACCTCTTCATTTTATGAGGGGCAAAGGCAGGTGGAAAAAAGAGCTAAGAAGCGAGAGAGTATCACAAATCTTCGATATGTAAACTTAGTCCATCCTTAATACTGAATGCAAAAACATTCTATGACAGATACCATAAATACTCTACTCACAACACCAGTCGACATGACAAAAACATAATCCTGCCATGGAACCTAGGCAATAAAAATGAACACTCCACCCTTCCAAAAATAAAAATCATTGAATAAATAATGGCAACAGTCACCAAAACAAGAAGTTTTGCCCCTCAGACGGCCTACAGGAATAAAGAAGGAGTTACTTCAGCAATCTGTTTGCAAACTCAGCATTTTCCTTAGCAGTGAACTACAAGAATGCGCGCGCGCTGCTTTTCCGGACGAAGGAATGGCCGCCCGGGAGGTGAAGCACGTAGCTCAAAACACGAAGGGGCGAACAATGGTATAAGAATTCTCCTAACCTTCTTTTTAAGTCGTGGCGACTCCAAGAAGCATCAGCCCTAACTGTTTCAACAAGAAGCCTCCGCAAAACTGAAATACACACCAAATGCAATGCCTAGAGCAAACAAACCACCAGACCAAACGACACAAAAAACACAGATGCAAACATATTTTTCATCCACACACTACACTTCACAAGCATAAAACTCCACTGCCCGTCTCCCTCATCATCTCAGTTAACAGACAGCAAACGTAACACAATGCTTGTCAAACTTGCAACCAAAGCAAGGCATTGTCATCTTGTTGCGCCACATAGGTATTCCCCAAAAATACCTGTAATCTGCAGCTTGTCCCTGTCCATTCAATCCTTTGCCATCCGCTTCCTGTACTAGACGTGCTGCCCGCTTGACTAACTGCTCGGTATGTCTATGAGCCGCTTTGGCCGCTTCATATAGAGCACTGTGCAAGTCTACTGAAAACATAGTGTGATCTCCTGCGCCCTGATTGGACGCAGATGTAGGGGATGTGCCAAGATCGCCAGGAGCACCACATACTGGAAGAGTGTTACTGCGAACGGAACTGAGACCTAAAAACGGAGGCCAGCCGTCTGCCATAGCTTAGGTATCCCACTAAACAAGTTCTAACTTTGCTGCCTTGCAACGAAGAAGCATCTGGATTTCAGAAGGGCGTTCTATCATATGCCTGGAGTTGTTCAGATATGAAGTTTGTTACTTTGCAGAGGAAGGTCTTCTGGAAGCATGTACGTCTACTGTAAGCTTTGACATTGGTATTTTAAACACAAGTATTTTTAGCAGAGAGATTAAGACTTCTTCGACAAACGATGTACGGCAGAAAAAATGGCTCCAGAAAAGAGAAAACCTTAATCAAGTACGCAACGCCACAATGAAAGGAGGGGGGTACAAGACCATCTTCTGTACGGGAGCCAGCAGAAGGCGGCCTTGTTTCTGATATACACAATTTGGATTTGCATACGGCAGAAAACTACAGATAAATTTTGTATAACAGAACCATATCGGCAAAGCATAAGCAATAACACTCTTCACACTAAGGTACTGTACTTTTTATTTTCTTCTTTCTACGGGTTGTGTCGTCTCTATGTGTGAAGGTCTGAGGGACGCCAGAGATTTCGGTGACGATTACCATAGGCTTGACTTTGTGTTGCAGGCATCTGTCTACATGTTTATCATCCTGTTCCGTTGGTAGCGACCGTCGAACATAGTTAACGGCATCGAACCGATGTATTTTGTACGGACTGTTGACTTTGTACGAACTGCACGACATAAAGTATTAACTGCGTTACAAAAGACATATGCTTTCGTGGCACACTTGCACTCCAGCCGCTACTGTGGGACGGTACACCGCGCATCGTTATTAATGTCAAGGCTTAAATAGTGTGGAAGTAAATCTACCGTAATTGATGCTAATTTAGAATTTGAAATTAAAAAAAAGGTGTATTCTAATTTCGGCGTTAATGCTAATTTGGAGAAGCAAAAATGGAATTTTTTCTGTACGATTATATACATTATTATATGTATCCGTACAAAATATAAAAAATCGTAGACTGTTGTGAAATTTAAATATCCGTACATGTCAGAGTAACCAATCCCGTTTTTTTAGCGCACGTTCCCATGCGTGCGCGTCTGATTGATTTCATTTTTTGTAAAATTTCACTTGAAAAGGTACAGTTATGTACGGTCTGACATCGAACGTACACCACACTATTTAGATATTATTGTACTTTCGTTCTTTACCCTATTTTGTGCGGTACCTTAATTATCGTCAAAGAAAAATTAAAATCATGTATCTTATTTGGGGAAAAAAATCAAAATTTTAAGAACCCAAATTAGAGTTGTTGGCACTAATAACGATGCGCGATGTACTGTACTGTACTATAACGTTGAGAAATAATCTATCGTTGTCCATTCTAATATGAGTCAAGAGACATGGAAAATTTTAAGACCGCTTACAAAATAAGTAATTAGTGCTATGTTCAGAAAAAAAATATAGTGAACTCTATTAATGTTTAACAGCCTAAAAACCTGGACTGGATTAGTTGTTTTTACCTCGAGTGTTATTCGCGGTGTGCTATGCCGTACGACACAGTGTTCATGGTATTCTATGTGCAGTTTGTAGTTTCGGCAAGGGTATCATGGTGAACTACAGTGCAGTAATTGTAACGAGGAGCCCTTCGTTTGGCTGTAATGGTAAGGAGGAAGCAAATTCTATTGGCCGAATCTTTTTTAGCACAAAAATAGCTCGTGAGTTAGTTAACTTTTTGCGTAAACGGAGAGGTTTCCATTACAACGGCCTTATGGCCTAAGCTACGTGGTCCAAATGCTATACTCCAATATTATGTTTCGACATCGCCAGGTTAAAGTAAGATTTAGGTTTTTACATATTTACAAATTTTTTCCACACATTTTTTCGCCAGCGTCCTTCTAGAAACTTTAGCCATGACTTCCTGCTAGAGTTTTTCTCATTTTTTTTCGTGTATCCGACGGCATATTTGGTGTGGAAGTACTCTAACAAAAGCTTTTTTCAAAATCTTTATATTACTGGTAAAATCAGCTCCATTTATTATCTAGTTTTTCCATAATCGACTCTGCTAATTTCAACCGATTTCCTTTTTTATTTTCATGGCAATCTCCTCCCGCTTTTGCCGCCCAATTTGGCGCTCCTTTAGTCCGCCAACAGGAATTTTGCTCTTCCTGACATCCTCCGCTTAAATCAGTTCGTACTTTTTTGCCAACAACTTTCTACAATCTTCGGCCATGGCTTCCCACTAAGGATTTCTTTCATTCTTTTCGTGTTTTTCGTGTATCGGGCGCCAAATTTGGCGTGCAGTTACTAAAAAAAATAAATCTTTTCAGAACCCTTTATAATAGTCGGCGAATCAGCTCCATCCGTTCTGCCGTTCTTCCATTATCGGCTCTACCAGTTTCGAACGATTTCCTTTTTTCCGTTTGTGGCAATCGGCTACCATATTTGCCGCCCAATTTGGAGTCGTATTAGTCGGCCAACAGAATTTTGAACTTACTGCACACAAGGAAGAGGACATGAGGACCTGGTTTGAAAACACCGTTGCCGTTCGTGGACGCTCGGATCCTTTCGGGTGAGTGACACCTAAACACCTTGGTGTATGTGCTCAACCGTCCACAGCCAGGTGACACATGACATTCGGTGAGCGTTCCAGTCTGCAATAGGTTAGGGTAGCAGCAAATCAACCAGTGGGAGACTGATTGGCGAAGGAAATTAAACGAAAAACCAACGCAAAGAACAAAAAAAAATCCACCTAAATATAGAGCCAGAAGCGGGTACCGTTCACCGGTACGAGGCTTTCATTTCGCGGTTTCGGGTTTCCGCCTTTACTTGCTCCCCCTTTCGTCTCGCACAGTTCAACGAGACCTTTGTGGGCCCCACTTATTTGCGAAATTTTGACAAGTTACGAGACCTTTTTGGGCCCTACTTATTTGCGGAATTTTAACAAGTTACTCTTCAGTTCATATGGCCTGTCATAAACGAAGGGCGTCTTGCTCTCCTTCCCCATCGTCTCCAACGCATCCGCGTGTACAAACCATCTCCTCAAGGTTGTCCCACCCTCCTGAACCGCCTCCTCCACCACCCACAATCACACCCTCACCCCTACCTTGTCACCCAAAAGCTCCCCTTGTTCTCGTGCCCTCGCCGGAATCTGGAGAGCACCATACCCTACCTTTCCCTACACCAGGGTATTTCCCTCCTCATCGACGAGAGCAACCTCAAGACTTGTCTTTGACCTTCATTTTCGACCGTCCTCTTCCTCCAGCCCTAATGGAGAGCCCTTCTACCCCTCCTCTAACTAACCCACCTTTATTTTTCCCCTATATACCAATTTTGTCGTCCCATCCCCCTCATACAAACATCATACCTCCCTCTCAAGTCCATATTTCTACGGCCCACATTCGACCTATTCTCCTCATCGTTCCCCTTCGCCTGTCCACCATTCCTTTAACACCCCTACATCTCGAGTCCCTTGTCCAAGTTGTGGGAAGCCTTACGCCCAAGGTGCGAGTTTAGCGGGACATGTAAAAGCGTGTCCCAAGATCGTCCCAACCTCTTCTCATGCCCAAGACGACACCAATGCTCCCTCCCTCCAACACCACCCCTCTCACCACGATTGGGATTTTGTTCGCAATCTTAACGTTATAGGATGCTACCTTAAATTATGTGAGCTCCATTCCCCCCGAGAAATTGCAGATCCAAGAAGGTTAACTAGATATGCTGACTCCAAGTTGACACAAACCCAAATGACTGACACCTTGACAGTCAGAACCCCAATTGAGCTTCACCCCTAGGAAAGAAGACAATCGATGTGCTCAGTTCCCCAACAGAGTGCAAAGCTAGAATATGTGTATTTGGACACCTTACGCCACTTTGACTTTCCTTTACAAATGCAACCACCCTGGTGGGAAAAATCTTTGACCAACTACACCCTTGTATAGCTTGGACTCCCTTGAGTCTGCAGCAAAAAAAATCACTGAATTTTCTCCCCTGAGTAGTTAGTTATGGTTGGTCAAAGTTTATCTTTTGTATAGAAGCTCTCTCAAAGAGAGGCGGCTACCTACTATTTTTCTTAGTCCTAAACCCCTCTCTAAACTCTCTACTTCTGACGTACGACACCAATAAAAAAAGTGTACCGTACATAAAAGTACATGTGTCGGAGTACTTTTTGTACGACATTTGTACGGCATGGCCATATTGGTTATATCTGTCACATCCGAACTTGTTATCGTGCGTTATGGAGATTTCATAAACCCGTAAGATGTTGCCACGTGTTATCCTAAGTGGCGGTGATAAAAAAACGCCAAAACGCCCACTCCGCAATATCAACTCTCACCATGGCCGTCTGATCAAGACTGACTTTTAATTCTACCCGTCGAAACAAATATGCCGCACATTTGTTTCGTGCGTTATCCTAATTCGTACTAAATCTAACTATATCTATGTCATGAGAATCTTATTTGTTACGTTAAATGAATTAGTCTACTTATTCATCTAAATATTTGTCGAACCCTACATACCTCAGCACACGTCTTAGACTAATGGACAAAGCTAACGGTTATCAGAGATTTGACGGCAGCAGGTACCCGGATGAGTTCCTAGGTCCGTCAATCCCTTTTATGGTAAATCCACCAAAACTACTCTTTGTCTCTCTAGAGGGCCGAGGCAGCCATGACTCTAGCTCCATATCCAACCTTTAGTGACTACAACAAGTGTGGGGGCTTGGAGAAAGGAGTTTAAGGCAGACTGCCTTTCCTCCTTTTCTATCCTAATATAGACCTAGAAAAGACATCAATTTCAACACTCCCCTTATTTTCTAGTCTACTTTTCTTTCAACTCCCACTTAAGAAAAACAACAAAACAAAAATATTTTTCCTTTTTTTTTTCTTTTTCTTTTAGTCTCATAAAAATTTAAGTGAATACCCCCGTGTTTAAAAAAGTGTATTAGATGTGCCGAAATAAACATTTGCATCTTGTTGATCACACGTTTTATTGTGCATGTCACTTTTCATAAATCCAAGCTCTTGGAGCAAAGATTTTATCCACCATATCCCTTTTTCATCCGAGCAAAATCCAACTTCCCGCTTGTAGTTCCAACAGCCAGCCCCATCCCCAATCTACAACGCATACCTAGATGCCAACCCTTTCACACACACATCTTCATAAGTGACATCACACCAAGTAGTGATGTCAAATCCACCCTCCCCAAAATTAATCTAAAAACCACTAGTCTCTACTAAAGTTCTCATAAATTCTACATCTTCCCCACTTCCCCCTTTCAAATCCATATGAGTCTTTTCACTATCACTTTTCATTTTGATTCCCATAAAATATTTCTCCTCCCTTAAACCTTTCATTAAATTGTCCCTTTCTCCCTTATCCTTTGAGGCTCCTTCTATATTTACTTTTCCCCATTCCTCGGAATTTATCGAAGTTACCTTTTCCGACCAGTTTTTTGGGTCCGAAACATCTATTAGAATATCCTAAATATTCTGATTTTTCCCTTCTTCCAATTTTAATTCTAGATCTCAATTTCTCATTTCTAAGTCATTTACTCCACACTCTTTGCCATCCTCATCATGTTTAACTACATTAAGTACCTCCTTTCTCTTCACTTCACTTCCCTTATACCTCCAAAAGCACACTGTTGTTTTTGTGGAAATTTTTGTGTGCTTTACTAGCTTCCCTATACTACCAATGTGGAGAAGCTCCGAAATATCTTCATCCCGTTTCTCCTCTTCCCCTGCTTCCTCCTCATTTACATTCCAACTTCTAATCTCTTCCAAAGAAAGACATTCCGCCATATATTGACCCGATTCCCTACAAAAGAAGGAAACCCCTCCTTTCGAAGCTCCCCTTTCTTTTCCTCTTTCTCTCTTTCTACCGAAGTTATGATAAGGTTTATCTTTATCCTTCTTCCTCTCATAACGCTTCCACCAGTCACCAACATTCCACTCATCACGCTTCCACCTGTCACCACCGGCTGTTAGAACACTCATCTTGTCCCTTCCCCTACGAAGCTCCAAAGTGCTTTCCCTCTCAAGAATCATCCCCATGGTAGTGCTCCAATTCCATGAGGAGTAATCCATTTCATGCATACGGTTAATGATGTTTTCGTACTCATGTGGAAGTTTCATGATTAGTGTGTTAATCTTTCTCACCTCAGATTCTACATACCCGCACTAGCAAACTCAACATATAATGCAACAATATCATTCAAAACTCTATCATGCTACCGCCTTTATAAACATAGGCCTCTATTTTTTGTTTTACTAACTGCTGCCTCTGTATAGTCTCACTTTTACAAGTCTTAATTAGTGCTTCCCGGATTTTTGAAGATTTGGTTAAGCCTATAAGAGTGATAGCTATGGACTTAGACACGTAACTAAGTATGAGATGTTTTGCTATAGTGTTTTTATACACCCAAATTTTTCTGTCATTTTCTTCAGCTTTTGGTTTAGTTATAACCCCCAGAGGTGGAACCGTAGCCGAGAGTCTAGCTCCCCTCACCATAGGTTATCTTTTACCCTTCTTCCCTTTTCCCCCTTCCATTGCAATGATTTTCCCTTCACCTTCCGTTGCATCTAAACTCTGGTTGGTTTTCTGGGAAGCCCTAGACAAATCTCTATAGTGAGTTCCACCGAAACCTGGTGGCCGACACCTCACTTGTCCCAAAACAATTCCCCATAAGTGCTTTTCAAAAAGCAATCCCTCCATCATAAATCCCCAATAAGTGATGAATGTTCCATCAAACATGGGCACCCTAGATGGTGGGCCCATAACCTACAATTCTGTGAGCTTCATTCTCCCACATAAACCGCAGATCTAAAGAAGCTTATCTAGATAGTGCCAAATCTAAGTTGATATAAACCCAAATGATTGACACCCTGATAGTCAAAACCCTAATTGAGCTTCACGCTTGTGAAAGAAGACAATCTGTGTGCTCAGTTCCCTGACAGTGTGCAAAGTTAAAATATGATTATTTGGGAACATTCCCCTACTTTGATTTTCCTTTACAAGTGTAGCCACCTTGGCAAGCAAAATCTCTGACCAACTACACCCATGTGTAGCCTGGACTCCCCTAAGGCCGCAGCAAAAAGAAATATTGAATTTGCTCCTCCGAAGAGTTTGATATGGCTTATCAAAGTTGACCTTATGTATAGAAGCTCTCAGAGAGTGATACCTACTATTTTTCTAAGTCCTAAAACCCTCTTAACCCTATACGGTGACGTCACCCAATTTGAAGATTGTACGCACAAAAAATGCAGGTACCGAGTACTTTCTGCAATGATATTTGTACGGCATGGCAATAATGGTGACATTTGTCACACCCAGACTTGTTGTCGTGCGCTCCAAAGTTTCCATAAACCCGTAAGATATTACCACGTGTCATCCAGAGTGGCGGTGACCGAAAAACGCCAAAACGCCCACTCCGCCATATCTACTCCCATCATGGTTGTCCGATCAAGACAGACTTTTAATTCTAGCCGTCGAAATAAATATGCCTCACATTTGTTTTGTGCGGTATCCTAATTCGTACTAAATTATACTGTATCTATGTGTTCAGAATCTTATTTTTTACGTTAAATGAATTAGTCTATGTGTTCATCTTTAAATATTTGTCGAACCCTACATATCTCAGCACAGGTCCTAGACTATTGGACAAAGATAACGGCTATCAGAGATTTGACGGACTGCATGTACCAAGATCAATTCTTGGGTCCGTCAATCCCTTTTTTGGCAAATCTACCAAAACTACTCCCTTTCTCTCTAGAGGGCCTAGGCAGCCATGGCTCTAGCTCCCTATCCAGCCTTTAGTGACTACAACAAGTGTGGAGGCTTGGAGAAAGGAGTTAGAGGCAGACTCCCTCTGCTCGTTTTCTATCCTAATATAGACCTAGAAAATACATAAATTTCAACAATACCATTTGGGTTACCCCATACCAAGGCTCTATTCGCGGATTCCTCCTCATCTTCAAGAGATGGTTGAAGTTGGGCTTCGGTCCCTTAATAACAATAACCTTGCTGCATGACATCTTTTCCTTTTGTTTCCCCTCTGGGTTTTGATTCTACCTCCCCGTGGAAGTGCTAGCGGGGCATGAGAGAGAAGGTCACGCTGCCAATGTTTTCTGCGTGGGGATTGGAAATCTCTTCAACAAGAACACACAGACCGCGTAATTGGCATTTTTGTGATGCCTCCTGTGACGATTCTACACGCCCCGTCTCTTATTAACCAACTTTTCCCTTTTGTCCGTCCGTTTTACTCCAAACCCAACCCTTTATTTTATCCCATCCGTTTCCCATTGGGGTACGTTACCACTTTGGAATCAGTAACAAGTACTAGTCGAGGTGACCCTCTAGGAGCCCCTTTGTTTGCCCTAGCTCACCTGCAGGCTCTCAGAGCATCTGCTGCGGCTTTTTCAAAAATGTTTGTTCCCTTCAGTTGCTGACGACACTCACATAGTTGGCTCGCCGGACCAAGTTGTTCCTGCCTTTCACCATTTTGTAGAGGAAATTTATAAAATTCACCTTCTGTCAAATTCACCAAATGTCACGCATGGAGCTCGGCTGGTCTTCCACAGGAATTCTCTCTGCCTTCAGGATTTCGTATTTCAACTCCTCAAGAGGGTATAAGGGCTTTAGGTTCTCCTATTGGAGCCCTTGATTTTGTTAACCAATTTGTTGAAGACGCTTTGTTAGATGACCTTTCTCATTGTGAGGACCTGCCCAAACTTCCGGATTCACAAGTCGTGTTTGCTATCTTAACACGTTGTATTGCCCAACGCCCTTTGTACTTAGCCCGCACTTTACCCCCGAACTCTTCATTCCTTTCTTCCCTTTCCGACTTTGATGATCGGCTCTTTGGCATTCTACATCAACTGGTCGGCCACGGTATATTTGATCGGCCAGAAGGTCTTCTCGCTCGTAGACAAGCTGCTTTACCTGTCTCTTACGCGGGTCTCGGTGTGCCTCCTACGGCCACCTTGGCACCATCGGCTTACCTAGGGAGTTGGGCTTTGGCGGCATCAATTATAACTTCAAGGTTTTTGGTGGACGACACTCCTATTCTAGCTCATGCGGTCTCTCACGTTGACGAGGGTTTGCTCTCATTCCAACAAGCATTATTGTCCTCTCGAGCGCTTTTACCAGTCAAGGCCCAAGCTAAAGTTCCTTCGTTCCCTTCCCTCATCACCGGAATTCACTCACGCGGGCAACAACACATTATCGATAAGGCAACCGCCGCCGAATTCAATGACCTACTTCAGGCGCTCCCTACGCCTGAAGCGCGGAGCCGACTTCGATCATGCTCGGGGCCTGATGCTGGAGCTTGACTTATTGCTACACGAATTTTCACTTCGCTCTGTTTATCTTCTCCTCAATTTTTTGCTGCACTTCGCTTACGACTTAGCTTGCCGCACCCTTCTCTTTTACGCAAGCCCCGTTGCATTTGTGGTCAATCTATAGACGAGCAAGGGGTACATTTGCTACGTTGCTCACAAGCTGGGGAGCGAACAACAGCATTAAACTCTGAGACCTCCATTGGCCCTCAAAGTAGGCAGATCCAAAGAAGCTAATCTAGATAGTGCCGACTCCTAACTTGATATAAACCCAAAAGACTGACCCCTTGACAGTCAGGACCCCAATATAGATTCACCCCTATGAAATAACACTTTTTTTGTGCTCAGTTCCACCACAGAATTCAAAGTTAGAATATGAGATTTGGACACATTCACCCACTTTGACTTTCCCTTATAAATGTAGCCACCCTGGCAGAAAAAAAACTCTGACCAACTACATCCCTGTGTATCCTAGACTCCCCTGAGTCCGCAGCAAAAAGAATCACTGAAAATGGTCAAGTAAATTGATAGTTATTGCTGGCCAAAGTTTGCCATTTATACAAGGTGCTCTCTGGGAGAGGCAGCTACCTACCCAAAATTTTCTAAGTCCTATTCCCCCTCTAAAACTCTATCTTCTGAAGTACGCCACCAATCACATTACTGTGTCGTACAAAAAAGTACAGGTGCCGGTGTACTTTCTACACGGCCATTGTACAACATGGCCAAATTGTCGACACATGTCATAGCCGGATTTGTTCCCGCAATCTCCGGAGTCGCCGCAATCCAACATTGTCACGCCACGTGTCACATGACGTGGTGATTGCTGAAAAAAGCCAAAAATACATGTTCCGTGATCGCGGCGCCTATCGTGGCTGTCCGATCAAACCGAATACAATTGTAGCCGTTGAAAATACGCGCGCGATATTTGTATCGCGTTCGAAACAAAAAGCGCGGTATCCGTTTCATAAAATACATTAAATCGTACTCCGTACTATACAAAATTGTATCTATGCATTACGTATCTATTTTCCGTTATACAAACTAGTCTACGTGTAAAAATATATATATCTGTCAAACCTATTATACTCTAGCACTGGCTTTAGACTTATTGGTTAAAGCTAACGGCTAGTTTGACGTACGGTAGGTACTCGGATCAAATCCTGGGTGCGTCAAACCTTTTAGATAACACTATCAAGATTTGCCTACCTGTCCTCTTTGGACAGCCTAGGCAGCCATGGAACCAACTCCTCTTCAAGTCTTCATTGACTGCGACAAGTGTGGGGACTTGAGTGAAGAGTTAGAGGCAGGCTGTCACTGTCCCCTTTTTGCCTTATATAGACCTAGAAAATACATAAATTTCAACAATACCATTTGGGTTACCCCATACCAAGGCTCTATTCGCGGATTCCTCCTCATCTTCAAGAGATGGTTGAAGTTGGGCTTCGGTCCCTTAATAACAATAACCTTGCTGCATGACATCTTTTCCTTTTGTTTCCCCTCTGGGTTTTGATTCTACCTCCCCGTGGAAGTGCTAGCGGGGCATGAGAGAGAAGGTCACGCTGCCAATGTTTTCTGCGTGGGGATTGGAAATCTCTTCAACAAGAACACACAGACCGCGTAATTGGCATTTTTGTGATGCCTCCTGTGACGATTCTACACGCCCCGTCTCTTATTAACCAACTTTTCCCTTTTGTCCGTCCGTTTTACTCCAAACCCAACCCTTTATTTTATCCCATCCGTTTCCCATTGGGGTACGTTACCACTTTGGAATCAGTAACAAGTACTAGTCGAGGTGACCCTCTAGGAGCCCCTTTGTTTGCCCTAGCTCACCTGCAGGCTTTCAGAGCATCTGCTGAGGCTTTTCCAACTTGTTTGTTCCCTTCAGTTGCTAACGACACTCACATAGTCAGCCCGCCGGACCAAGTTGTTCTTGCCTTTCACGATTTTGTAAAGTACCTTTCGATAATTCACCTTTTTGTCAAATTCACCGAATGTGTCGCTAGAGCTCGGCTGGTCTTCCATCGGAATTCTCTCTCCCTTCAGGATTCGGTATTTCAACTCCTTGAGAGGGAATAGGGCTTTAAGTTTTCCTATTGGAGCTCTTGATTTTGTTAACCAATTTGTTAAAAACGCTTTGTTAGATGACCTTTCCCATTGTGAGAACCTTCCCAAACTTCCGGATTCACAAGTCGCGTTTGTTATCTTAACACGTTGTTTTGCCCAACGCACTTTGTACTTAGCTGACGCACTTTACCCCCAAACTCTTCTTTCCTTTCTTCCCTTTCTGAATTTGATGATCGATTCTTTGGCATTCTACATCAACTGGTCGGCCACGGTATCTTTGATCGGGCGGAAGGCCTCCTCGCTCGTAGACAAGCTGCTTTACCAGTCTCTTGCGGGGGTCTCGGTTTGCGTCCTACAGCCACCTTGGCACCATCTGCTTACCTAGGGAGTTGGGCTTTGATGGCATCAATTATTACTTCAAGGTTTTTGGTGGACGACACTCCTATTCTAGCTCATGCGGTCTCTCACGTCGACGAGGGTTCGCTCTCATTCCAACAAGCATTATTGTCTTCTCGAGCGCTTTTACCAGTTGAGGCCCAAGCTGAAGTTCCCGCGTTCCCTTCTCTCATCACCGGTATTCACTCACGCGTGCAACAACACATCGCCGATAAGGTAGCCGCCGCCGAATTCAATGATCTACTTCAGGCGCTCCCTACGGCTGAAGCGCGAAGCCGACTTTGATCGTGCTCGGGGCCTGGGGCTGGAGCTTGGCTTATTGCTACACCAATTTTCACTTCGCTTCGTTTATCTTCTCCTCAATTCTCTGCTGCGCTTCGCTTACGACTTGGCTTGCCGCATCCTTCCCTTTTAGGCAAGCCTCGTTGCATTTGTGGTCAATCTATAGACGAGCAAGGGGTACATTTGCTACGTTGCTCACACGGTGGGGAGCGAACAACAACACACGACATGGTACAGGATGCTATCGTTGCCGTGAGTTTTGACGCAGGGTACACAGTCAAGCGCGAGGTGTCGCACATATTACCACCACGCTCTCAATCTAGGGGTACACGGGCTCCTCGTGTGGATCTAGTTTTTCTACATAGCGCGGCGAGAACATCGGGGGATGTAGTCCTCACAGACCCTATTGTAGAAATTAATGGTTATTTTAGTATTTTCTAGGTCTAAAATGAAAGGCAAAAATAAAACAGAGGCAGTCTGCTTCTAACTCCTCTCTTCAACTCCCACACTTGTCGCAGTCACTGAAAGTTGAAGAGGAAGCTAGAGTTATGGCTGCCTATGCTGCTTACGAGATAAAGCGATAGGTGGTAGATTTTGGTAGATTTACCAAAATATACTTGACGGACCCAGGATTTCATCCTGGTACCTACCGTCTGTCAAGTCTGAGAAAGACGGTAACTTTATCCTATAGTCTAGTAATGGTGCTGAGACATATAGGGTTTAACAAATATATAAACTGTGAAGCGTGAACTAATTCATTTAACTGAAACTATAGACGTCGCGCATGGATACAAGTTTGTAAAGTATGGAGTACGGTATGTTTCCAAAACGGATACCGCGCATTTTAATTCGAGAACGAAACAAATATCGCGCAACGATTTATGACGGCTACGATTAAAACCTGGTTTTGATCGGACGGCCGCAAAGGATGCTAAGATCGCGTAATAGGTTTTTGGCGGTTTTCGGTCACCGCCACATCATTTGACATGTAGCACGACCACATTGGATTACGACATCTCTAGGGATTATACGAACGAATCCAGATATGATATGTGTCGACTGGTTGGCCATGTCGTACAATGGTCGTACAAAAAGTACACCGGCACCTGTACCTTTCTGTACGACACAATATTTTGATTGGTGCCTTACTTCAGTAGATATAGTTTTAGAGAGAGATAAAAATTAGGAAAATTTGCTAGATAGGACCCTCTCTCCGAGAGAGCTTCTATACTAAAGGTCAACTTTGACCCTCCATAACTTACTGCTCAGGGGAGCAAATTCAGAGATTCTTTTTGTTATCGACCCAGGGGAGTCTTGCCTTCACAAGGTTGCAGGTGGTCACAATTTTTGTCCGCTAGGGTGTCAGTTATTTTTTTTGAAACACAAAGGGGTCAGGGTTATCCTAGTGGCTTCGTGTGAGCTGCTTACTTTGAGGGCCAATTGAGGTCTCAAAGTTGTACCTACAAGATCCTATGTTTCCTCGCGCGCGGCATTACATACTGGTGTTTCGGCTCGGGATGCAGCGAATTTGAAAGTACGTGACTACGCGCAACGAGACCCAGCTGATAGTTTCACACCATTTGCTTTAGAGTTATCTGGGACCTTAGACTCGTCATTCGACAACTTTATGCGAAATCGCGCTTGACGATCTTTCGAAAGTTGTGCAGACGATCTTTCGAAGTCAGAGGGTCGAACAACCCTTCTCCAACTCTCATGTCGGCTTTCTACCGCCAATGCATCTCTGTCGCCCTTCAACGATCCCAGGCTTCGGCCATTATATGAGAGAGCACGGTGGTGACTGATGGCTGAGGACTGCGAGACTTATTGTCGCTGCGAGACTTACTGTCGCGCCACCTGGCGCATATAGACGATATCCATAGTTCTGATCTTTAGTTGGGCGTAGCGTCTAGGTTAGTCTAGTGTTTCAATAGTTTTGTTTTGTTGTACTTGCTTTCTTTCTTTCCTTTTAGGCTTTTAACGCATTTTTGTTGTGTTTTTAGTCCTTTAGGATTTTGGTCTTTAACCCTTGTTGGTCATCAATACTTTTTAGTGACAATCATGTTTTGTACTTTGATGGTATTACCATCGCGTTCTTGGAAATAAAATTTACTACGTTTTCAAGTAAGAATGAATAAAAAATACGCCTATTAAGTACGTACTATGAGATAATATTTTAGAACAGATCGCACGATTTGTTTTCTGCAATCACCGTAGCCAGTGGACTGCTTCTGGGACCTTATCACCTATGGGGCACGACCAACACGCCAGGCACAACCGGGATAAACCCCAAAATTCTTGGATCCACATGTGAATGCCAGATCCACGACTGACAGGCAAGCGACTTGAGTTTGAGCAGAACGCGTCGGAAGAGCGTAGAAAAGACAGGCTGTAACTTTATGTACGACAAACTAGTGTCAGAATAAAGCGTGACGGGCTAGGGTTGACCAAACAAGACCGGTGAATGGACACAGCCGTATGTCCGTAACCAACCGAACATTAATTTCATGTTTCTGGGAACAGTGAAATACAAAAAAGTACGTCGTTGACAAACGGATGGAAGCATTTTTGGACTCATTGGAACGTTATCTCGGTAAAAGTTGTTTTTTCCGTACGATTCTCCAAATGGCCCCAACGTTTTGCTGTACTTCTGAACAGTACTTTAACAAGCGACAGCCGACAAGAGATCTTTGACTTTATCTTAAATTCCCCGAAAGCAACCAGCCGTAGGATTCAGCGAAGAAACATACAAAATTATTAAAATATTCCCGCCCTCAAGAAATCTGGTTCCCACCGTTCCAGTGTTCAGCAACTCCCAAAAACTCATTTGTCGTGGCATTAAATTCGAAGGCATTCTCTTCGGGCAGCAAGCTTTTGTGACTTTTGTCCTCCGTGCAAGCGCCAGTGTTATCATTCGATGGGAAAACGAGAGAATCCGACAGCTATCCACGCGGACGTACCAGAAAGATCTTGTTGTGCCAGCTGTCGCTTACTAAAGATTCTCCACGCACGAACTGTGAAGCCGTCACCTCGTCGGTCTCCGGCAGCGTCTTTCCGGTGAAACGGGGAGGTTTCCATTTCGCTGTCTATGCAATAATGGTAGCCAAGTAGAAAACATGCTTTTCCATTCCACCCGTTTGGTTTAGAGTGACGTTCCATCAGGCCAAAAGTGGCGTAGTTCACAGAAATCCGCGACCCTCCGTACCAAATCGTACCGCTTATTTTGCTTTTATACGAAAAACAACATTACAGAGAATCTTGCCGATACTCTCCAAAGGTCTTGGAGGTAATACTGGCCGTCGGATGTTCATCTGCGAGGAGTTCGCCTCATTTTTTTCTGTCAAAAAATGAGCTGGCGTACAGACTGGCTTTTGCAAAAAGTACAAATGTTTTGTCGGATGATTACTTCGTACGCAGGTACATGGTACGAAAGTCAAGATTTGAAGTTAAGTTTGTCGGTGCTAAAAATCTGAAAGATACTCAGTATCGGATCGGAGCTTGTGTGGCGCCAGTCATTTTAGAACACGTGGCTTACAGATTCTACGTGATGGAACATCGACCCGGTCTGTAGAGTTTGCCGTACAATTACAGAAACGTATGATGGAACTTCACCCTTACAAAAAAAAATAACACGTCACCGATATTTTCTTCCCAAACCCCAAAACCCTATTTCTCGTACCCGATCCCAAGAGGTGCAGAATGTCGGCGCGAGGTGCCGCGAGGTGCCGAAGGTCCCACAGTTGTATGGGGGCTTGTTCGATACCCTTGCTGTACTGTGGCTCAAAATCGCTTTGCCGGAAAGAGAATGGAAAAATGAGGTCGATTTTTTTGTCTGGGACTCTGGGAGCATAACCTGCTCGTGGATCCTTTTAACTTTTTGCATCTGGACAACGAAATGGACTGCCCGCCAGCCGGGTGGGGGGACACCGCAACCATATCTCTCAATAACCACATTTTGCATTTTTGCTGCATAGGGTCGTATCGAAGAAATTTGCTCAGCGGTACGGTAATGTCAAGGGTGAATCGTACATTTTACGGTGAATCGTACGAAATATTTACTAAGACGGATTGTACGACTGTCCTCAAAACGAGGGCAAAACTTCGAATTGCCATCAGCGTAAAATACGGGAACCAATGATTTTCTAGCAGGGGAACGGAAACATGTATCGACGGAGAAAAACCTGCGAAAGGAATTTTCTTTCGCATAAATATTTTTATCAAAGGACAAACGAATTGAGATAAAACTGTACTGCACTTCCGTACTTTTTGTGTACAGAAACGTACATGTAGAAAAATGTAGCATCGTGTTTCACGCCAGAAGCACGTGTGAAAAGATATTCCGCAAGCTGGAACAAGTTCCCGCAAAATTTGGGAGACAAAATGCTTGCGATCCAAAATATTTGTCGCTTTCTCAAAAACAAAATGGTTTGAAACATAAAAATATTAGAGCCTTAGAGGCATCCACGTGTAGCCCTATAGCAGAAATTTTCAAATGCCTTTCATACCGGCAGACAAGATAGTGAAGACATTTGAAACATTCTGTAATAGGGCTCCACGTGGATGCCGCAAATAAATAATCTTATAATCGATTCGTTTTTTTACTTTTTGGACAGGCGACAAAATTGTAAATAATTTTGTCTCCCTAAATTTTTCAACAACTACTGTAGTTCCAAGTGACTTTTCTCAGTTTCCTGTTTTATTGAATGTACGAAGATGTACTTTCGTACCGAAATTACAGGATTTTACAAATTCAGTTACGCTAAAAAGATATCCGTTAGAAACATTGCTGTTAAAAAAAGAGCAGATTCCCTAGCCTCCGTACAGTTTCCTTTGCTAGTAATTATTGTTTACCATAATCTTTGCTGACGGTAAATTACACCGTCCAAGTTCTGCCCTCGATTTGCGGGTAAATCGTACGATCTGTAAGCTACAGTAGAGTAGAGTGCGGAATTCTTTAATAAATGATTTAGGGACCCGGGACGTGACTCATGATTACTGTTCGTGTCGGGTCGCCGAAGCTTTTATGCGGCCGACCGCATTTTGGGAGTCGTCCATCCGCTGGTCGTAAGCATTCGGCGTAGCGGCATGCGGATTGACACGTGGCACTTAAAAAGCTTAGACTTTAAGTTCAAACAAACAAACGACCGTCAGTTTCACATGTCGCCGGTCTTATTGAATTTCTAGCCCGTGAGTCTTCTGTTGCCGTACTTTCGGCAACATTATAGCATTTTCCTGGTGTTTGATTTAACTAGACGTATGCTCCGGTAGCGTACTGCTGTTCTATGCGGCTGTTTTACAACTCAGTTTGGAAATATAGTTCCTTTGTTTGTTTTTACTGCCCGTAAACTAAGTCGCACATCAAACCCTTTGGTAAGTAAAACACTTTGTGTAGTTTTTTTAGGTTACTACACCGCGCATCGTTATTAGTGTCAAAGTTTAAATAGCGTAAAAAAAAAATAGTGTTATTGATTCTAATTTAGCGCCAGAAACGTGGCAGATTATGGTCCATTTCCTTAAATAGCATTGCTAATTTAATTTCGAAAATCATGTATACTAATTTCGGGAAAAAATCAAGATTTTAAGAACCCAAACTAGAGTTAATAACACTAATAACGATGCGCGGTGTACATTCATAGCATCATTTTTGTTTTATGCGGTTAAGGGATGCCCACACGCGCTAGGCTGGTTTTTCGCGTCATTTTTTCATCAACACTTTTTCGTTCACACGTATTCCATTTCCGTTTCG
The DNA here is from genome assembly GCA_037447655.1 of Zygnema cylindricum. NCBI lineage: Eukaryota > Viridiplantae > Streptophyta > Zygnematophyceae > Zygnematales > Zygnemataceae > Zygnema > Zygnema cylindricum. The sequence goes on along the minus strand of JBBHKE010002163.1, from coordinate 29,827 downwards.
AGACAGCCAAACGGAATGTTCCACCGCAACGTCGGATTAATGATATGATGAGAGTGCACGGGAAAAAGGTCATGTAAGTGGGGAAAAAAGAATTGAGATTGATAGCGATTCGTGGTGTGGCATCCCCTGGTCACTCCTCCATCTTTGTCGGATCCTACCCACCCCTCCAGTGCTACAGTGGCTCCCAGGCAAACCCTAGCCAAGGTTGACATTAACCATGGGCAGTTCTAGTCATTGTACCCATAGCTATTGTAATCCTGGTCATTGTAACCCTAGCCATGGTAACTCTAGCCAACACAATGTTGGAGTTATTGGAAATATTTAAAGACAATGAAGACGGGAAATCTCGTTTTGTCCTCTCGTCCACAATCTCCATCCTTTCTCGTAGTCACAACAGAAAAAGGATGATTAGCAAAGCGTCGTGGTGGCCACATTTCTCCGAGGTATAAACAAACTTCCTCCTAGATTTGTCGTTGCAAATCATGGCTCAAATGTGAGAAAACAATCGGAAACACTATATCTGGTAAACTGGCAACCACGTCCTACGAACACGACACCGTACTAACCATAAAATGCATAGATATACAGGGCCACCAAATATAGCGTTTCCAATTGTTTTCACACCTGAATCAATTTAAACAACATTATAACCTTCGGGCTCGAAAAGGAGGGAAGAGGAGGGGAAGGGAGGGGAGGGGAGGGGAGAGGGGGAATTTCTAAGAGCACAAACACTAAACAAATAAATATATCGCACCATTTTTTATCATTATCGGATATTATTCTTCCAAGTCAACAAAGCAGTAAAAAAAGAGGGATTGTTGCAAAACTTCTTACAACCACAAAATTTGGGGAATAGAATACAAGAAGCTGTAAATTGTACCTAAATAACCGCTATCTTTTTGTGAGTTGTGGCCACAAGAATACTATGGTACAAAAAGTACTGAGTGGAGAATGGAAAGAAATCAAAGGAAAAAAAAATAATACAAAAAAAAGGGGAAATAAATAACATTTTTAATATTCGCCTTTCTTCCCTCCATTCTTCCAGGTGCTCCAGTAATACCTTTAAATATGTAATTCCCTCCAATAATAAATAATTAAACCTAACATTAAAATACAGACTATGAAAAAAGCAAGTTCTGTTATTAAATACAATAAGTGCACATTTACATGTAATTTACTCAACCGTCAATTTCCACTGTTTATTTCTATTTTTATTTCATGTTTTTATTTATTACTATTTTATTTTCTTCTGTTTTGTTTTTCGGTTTTTTCTCCGGTCTTCACCGTCTCCAATTGTTTTTCCTAATTTGTCAACATTTCACTGAAACTGTTTCCGGATCCTCGTTTTTCTTTTCCATATCCCCATTTTTTTTCTCGAGATCCTCGGCTATCTTTTCAGGATCACCGGTTTTTTTTTCCATATCCCCAATTTTATTTCCAAAATCCCCATTTTTTTTTTCCAATCCAACCGAAACGAGCAAATTTACGATCGCCAAAATTCCGGAGAGAGAGATCAGAAGGAACCCGAGCCACAATTTTCTGGAAGCTTCCTCCAAACTTCCACAAAAAGATAAATTTATTTCATCCGTTGTCCTTCGAACAAATTCGCAAGATTCCAAACGGGACAAAAATACTCCAAAAGAACTAACATTTTGTACGAGACGGAGAGCAATTTTTAATTCTTTAAACATCTGAAAAGTGAGAGGACCTCCGTAACGACAATAATCAGAAATGCTTTGGGGGCAAATGTGGGAAGACCAGCTCTGGTAAAACAAGGGAGAGGGAGAGGGAAAGAGAGAGTGGGAGAAGGAGAGGGAAAGGGAGAGGTAGAAAACAAAAAGGATTAAATTTGATACAGGTGTGAGGGACTGAGGGTCCAAAATAAGTACTAACAAAAAACAAACTAGGAAACATCGATCACCGAAGGACAAACTTACAAGACAGAATAACTGACATCACTCACATAATGACAAACTACACCGTGTGTCACTATCAGCGTTAATATTTTTTTCGACCTTTAAAGAAATGTTTCTTCGTGGGCACTTGCCTGATTTTGATTTGGAGACTGTCAATCAAAAGGTCAAAAGCTTGCCTCCCCCCTCCCCCCTTACCATTCCCCTGTCCTTCCCTTTCCTTTCCTTCCCTTTTCCTTCCCTTTTCCTTTCCTTTCCATTAACTTACAAATCCGACGAGAGTGCACCGAAAAAAATAAGTTTAAAGGTAAAAAAAAAAAACATGAAGCCTAATAGCAATACACTGTAGACAACAACAACCACAAAAGGACAAACTAACTGACATTCCCACAAAAGGACAGAACAACCGAGGTCACTTACAAAAGGACAAAAGACATCACTCACGACAGGAAAAACTAGCTACCATCGCTGCAGCAGACAAGATACCTGACAAGACTCACAAAAGGACAAAAAGTAGCTGACATCACTCACCGCGACTCCCTGGTGAATATCGACGAGGCCGAAGGGACACATTTGAGATCGATATCGGGGAGGACCTCCAAAAGGGAGACAGAGAAGAGAGACTTTTTTCAACTTCCGTTGTCTGTACATCTTGTCCACCAATTTGTTGATTTTTTCCAAAAAAACGTTTATGTTTCCCACGATGGAGTTGGCAAGAATTCGGCTTTTAGCGACGGTTATTTTGGCAGTATCTGGAGGGACACAGGGGAGGAAGTCGTCCAATGAGGATCGAGAGTTTGGATTTTGAGACCACTGAGAGAGAGCCAGACAGGTGTCTCCGAAAATACTGCAAAAAAATAAAGGACGGAAAACTGTGAAGGAAAACTGAAAACAGAAAACGGTGAAGGAAAACTCAAAACAGTAAAGGGAAAACGGAAAACGGTCAAGAGAAACGGGAAAACGGGAAAAAAAAAATGTAGAATATGGAAATCAGAAAAAAAAAACACGGAAACAGAAGACGGAAAAAGAAACACGGGAAACCAAAAAAAGGAGAAGAGAAAAAAAGGACAAACGGA